>SRMA01026823.1:212992-401924 GCA_007224835.1 Danionella cerebrum | reverse complement strand
TATATATATATATATATATATATATATATATTGTGTATAGAGGAATAAATGACAACTACCAATTAACTTTAAATGAGAGTTCAAGTTTGTTTTCATTAGGGATCAAGGACTGAAGGTGCGTAGAAGCATATTGTAATTGCTCAGAGCATTATCGTTTTCAAAAAGTCACAGAATGACGCAGACGTCAGAGTTGGTTCAAATTAAAATTCTGATCGGTTATATGTTATGGTGCTCAAACAGTTTGTCATAGGCGAACGATATTCGGCACATGTGTGTAGGGTTCTAAGACGTAAATATAACTATCATTGATCGCAGTTCCAAAATCGACAGGACGTTGGCTATTTTTAAAAAAAACCTTTTAAAAATGAGCACTTTTGCTTATGTCATACTTTTAACAAACTCCTCTTGGAGGAGCGTGCCGATGATATGAGCCGCTGTACCGATGGCCCTTCATCATTAGATCCGGTATGTGTTAAAATGAAAAAAAAAAACTGTTTATATTAGTGGCTGTGTATAATTTAAATCCAGTTTCTAGCTCGCTGGATGGTGCTTTTGTGTTTTTTTTTTTCACAAACGAACCACATTGGTGACGTTCATCCTGGAAAGATCCTAGCCATTGTGAAAACGGAGCTTACCGAGCGATATTGAGAAGAACCCGAGGTCTTAGTGCAAGTAGTCCTGAGTTTCGAAAACAAACAGGAAGTCAGTTTTTTTTTTTTATTTTCTGGTAATATTTAGTACAACTGCATGCTTTTTACAACTCGCTTGAAGTCATTCATTGTCCGATTGGAATCATTTACGTGTTTAGACTCAGTGAACACATCTATAGAGCAAACTATGGTGCTAGTTATAGCGCCACATAGTGGCTACATGGAATATATCATTTTATGCTGTTTTGTTGAATTTGGAACACTTATGTAAGAATATATGAGCTACAAAAAACTAGTGCAACAAATTGTCCAAGGGGTGATGGTGCATGAGGTGCTCAAGGCCTTTGATCGCTGCTTGTAGCGTTACTTTTCAGTGCAATCCCAGAATATTTTATTATTTAAAAAGGCCAAATTATACAAAATCAACTTTGCTGACATTCCTAGAAACTTTTAGTGGCGTTCAATCATCACTTGCTCCAACTTTTATTCAGAATCTTTCACGCATGTTTGTGTAATCCTTTTATTAATTTTTTCTGAGCTGAAAACGCCTTAATGTTCCTTGCAACGCCCATAGTTCCAGCTCCACCCACTGTCCAATCAAATTAATCGCTAGTACGGCTCATCTCTATGCAGATTGGGTACAGCAGACAGAGAAAGTGTTGGGCGTTGTCAAGAAATTTAGAAAATGTCTGGCTCCAGACTTTCACTGGCACTCCCAACACTCTCCTATTTGAACATGTGGTTCTAAATATTAAAATTGTTAATACCTGTGATATAGAGGATAATTATTACATATTCACATATTCTGCATAGAATAATACAGCTGTACCTGGAGATACGAATTTAATCCGTTCCAGGTTTCATATGTCGAAGCAAGTAAAACGCCTAATCTGTGCCATGGCTCTCAGAAACAACAGAAGATGATGACATCGTCCCAATCACCAACTTTGATTTGTTAACAGACCAAACATTACTGAGAGCATTGCTGCCTAATAATTGGGGACGCAGCAATATTAGCGGTTATGCTAACCAACCTAGCATTGCGTACAGTACCTGAAATCGGTGAATAATGTCTCACGCTAACAGCACGAGAGCTTGTTAGCATACCCAGACACTGAACTGCGTGAAGCGTGTTATTATTTCTACACGTTTACGGTGGATTCATTAGTTTGTGAAGTGATGAGACTTACACAGAACTCTTTGATGCTGTTTGGTCTTCATTTATGTTCCTTTCCAGCCCAGAAAACTCGTACTTCTCATTCGAATAACTTTATGACATTCTTTTTGACTTGCGGCCATTACGCTCTACATTACCCATGATTCTCCAACTACCAGTCCTAAAAGGGACGTGGAAAAAGCGTGGCTGTGGTAGAAAGTATGAGGTGATTCAAAGATTGTGCTGTGCTAGTATAGAGAGCTCAAAGATTGACATAAAGTGGCTCCTTTAATGTACGTTTCTGGCAGCAGGGGGCATCAGTGGGCAGCATCAAAGGGCAGCAGGGGGAGCTGCACATAAGGCTCTATGAGCTCTGCGTGACTCACTCTCACACACTCACTCAGCTCTGACTCAAAGCTCACTCCAGCCCTTCGGCCATTTCTACGAGAGCCCATGATTTTAAAATGCTTAAAGCAGTTGAAGATGAAGATTTTCGGCAGGTTGGACTTAACTTTGGTGAGTGCCTGCAATCTGGATTGGGAATATTTTGATGCTAACTGTTCTAGGAGTTCTTTTTTTACATATACTAGCCTCAAATTGCTTTGGAAAGTTGATTACAGAGGTTTATCTTGTTTGTTGTTTTTCAGCGTTTTATGTGAGTGGTTTTATCAGTACTGTCAAAAGTGGAAGATTTTTTTTTTTTTTTATTTAATCGATGAAAGTTACGATGCATCTCTTGCTTTTTATCCAAATTTCTATGTAGGTTCTATGGAAAACAGAAAGTGAAATAGTTAATTAAATAAATGCTCCATGCAATAATTTCTGAAATGTTCCATTAGTTTGTGTAGAGGGTTGTGAGCTTGACATATATGGCACAGTTTTGCAAGGTTCCCAAACTGTACGGTATTTTCCCAGATCTGGTTCTCTGCCCGCCCCCCTACTGTGCTCTCCGTTCATAATACAAAATGACAAAAAGTGTCATTGATTAAAATCAGATTTGGTTTATTTAAAACTATCCAGCACTGTGCAACAGTTTTATCCAGGTGTGAAAAAGTGTTTTAAAAAAAGTAAAGATTCTTTTGTTTATTTTTGTAAATTTACACATTGCAAAGTGAAATATAAATCAGTATTTGATGTTACAACCTTTGCGCAAAGTCAAGGATTTTATAGGATTATGCTAATGACCTTGTCAAAACGTAGGTTGAAACCCAGTCATGAGCTAAAACACCTCTAAAAACTGGGCGAGAATCAGTCAAACTCTGCTGCTTTGGGTGAGGTTGAGCAAGATTGACCACAGCAACTAGATACAAAGTAGTTATACTACAGCAACAAGGTCTCAAAAAGACAAGACACATCAAGTTAATGGTCTTTATGCAAGAATTGTTGGCAAAAAGCCAAACCTCCAACCTCGAACAAGAACCATCAATTTACGAATGCACAAAAAATGGGGCGCAGAAAAAATGGCAGCAGATGCTATGGACTACTGCCCTGGAGTTAAAATGTTATACTTTGCTGTAGAAGAAAGCATTTTGCTCAACGAAGGGCTGGAAGCAGTGAAGCATGATGAATGTTCCTTGATCGTTTGGGGCTGCATTTCTCTAAATCAGAATCGATCAGAATTAATGGTGTTCTCAATGCTGAAATATATTTATGTTTAAATAATATAATATAATAACAGTATAATGCACGGCTGAGTGTTGAATTTCCGTTTATGCTTTGGTCATTTGTCAACACAATAACATTATTAATAATAAGTATGCCAGAAATAAATGAATGGAATTAAAGTTATTTTAGTCAGTTAGTTCACAAATGACAACACACAACAAATAGTGCTGTGGATTCTTTAATTTTGGGATGTGGATCCACTCAACCCGCTACACCAATGTCCTTACGTTTACCACAGCCCATCATTTTACAGTTTGCTTTGATTAATTTATATTGTGTGATTTTGTTATTAGCATATAGCTAGTACATGTAACAAAATAATGTTAATGTTTGCGCTAATCTCGCGACACAATCGACTTTTATGTTCAAGATTATACATATACAGTGGTACCCCTAGATTCGAAATAATCCGTTCCAGGGTGGCTTTCGTATCTCGAACATTTTGTGTCTCAAAGCAAGATTTTTGATTATGGACGCCATTGGTGTGGGGGATGAAGCGGTGTTTTAGCCGGTGTTCCCCACAGAATAGTGCCGTAAAATTGAAACACATGAGTAAATAAACTGACCTGGAGCTACCTGTGTTATTCGAAAGTAATCAACACCTGCAGCCAATCAGAATCGAGTATTTAGACAGACCATGGCATAAAGGCAGATACTTAACCATCATGCAATACCATCAGAGAGCAATACTGTTTGATTGGCCCCAAATTTTACCAGCAGCAGGCAGTATTGGCCCCAAACACACTAGAATTACAGGAAGTGATGCTCACCCGTCCAACGAGTCATTGAGTGTGTCTGGGATTACATGTAGAGGATCTGGGATTGGTTCTCCAAGATGTTTGGAACAACCTACTACCAGCACTGTTCCTTCAGAAACTGGGTGTAGCTGGAAGGATTGATTTGGTTGAGATGGTGTAGGGTTCATTTTAGTCACATCCGCATGACTTGATACACAAGAGGGTTTGGTGAGCACGGTAAGCATGCGGGTCTCTTGTCAATGTATCCTTGAGAGTAGGCTGGTGATGATCGTGAATGGGGTAATTCGATTAGCAGATATTGGTCTCGTCACCTCCTGAAATTGTTTTGGTGACATTTCAGAAATGCTTTCTGCTTGAAGATGAGTGTGTTTGTGTGGGAACACAGCAGAGGAGAAGCGTGAGTGAAAGGAAGGCTGTTTTCTTCTCCTTTCACCACCACACGTCTCATTTAGTCGTCAGGATCTGTGAATGAATGTGGGAAGACCCCCCTGCTGTGGATCTGGCGTGACTATAAATACGTGTTATTGTCAGAAGCAGTTTAGGCGGAGGAAAAAAGCAGATTTGGTGGTTTTCTGAGGACTGTCGTTGGAACTGGAGGAGGTTTTAATGCTAACCAGAATATTTTGTATGACGCTGGTGCTGGTTTACTCTGGTGTCTGTGTCATATATTTAAAGAAAAATGTTTAACTAGAGAGACAGAAGTTCTGAGGAGCTTTATCTGACTCTGAGTTTATCTCAATGTTTGTTTGAAATCTCGTACTGAAATCACGTTGAAGGATGTCTTTAATCAAGACACAAACCAAACAACTGTGAAGATTCAACAGAGAGCTGCAAAAAGGATACGCTGTCATGTAGCGTTCAGATAAATCAGTTATTATCTCTGCTCAGATAAACTACTAGTCATTACCAGTTGGCAACCCAACACAGCTCCAAATATTTGAAGAGAGAGTTATTCCTTTTAACCCTCTGTTTAGTTTGTGGTTAAACTGGGAGCTCAGAGAGTTTCATTGTGAAGCACATTATACATTGCGATTTATTTTATTTATTTTTTTTGACTGCTTTTGGTTTCGCAAAACATTTTTGTGGAAATATTTGTTCATAAGAGAATGTCTAAATTTCAGAATCTGTTTCTTTGCTAAAAAAATGATGATAATAAAAATAATAATTTGAATGATAAGATATATTAATGAATGAATAAATTAAGGTAATCAATAATTATTCGATATGATTTATCCCAGAAGCATCATGTGGCTGGCGAGCTGAAATGAGTTTGACACCCCTGGTCAAAAGGCTATATCTCAGTAATGCTTGAGTGTAATGAGACCAAACTTGGTGGATGTTATAATAATCATGATTTGAGATTGCCTACCGAGTTTTAGCACACTGCCCCCTAGGGATCAGGAGATATAAAAATTGTATTTTAATTCCTTACCAGTTATCGTAAAACTGAGTATGTTTCAACAAACATGCAATTTCTAATACTGACCTAGCAGAGGTCAAACGATAATAAATCTTTAATAAAAATTACAATAACCTTTGCTAACAAATGGTCAAAAATCAGTTTTTCTCGGTTATGTCAAAACATATACATCAATTTTAGCAGAAATGGCTGAATTGCTTGTTCACCATATTTGGTGAGTTTTAAAAGGGTTAAAACTCTTGATTTTATGCATTTTTATTCAGTTGTGTATGGAATGGTTATGCGTTTATTGGGCTGTTGATTATTCGACCTTCCTGAGTGTTATCTTCTTTAAGTTTGACCCGGTATTACTGCTTGCAGCATTTTCCATTGCTTTCAGTTTCTTTGAGCCTCTAAGTCAGCAATTAAACATGGCTGAATGTTTACTGAGAAGCGTACCATTCCTTCACTGAAGAGAAAATCCATATCAGTGACCTGAAGAGAAGAGGAGGAGGTTCTTCTCATGGTGAATCACCTCTGAAAGAGCTAAGAGCAGTGTGTCCTGCCGTGTGAAAGCACATGGCTGGGACAGTAGTGGATGTTCATTCTCACAGGCTTACACAAGCGCTAGCGTCACCATCGACAGGGACATCTGAGAGTGTTATGTGAGTCACATTTTGCAGGACTTTGTGCATCTGCTGCTCTTTCATCACTCTGTGTTGTTGCACAGCTGGAGTTTCACAGCAGACATGGATTTGCTCATTCTTTAATCAATTAAATGGATGATTATCTATTATTTTGTCAGGATTTCGCTTATGATGACCCAAAGTTGGAGTTCAACGTAGATGCACCCAATGGATTGGTGATGGAGGGGTATCTGTTCAAGAGGGCCAGCAATGCCTTCAAAACATGGAACAGGTACGGCAGCACAAACCTTGCTAATCACCTAGAGATTTTTGAAAATGGTGTAAATCTTAAGGCACTGGTTTCTTTTGGTTTTCCTATTCTTCTTCGTCTTCTTCCATTTCTGCCATTGAGTCAATAGAAGATGTAATGGGCCTAACCTAACAATTACCCCCTAGACTGGTAGAGGAGATTCTGCCCCTTACACAGAAAAAATTTTGGAGAATTTAACTCAAACCTCAAGTGTCACCTCTGGTTCAAAGTTGAGAAACAAAAGACTCTAAGACGAGTCTATTGCGCTATTCCCTTCTTTCTGCAAGGATAGTTTTTCCACTATTTTGAATAAATAAAAAAATGTTCCAACCATTTTAACAAAGCCCTCGTTGGCCGTTTTAGATTCTATCTTGACTACGGCCACTGTGGTTCATGGAATTACGGTGCATAAGTCGAACCATTTTCATAGTAATGGTGACTAAAATGACCAAACTGTCTGTTTTATCAAACAGATATAAGGTTACATTCCATTTTGCCACAGCGCCCCCTAGTGTATTTTTGACATATTTTAACCCATTTTCTTGTTCCTCTTGGTTCCTTTTCAGACGGTGGTTTTCCATTCAGAACAGCCAGCTAGTTTATCAGAAGAAGCTAAAGGTGAGTTGAAATGTGATCAGGATCAGAGTGTTTTATTTGGTGATTTAATCTGTGGTTTTTAATGTAAGTAGTGACTGTAACGTGTGAGCAAGAGATCTGAGTTGAGTCGTCAGCACTGTTCCTGATGGCGAATCAATGATGGAGAGACTCCAGCTCACTGAAAGATCTCACACACTCAGTCTTTGTGAAGATAACGCATTCCTCGACTAATCAATCTCTGTTGAGCACTTCTCCTGTCTAGTTTATGCAACTATAAAGAGAGGAAAAAAAGAGAAAGTCGTTTTTATTTTTATTTTTTTTTTTATGTTAGTCAATTAATTCATGATTGTTTTTCAATGAATTTAGCATCGGAAGTGCTGTGAACACCTGCTTCCTGAATTGAATTTTTATTGTTTGCGTTCGGGTCATTACACATCGACTGGTTTAATGGAACTATTCTGAGGCACGCTTTGTGCTCCTGCAGTTTCATTATCGTATTGTATTCAAAGTGATATTCAAAACATATTCCCATTATTTTATTTAAAATAAAATATTAAACAAGAATCTATGTAAAAGTTAGGGAAATAGGGCACAAATATCAAATGATGCAGCGGGTGCACCTTACAGGTTTGAGTTTTACCCTGAATTGCTCAAAAGTTCAACAAAAAAAAACATAGAAATTGACTTTTCTGAACAATAGATAAAGTGTACTTTTGTAAAAAAAAACATTTCTTTTTGATTCTTACTAGTGATTACTTGTACAAGTTACTAGTGATAGCTTTAGTTGTGGAACATTTTTACTGATACTAAAAAAATACACACTTGTTCTGGAGCTGAGGTTGGATCACAGCAATCAATGCAGAAGTTCTGTGTCAATATTTTAGCAAAAAGCAGTCTGGAGTCTGCATCACAAGAAATGCATCAGTCTGCAGCAGAATCCGTTGAATCTTTTTGCCCTGACGAGGCAGTTCGGTTCTGGATGTTTTCTGGAAAAGGCTCTAGTTACCTGGAACATAAAACTCTGACAAGAACAAAGAGCAGAGAAGTGCAGACCAATACTGAGGAGAAGAAAAGTTAACGAGGAGATGCCATTCAATTTGAAGTTTATAGAAATTTCTGATCAGTTAGAAACAAATATTTGAGTGGATTGTAACCCCCTCTTTTGGAACTTGTAGTTCAGGAATCGTGGGTAATGTAGTGCGTAATGGCAGCAAGTCATGAAGTTGTGAAGTACAAGTTTTCTGGGCATAAATGAAGTCCAAACAGCATCAAAGAGTTCTGTGTAAGTCTCATCACTTCACAAACTAATGAATCCACCGTAAACATGTAGAAATAACATCACGCTTCACGCAGTTCAGTGCCTGTGTATGCTAATGAGCTGTCATGCCGTTAGTGTGAGATAAAGTTAATGAAAAACATTTGGTTCTTTTTCATGCAAATATTGTATCTTTTTCATGCAAATATTTGTGTCCAAATTACTTGACCTCGCCCACCCTAGCGCCTACTACATTCGAATCGACAGAAAACACACTTTCTCTAATTGTTCTTCAGTGCGGATCTGCATAGAAATGAGCTGTTCTAGATTCTGAAAGATTCTGAATAAAGCTTCGTGCATATTTTTATTGAGGGAACAACACTAAAGGATGCAGGGAATGTCAGAAAAGTAAAAAAAAAAATCCAGCTATGGGCAGCTTATTACAGTTAATAAGCTCATAAGTCTAAACAAATTTTTTGATTTCTTGACCATTTTTCAGGAAATATAGAGAAGATTAAACAATTTTTCCTTATAGTTAGTGGTTGGATGAAGCCATTTATTGTCAAACCAGCGAATAGACACAGAAATCTGGGAAAATCTGGAATTCTGAAAAAAATTAATAAGTAAATACAGTGTTGAAATATAGAAAATTATCAATTGTATATTGATTCAATTTATTATAATTTTTTGTTTATAAATATATTTATTTACGTATTAATTCATACATTTCACATTTGAATTTCCAGTTTTCATGGTTTCATAGATGTGTCCATTAAATTGTTAAATTACCTTTTTTGGTGCTGTATCTCAGTCGGAAACAGCCCTGGGGTATTTTAACAACTAACTGTCACAGTATATACAGAAAGCATAGTTTTTGTATGTGTTTGTTTATATGTAAAAATGTGATTTAAATTTTTTTTATGAAAATATAAAATTTTTAAATTGTATTTTAGATTAAAGATTGTAGATGTTTAAATATATATAAACAGTCATCGATGTTAAAGGGGGGAAAAACAAAATATTAATAGCTGGGGCGTGTAAACTTTTGATCAGGATCATTTGGAAACTTTCTGTTGTCGTTATGATTTAAAAAGAGCAAACACAGTTGTTTTTGTGGTTTCGTTCTTATTTTCTGAGAAATGGTTCAGAAATAAAAACAATTTGAAGGCTATGTAAACTTGAGAACAACTGTAACAGAAAGAAAACCTGTTGAACCCGTGATATTTACTGATTTGACTCTGGTCTGCTCTGGCAGTATTTATTTACTGAGGTGTCTCTGTCTTCCCCAGGACTCTCTGACAGTTGTGGTGGAGGATTTGAGGCTGTGTTCGGTGAAACCTTGTGAGGACATCGAGAGGAGGTTCTGTTTCGAAGTCGTGTCACCTACTAAGTGAGTTATACTTTTATTTCGGAAGTTTTTTGAGCTTTTGAGGCTGAATGAGAACTCCTGTTTCCGTCAGGAGTTGTATGCTACAGGCCGAGTCGGAGAAGCTTCGGCAGGCTTGGATTCAGGCGGTTCAGGCCAGCATCGCCTCAGCCTTTCGAGAGAGTCCTGACAACTATTACGTTGAGGCAAGGGTCGCACATCTTTCAATGTGCATCTAGATTCACAGGTTATGCTTCGATCCAGAAACGATGAGCTGTTTTTATTTACTCGAACATTATAATCAGAACATGAATAAAATTCTAAGAGCTTTCACTATGTTTACTAAACTCAACAAACACATTCATTGTCACCTTGCCCCGCCTGCAGCGCTTGGACCGGACGGCTTCTCCGTCCATCAGCAGCATCGACTCTGCATCGGAGGCCCGCGAGCGCAGCGTCCGCAGCGAGAGCATCCTTCAGAGGATCCTGTGTCTGCCTGGAAACCAGCATTGCTGTGACTGCGGCCAGACTGAACCGCGCTGGGCCAGCATCAACCTGGGCATCCTGCTGTGCATTGAGTGCTCCGGGATACACAGGTGACCCCCGCTTGTTTTCATCATGACTCCCTGTGGGGACCCGGGGTAGAATAGGTCCCCAGCACCCCCTTGCTGATCGTAAGAGGCGACAAATGGGGCGACTTGTTTGCCGTAAGTTGCAACCCGTGTCTGAGGAGTATGAAACCTGGTATTTGAGGAATGGGGTTAGTTGCGGCTGCTTTATTTCCAACACAATACTTTGGCTCAGAATTCGCATAGACGGGTGGTTGGAAGGGCCCGGTCCAATCAATCGGCTAGTCAAGATTCAACCTTTGGCTTAGGGTCAATTGAGTAAAATGCATTATGTTTTTTGCTCAAGTATATCACTTCCGTATCCTTGATGCATATCCGGAGGATTACCGCGGCTCTGTGCATCCCCTTGTTGGACTCCGAGGTGGGTGAGGAGTGGGAGTGATGAATTAAAACGAAATTAAACATGGCTAACAAAAAAACCTCCAAACGACGAATGCTAGAACAAAATTCAGACGATGACTCGGACTCTGGACTTACACTTTCCCAAAAAACCACAACCTGGCAGAGATTCATTCTACTGGAATCATTATCACCAGATACACCTCTCACAAAACTATCTCCTTTTGCTATACAAAAAGGAATTGCAGGCATTGCAGGAACAGTTAAGGATGTTAAAAAGTTAAGATCTGGACAAATTCTAGTTGACTGTGCAAAGAAAAATCATGCAGAAAACTTAATGAAGGCAGATATGCTAGCAAATGTACCAATAAAGGCATCATATCATCCAACACTAAATAGTAGCAAAGGAGTTATCCGAACAAGAGAGTTACATGATATGGAAGAGACTGATATAGCATTGGAATTAACATCTCAAAGTGTCACACATGTCAAAAGGATCACAATAAAAAAAGAAGGAAAAATAGTCAGGACAGGCACATACATCGTTACATTTAGTAAACCCCAACCACCGGAAAGACTCCAGATTGGTTATGTGAGTGTACCAGTCAATATTTTCATTCCAAATCCACTGAGATGTTTTAACTGTCAAAAATTTGGCCATGGTTCCGCTTTCTGTAAAAGAAAGAAAATTTGTTGTAATTGTGGAGAAGAAGGACATGAAGTAGTCTGCATAAAACCATCACGATGTTGCAACTGTTCAGCTGATCATCCAGCTTCATCAAAAGAATGCCCCGTATGGATTAAGGAAAAGGAAATCCAAAGAGTTAGATGCATGGAAAAAATCAGTTATCCTGAAGCATGCAAAGTGGTTGAGAAACTTCCAATATTCCGGATGGAGAAATCATATGCCACTGTGGTCAAATCAACCAAGAACAATTCTGAATGTCAAACTGACTTGACCTGGGTGAATGGTGATAAACCACAAAATATGAACGCTAAAATTTGTCCTGTTTTGAAAAAGAAAAATCAAAGTACACAAATGACAACACCAATAAAATCTACAGAAGACCAAAAATCATCAAATGAACACAACCAGGGTTTAAGAGGGAAAAAGTCACAAAATGCTACAAGAACAAATCAAGAAAAGAAAACTCAAAAGATTGAACTTTCAAAAGAGAACGATATTGAAATGACAGAACCTCATATAACCTCACGCAGTAGAAGCCTGTCCCCAAAATGTAAAAATAAAAGCCATGTCCTAGTCCTACCGACTTGACAATGAGTAATCAAATTATTCAGTGGAATTGTCGTGGGTTGAAGGCAAACTTTATAGAGCTGCAACATTTAGCAGCCATCATCAATCCAATCGCCTTTTGTTTACAAGAAACTCACCTAGATCCAAATAGTCCACTGACTTTTAAAAAGTATAATATCCATAATGCTTTTGGTAAAAATGTACAACGCCCTTCTGGTGGAGCTGCAATATTAGTTAGGCAAGATATTATACATAGCCCAATATCAATTAATTCAAACTTACAAGTTGTGGCTGTAAGATTGACTATGTATAAAACCATCACTCTATGCTCAATATACATACCTCCAAACTACATGGTGACAGTTCAAGAACTAAATGAAGTGGCAGAACAACTACCATCACCCTATATATTAATGGGAGACTTTAATAGTCATAATTCGCTATGGGGAGGAAAGTGTACCACTGTTAAAGGAAGAAGGGTGGAAGAATTTATTATCAATAAAGACTTATGTTTATTAAATGATGGTTCAAATACCTACCTACACCCAGGACATGGAACTTACACAGCTATTGATTTAACCTTGTGTGAACCTGAGATTGTAATTGAATTCTCATGGAAGGTATGGAAAGACTTATGTGGTAGTGATCATTTCCCTTTGATAATAACTTCCACTCAAGAAAACATTCAACAAGATATTCCACGATGGCAAATAAAAAAAGCTGACTGGCACACTTTTCAAAAACTATGTGATGAAAAGTTTAACATTGATTGGAAAAAAATTCAAGATCCAATGAAGAAATTTACAGATATTTTAATCGAAGTTGCTGATCAATCTGTTCCAAAAACATCAACAAAGCTTTGTCAACGAAAGAATCCGTGGTTTAATGATGAATGTAGAGGAGTTATTAAAGAGAGGAAAAAAGCAGAAAGAATATTTAACAAACATCCAACAGCAGAAAATCTCATTAAACTAAAAATTTGCAGAGCACAAGCCCGAAGAATCATTAATGAAACAAAAAGAGAGAGTTGGAAAAAATATGTATCGAGCCTTACATCACAGACTCCTACAAAGAAGATATGGAATACAATCCGAAAGATGAAGAATAAAGAAGGAGGTGTACAAATTCAACATATAAAGGATCAGGATGTTTTGCTAACTACAAAGAATGAAATCGCTAACAAATTAGCAGAGAATTTTGAAAAACAATCTTCAGTAGAAAATTGCCTTCCTGAATTTAACAAGATACGTATTCAACATGAACAAAAACAGCTAAATTTCATTACGGATAACAAAGAACCATATAACCAACCCTTTACTATGGAAGAACTCTTAAAAGCATTGAAGAATTCAAATGACACTGCAGTTGGACCAGATAATATTCATTATCAATTCTTAAAGCATCTACCTTATAATATACAAACCATACTACTAAATAATTTTAATGAAATTTGGAAAACTGGAAATATTCCATTCTTCTGGAAAGAAGCAATAATTATTCCTATACCTAAACCAGGAAAAGATCATAGAGATGTCAATAATTATCGTCCTATAGCTCTGACCAGTTGTATATGCAAAACTATGGAACGAATGATTAATGATCGTCTTGTTTGGATGCTGGAGAAAGAAAATTTAATTTGTGATTATCAGTGTGGTTTTAGACGAGGGAAGAGTACAATTGATCACTTAATAAGATTAGAAACTTTTATACGTGATGGTTTTATTAATAAAGAACATGTAATTGGAGTTTTTTTTGACATCGAAAAAGCTTACGATACTACCTGAAGATATGGCATTTTAAAAGATTTATATGATATGGGATTTAGGGGTTTATTACCCATTTTTATATCAAATTTTTTATCAAATCGTTTTTTTCGTGTAAAAATTAGTAACGTCTTATCTGACTCACATTCACAAGAGATGGGAGTACCTCAGGGAAGTATACTTTCAGTTACTCTTTTCAGTATTAAAATAAATAGTGTAGTAAACGTCATCGGATCAAATATGTTCCGTAGTCTTTATGTAGATGATTTGTGTATTTGTTATAAAGGAAAAAATATGAATATAATAGAGAGACAGTTACAAATGTGCATAAATAAATTGTATCAATGGTCTGTACAAAATGGTTTTAAATTCTCAACATCAAAAACTGTATGTATGCATTTTTGTCTTAAACGATCTCTACATTTAGACCCAGAACTTTTTTTAGATAAAGAACCTATACAAGTCCTAAAAGAGACAAAGTTTTTAGGACTTAACTTTGATAATAAATTATCTTTCATTCCACATATAAAAATGCTGCGAAACAGATGTTTTAAAGCATTGGATATTATAAAAGTTTTATCTAAAATAAAATGGGGAGCAAATTGTAATGTTCTGCTGAGTCTCTATAGAACTTTAATTCGATCAAAATTAGATTACGGGAGCATAGTTTATGACTCTGCCAGAAAGTCGTACATCAAAATGTTAGACACTGTACATCATACTGGACTGAGAATTGCTTTGGGAGCATTTAGAACCTCGCCAGTCCAAAGTTTGTACGTGGAGGCAAATGAACCATCACTTTATAACCGAAGACTGAAGCTGTCACTTAATTATGCAGTTAAACTAAAGACAAACAAACAAAATCCTGCTCACACTTCAGTTTTTCAACATAAATATCTACATCTTTATGAAACCAGACCTAACTACATTAAACCTTTTGGAATACGTATAAATCAACATTTGAAGAACACGGAGATTGATTTGGATATCCTAACATCAGTATATTGGTGTCCTATACCTCCTTGGAAAATAAAAAGTTTAAATATTAGGATGGACCTCACTCAACACAAGAAGAAAACTATTCATCCAAATGTCTTTCAACAAGGTCTTCTTGAAATACGTTCCTTTTTCCCATTTCATACTCCTGTATATACTGATGCATCAAAATCAGATAAACAAGTATCTGCAGCAGTAGTGATTGGAGAAGAAACCTTTGCAATTCGCATCAATGGTGAAAGTTCAATATTCACTGCTGAGGCTTACGCCATATTACTAGCTCTAGAACAAATTGAAAAGGATCAACGACGCCAATTTTTAATATGTACAGATTCAAAATCTTGTTTGGATGCACTTAAATCCCTGAAGATTGATCATCCTGTCGTCATTGACATACTGGAAAAAACTCATTTTTTACAAGAAAGAAATGTTAATATTATATTTTGTTGGGTACCAGGTCATGTTGGTATAAATGGCAATGAAAAAGCAGATAGAGCTGCTAAGGAAGCTCTCGGACAAAAAATTACAACACGGCTAATTCCATTGACAGATATTAAACAAACAATAAATATGTACATTTTTAACAAGTGGCAAATGGAATGGAATCACTGCAATCATAACAAACTGCATGAAGTGAATCCCGTCATTAATAAGTCTAGTTTTGAGTTTGAAAAAAGGCACGATCAAGTTATATATACAAGATGTCGAATAGGACACTCAAGACTCACACATGGATATTTATTAAAAGGTGAAGAACCACCAATCTGTGAGAATTGCAATCAACAGATAACTATAAAACATATTTTGTTGAAATGTGCTGCCAAAAATGACATCAGGAAAGACTTTTATTGTAAAAACACATTAATGGACATTTTTAAAGAGACTTCCCCTTGTCGAATTTTAGCTTTTTTATCATGTATTAATATGAAAGAATCTATATAAATTTTTAATATGAAATGTAAATAATGCATGCTCTTTGTAAAATATATACATTATGACTGTGTTTATAGTTTTATTGTTTGCCATGAAAATAGCCCCTGATGCTGATATGGCGTTAAAAATTTAATTAATAAATAAATAAATAAATGTTTTCATCATGACAGCCAGACTGGGAGCCGACAGTGCCGTAATTCAGTCGGATCCGGCCCTTTACGTTATTTTCTAATTTTGTAAACAATCAAAACAACACATTTTATATCAACAGTAGTTCCACGAGGAAGAAAGATTGTTTCTCACGTAACCAATCCGAACTTAGACACTGAGGTTAGGACCGCCCACATGATTAGCATATGGATACAGAAATCTGGGATAATCTGGAAATCTGAAAAAAAATAAATACAGATGTGTTGAAATATAGAAAAATATCAATTACATATCGATTCAATTTATTGTAATTTTTTGG
Source organism: Danionella cerebrum (assembly GCA_007224835.1). NCBI lineage: Eukaryota > Metazoa > Chordata > Actinopteri > Cypriniformes > Danionidae > Danionella > Danionella cerebrum. The sequence continues at coordinate 385,758 of SRMA01026823.1, read as the reverse complement.
CTTATAAATGTATTTATTTATCTATTAATTCATAATTTTTTTTCTCTTTTCTTTATATATTTATTCATGCAATGATGTTATATTTATTTTATTATTTTATCTACTTATAGTTTGAGTTTTTCAGTTTTCATAGTTTTAAAGATGTTTCCATTAAATTGTTAAATTAAAATTTTTTGGTGTTTTTCAACACTTGGTGCTCAAAAATAAAATAATAAAAAAATGTGCATATTGTTTATGTTTAATTTAAGTTGTTATAGTTTTTTATGTAAGAATACATTTTTATATGAAAATATATTTATTTCAATGTTTTATTCACATGTATTTGTGTTTAGTACATACAAAGAAAAGTTATACATTTAGATTAAATTTTTTTTCATTTGTAATTTGTATAGTTTTTTGAATTTAGAAAATAATGATCATACAAATGTTAACGTGCACATAGAAAGGAAAAAAAAGTTTGTCATGTTTTTAGTGATGCCTGATGTCCAATAAAATGGAAATGTAAATTTACATATTTTTCTTATTCATGCAAGCCTTTAGAAAATAAAAATGTACTTTTAAATTCTTCTGCAAGTGGGAAACTAATTTAGCTGTTAATTGAGCCATGACGCAGGGGTTAAAGCGTCTGTTGCTGTTTTTGTGACGTTCCTTCGAGTGCTCCTGCATCTAAACAGTGTTTCGCTTTTCTGCCTCTCAGGAGTCTGGGGGTACACTGCTCGAAGGTGCGTTCCCTCACTCTGGACTCGTGGGAACCGGAGTTACTGAAGGTTTGCTCAAACTCTCGGCTGTAATCTCTCTTCTCTGACCTTTCCCCGTGACACGAGCAAACAGCCCGTGACTCTCTCTTCTGCTCCCTCCCTGTCACTGCAGCTGATGTGTGAGCTGGGCAACAGCATCATCAACCACATCTATGAAGGAGGCTGTGAGGAGCAGGGCCTCAAGAAGCCAGGTCCCAACAGCTCCAGGTCATTTAATGCGTTTTTTATAATTCTTTGCATGAAGAAAAACGAAAGCAACTGAGTGTCATAATGTTAATGTCTTCAAATTGAAAAACTAAAAGTACAAGTATCGGCTGAAAATTGTATTAAATTAAATACCTCACTTCTCAAGGCAAGAAAAGGAGGCCTGGATCAAAGCCAAGTATGTGGAGAAGAAGTTCCTGAAGAAGATGATGACGGGAGAGGTTTTGGTCAACGGCAGCAGGAAATCTGAACGCCAATGGCTCTCCAGGAAATGCAGGAGGCACAATAGCGCCACCAGCATCCCCAAAGCACACCGTAAATACAGACAGGAAGCTCCTGCAGCACTTTCAGCAGGTGGACACTTATGCTTCATGTAAAGCTTCATGTTTATAGGTTTAATTTGACCTGATTTTACAATCCCCTCAGTAACATTATTTTAGAGTGATGTGGGCGGGGCTTAACTGATCCAAGGGTGGGGTCAGCAACATAATTTTGCGGTCCCTTTCCATTTAGATCAATAAAAAGCAACCCTGTGTCTGTAGGGTGTTTGGTTTTGAAGATATTTGATTCTGAATATTCAGTTGGGATGTGGGCGGGCTTAACCAATACAAGGGAGGAGTCAGTGACATCAATTTACAGTCCCATTTCCACTTAGATTAAGACTAAATTTAGGGGAGGGGTCAGTGGCATAAATTTACAATCCCCTTTTTAAAAAGATTGGTAACCCCGCATCTGTAAGATGCTTTGTTTTCAAGATATTTGAAGAATCACTTGTGGTGTGGGCGGGGCTTAACATATCCCAGGGAGGGGTCAGTGGCCTCAAAATTGGTCAATTATTATTGTAGAATCAAAACCCATAATACAATCAAGTTATGGTCAATTTGTTCAAAGTTAAGTAAAAACTTGGTTTTAACGTATTTAAATGTATTTCCTCTTTTAGCGACTGCTGCACTGGAGAGAAAGTTCAGGCGGGAATCCCTCTTTTGCCCGGATGAGCTTGACTCCCTCTTTTCCTATTTTGACACAGGATCAGGTCCTCGCAGTGAGTATTGACCAAAAAAATCTAGATTTCTCTGTTCTTTTGTTCATTTTTTTAAATGTTTTTTTTTTTTTGCTTTTGTTTTTAAAATCCCTGTTTTCCCAATGACTGCGATGTACACAGAGTTCTGTGTTTTTGATTGAGAAGTGAAAATGAAATGTTGACCGCTTTATTACTTTTTCAGTTAATTTGTGTAAAACAAATTATGAAAATATTGTATTTAAAATTGGCAAAGAAATAAAAATGTAAATTTTTGATTTCTGCACTCACTGGGAGTAAACAAATATTTCAAAATGCAAAAACACAACATTTTCTCGTTTTGCGGTGTAAGAAAATATACACATTTTGCGCATCGTTTTGCATTGAATTTAACATGAAAACAAGAGTATTGGGTCGATTTTTGATTCTGAACACAACATACTCAACCAGAATCAGGGAATCTTCCATTCATTCCATATCCGTTTTCAAAATTAACAAACAGTAAACGAAAAAACGGCTCATTTTTTCAGTTATCATTGTTTGTCTTATTTAGATATATACTAGATATATATATATCACAAATCATGTGCACTACAAAACTTATTTTGAGAAAATGTGAAAATTCTATTTTTGCATAGTTGTTTATTGTTGATTTTTCTGATTAATGCACTCCAATCCAGCACTTTTACAAACCGAAAAGGTACCAAATCGCTGCACAACAATATTTAAAAGGAATAAAATATGAACTCATAAAAAATATTGTAAAGTAATAAAATATGAACTCATAAAACAATATTTAAAAGGAATAAAAATATCTAAAACACAACAAAACAATCCAAAACAAAAATACACACACTAGCTCAGAAGAAAATAGTTTTAATATGAGACTTAAAACATAACTTAATTAAATGAAAGATTAAAACTCAATGACTTACATTGAACTAATAATAATGTTTAAAAAAACACATGCAACACTACAGTATTCAAACTTTTCAAAATGAAAAAGTTTTATTTTTAATGAAGCATTTTAGAGTGAAGTTATTATATTCTGGTTAAAGTTCATTTCGGGTTGGGCACTTTGCAGACGGTCCCTGAGCTGCTCATAGAAAACAATGTATTTCGGCAAAAGCAGAGGAAGACATATTTTGACAAAAATAGAGTTGTAAGTTGAATTTGTTCATTCACTGCATGTTGTTCATTGTTGAAAATAAGTGATATTTGGTAAACAAGTTTCAGGAGGAATAATCACCTGAAAATAATAAACCACCTTACACCCGTTCTCCCCACTGGGGGGTATGTACATTTGTACCCGCCACCCTAAGCTTACTACAAAGCAGGTCCTAGTGGTGAACTTGTGATATTATTCCATTAGTCCATTTCTGGAAACATTAGTACTGTATATTGAAGGGTAAAACTTGGTATATTTCATTAGTTTGTGTCGTCTTCCACAGGGACGTTGTGTTTAGTAACGTGTCTGTGATTGGCTTGTACTGGTCCCACAGGTCTGAGCAGTGACAGTGGTTTAGGAGGAAGCACGGACGGCAGCACGGATGTTTTGGTCTTCGAGTCTGTGGTGGACAGCGTCACAGAAGAAGGTGAGTGAAGAGGCCCAGGGACATGATTCGACCAAACCGAAGCCGAAGATTCATGTCTGGTCTGTGTTTTTGGGGATGTTCAGAGTGCGAGGTGTCTGACGTTTCCAGTAATGAAGCTGAGCTTGATCCGGAAGCTTCAGACCCGGAGGATCCCAGGGAGATGGACGCGAGAGCGTTGCTGTATAAAGCCTGTCACGCTCGTAATTTACCCGTAATGGCTGAAGCGCTGGCGCATGGAGCTGACGTCAACTCGCTCAGTGAAGAGGACGAGGGGAAAAACCCGCTCATCCAGGCTGTGATTGGAGTGAGTTCGGCCAATCAAATTAATCAATAATAAATCATTTATTTAAAAAAAGGCATTTTTTTCAGAGCTCCACCAGCTTGGTAACTGTACAGATTGGGCCCTTTGAGTCTCAAAAATACAAACGCTGAAGATACAGCATTAATTACACACCACATTTCTCAGGAAAACCTTGAAATTCCTTTCAGAATCAACATTTTCATACATAAAAAGTGATTTTCCTAACAAATTCATTCAAGCCCATGCTGCAAAAATGAGTGCGCCCCAATTATAGTCTTAAGAGAAAAGCAGACCTCTAATTAAAGACGCAAGCAGCAATCAAAGGACTGATGCGCCATTTGTTGCACTTTGCATTCTGACCAGTCTTTAATTGGGAGATGTTTTTAGAAACGTCTGGCAAACTAACCCTTAAGACCTGCCATAGAACCAAATCCACCAGTTTTTTAACATTTTTACCTGCTGTGGTGCCATTTTTTGGGGGGGGTAATTTAATTTGCCATACATCAATACAACCCTTATATCCTAGATTTTAATAATATTTATAGAGTTTGCTAAGTATTGACTGAAGAAAGTGTCAAAACTAAAAAAAAAAAAAAAAAAAACACAAAAAATTTAAAAAAATCTTTTTCTAAAAAAAAAAACTTTTCACATTTCTTTACAGTTTTTTTTTCTAAATTCTGACACGTCATATCCCTCAAAATTGTAAATGTAAAAAAGTTGCATGAAATGCTTTTGAACAAAACAGTGAATTTATTCTGAGTGATTTCATTGCTTAGTTTTTGAGATACGATAAAAGTGAAACATGCACATTTTGCAGAAAACATACCTTGAACATCACAATAAACTATTTACAACTGTGCAATCAAATTTCATATTTAAAAAATAGTTTAGAATATATTTTCTAAGAAGAACAGCAGTGAAAAACAGCAGAAAATGGTATTTTTATGTTGCCACTGGGTGGTGCTATAACACACTATACTGTATAGATTTGTTCAGACATGAACTCTTAACATGCATGGCTAGTTTGAATCTGATCAGACATTGGTCGACTGAGTTAGTAACAACGTCCTGTTTATGAAAAAAGTTAAAAACTCAAAAAAGCTTCGTAGTTTAACATTCCATATGCCTTAACCTAAGACAGTCTGGATTCACAAAGCCCTAATTCTCAGTTTTATGACGCCTAGGGTTCTTTAATCGCCTGCGAGTTTCTGTTGCAAAATGGTGCAGATGTCAACCAAAGAGACCAGCGAGGAAGAGGTCCGCTGCATCATGCTACATGTTTGGGCCACACCGGGTGAGTTACGTTATAATACGTCTTGTTGAATTCGAGGGATGATCAAAGGCTAGCAGTGCATTCTATTTTAATGTTAGCTTAGAGGCTAACCTCAAGCTAAATGAAATAGTGAGCAATTTAAAGCAGGATTATAGATGATGCTTAATGTGGACGAATCGTCTGACACTGTTCGGTTTTGTCTGTTTAGTCAAGTGTGTTTGTTTCTGAAACGAGGAGCGAATCAGAACGACAGCGACGAGGATGGACAGGATCCGCTGAGCATCGCCGTTCAAGCTGCTAATGCTGACATTGTTACTCTGTGAGTATTAAGCAATGTTATTGAATATTAATTCAAACCAAATAAGAAGACACTACAAGTAAGATTTAAGATGATTTAACAGAAAACGTGGCTTTATTTAGTTTAAACATTGGAGATGCGATCAGGAAAACACATGCTGCATTTGCTGTTCGCAGGTTGCGTTTGGCTCGGATGAATGAAGAGATGCGGGAGTCTGAGGGTCCCTTCACGCAGCCAGGTCAATACTCCAGCAGCAGTCCCACAGAGCAGCAGTATAAGAGATGCATTCAGGAGTTTATCTGTCTCACCATAGACGAATACTAGACCAAGAGAGAGATTTAGCAGCGTAGCATTATTCCTATCATACTCTCCCACACGGCCATGTCTGTACACTTTGAACTCTTTCTACAGTAACAGTTAATCACACATCTTTCAGATTTTGGCTGCTTTCACATCTGTGTCTCGGGTTGTTTTGATCTGGACCATGGGCGACAACTTGTGCCGTGTGATAGCTCTCTTCTGGTTTGGGTCTCTCGCACACCACACCGGTTCCGTCAGAACTGTCTGGAATTGTACGACTCAAATCTCTTCTCAGTTTAAAAAGTAAAAATGTACGTGTGATTGGGGTTCGAAAAGTGAGTGTTGCAAAATGACTCTATAGCGCCACCTAATGTAGGGTTTGCTAATATTTTGTTGTAGACAAAGGAAATTCACCACACACGTGTATAGTACTAAGACTTAAATATATCACGTTTCCAAAATAGGAAGTCACTATTTCGCGAAAACCATACTTTTGTCATACTTTAGTCTTATCTTAAGGCATATGGGATGCTAACCTAAAGTTATGCTAATGCTAAAGTCGTAATTTTTCTATAAACAAGCAGTTGTTAATACCTCAGACATGCAAAGTCAGATCGGGTTCAAATTTGCCATGAGTTTCTGTGTCTGAACAACTCTATAAAGCAAGTCATAGCGCCCCTATTGGCAACATGGAATATTACATTTTCAGCAGTTTCACACTGCTGTCTCAGGCTGTGTTTGAAGGACATGTTTTAAATTTGGAACACTTATGTAAGGGGCAGAGTCCTACAAAAAAAGTCTTTTGGAGTTAGATTTCAAAACCAACAGGAAGTCTGTTATTTTGTAAAAAAAAAAATGTAAAATGCTTTTGTCATACTTTAATGAACGACTTTTCGAGAGATTAAATCGACATTTCATTATAAAGAAAAAGTTGTTTTACATCAGTCCCAAATTTAACAACAATGTGGAGTACATCTATAAACACATCTACAATGTACTCTCTCGGTTATAGCGCCACCAGGTGGCCATGAAAAAAACAACATTTAACCTCAATAAGGTACTAGATATGGTAAAACATCAAAATTTCTAAAGTTTCGTAAAGATTCCTTTCATTAAAAAAATGTGCATGTAACAACTAGAGGGCATCGACAACCTTTGCGTTAAGACCTCTTCATGATTGAGAGTTTGTTTTATAAGGTTCCTTTTCATTCTCAATTAAAATAAAAGAAAATTATCGTTGTTTCCTGATAAATGGTAAATAAATCACTAAACCAACTGAAAGAAGTTGCAGAAGTAACTAGAAATACAATAACTCTTAAAAGCAAATGCACTTTAGCTCCTAGATGATTTATCTCGGTAACTCCACATTACCTGTGTGACATTTTTGCATATTTTGCATTACAACGCGACTATTATAGAGAATGCTCTTATGGTCAAACAAGGTGAGGGTTCATCAAAGATTAAGGATTGAGTTCCCAGTGCACTTTCTTGTTCATTGCTGCACAGAAGAGAAAACAAATATTGATTTCAGTTGAACAAACCGAAGCAGGTGTGAAAGCAAGTTTGGTTACCGTTCACTCTTCACGGCGACAGTGTTCTGGAGCATTGTGTACACATGGTTTACATGAAATGAGATTTTAAAACCAAAAGAAAGGAGGCGTGGGATAAAAAACTGTGATTATTACGATGATACTGTATGTTATTGCTGTATAAACTGTAAAATATACTAATCTACTAACTGATGATTTTTCTCGCCACTGTTATGCACTTTTCTTAACTCCACTATTTCATTTTTATTGGCTTTTAAAATGTATCAAATGGGATTTTTAGAAAACTGACCAGAGCAATAGAGCACCGCAAATCTCCACCCCCCCCCCCCCAACGACAGCTGGAGAACTCAATGCCTTTCAATGGGGGTAACCGCAATGAGAGAGATGTTCCATGGTGTGTTTGCCAAAGTTGTGACCTAAAACTTTGTAAAAATAATAATAGACTTGAAACACACATGCGCGAAATTATTTTGGTGTGGAGAAAACCGATGAAAAAGGGGCGGGACTTGTTGAACTCTCAAATTAAAAACTATCACAGTGTCTGAGTGGTACACAAAAATCCAGCTGGTAAACATAAAAGCGCTGTAACCTGTTTTAGTTGCATATAAATAAATCAAATGGAAAACGTTTAATTAAATTGAATTATAAACATGGACATGAGGATTTTTTTCTGAAACATAAAAATACCTGAGAACAGGCTAATAATTTTAAATAAACTAAATGATCATAGTCTCTAATGTGAAGCTGTGATCTCTGTGTAGTTCTTTTAAGCTGATTTGTGCGCCTCGCTCCGACTTTTATCTAATAGAGGTTTTCTTTCGTGTGCGTCTCTTTCCAAAGGTTACAGTTCCTTGTTTTATCCATATTTTGCAGCTTTGTGGCTAATTGTCGTGAGGTCTCTCCGCCCGTTTGTTCAGAAGCTCCGAGAGCAAAAGTATCCAACCCTCCAAGGCCAGTGTTTCTTTAAAGCTAAACATTTTTGCTAATGGATATTTTCTCCCTGCACATATATGACAATCTTACCGCCTGCATCTCTCTCCATTGATTTCCATAGACATTTTATAATTTAATAAAATCTCAAGAGAGAGAGAAAGCAAACTTATGGTCATCAGGTTTCTGTCCTGAACACTAGTAAACTCTCAAGAGGTCACAAACACAGTCGCATCACTCTGCAGGAGTGATATGCAGCTCATAAACAGATTTAGCTTCTCTCGTTCAGTGATTTCAATCGGATTTTTGGAATTTAATAAAATTGCAGCTGCACCAAAAGTAGCAGCTCACCATTCCCCAATTTTTTTTCACTATTATAGCATTATTTTGTTGAAAAGGTTTTTCAGAAATGGCATGTGTGAGTGCTGCTGTGTAGAAAAAGACTTTATTAGAAAAAAATGAGTGATGATCTCGGGTGACGCAACATCAAGAATGGAGACGTTGCATTACGTTGTAGTCATTTATGAGGAAAAAAAGACAATATTTGTCACGTAGGACGATTTAAAAAGTGATTTGTTTGTTTGGTTTTAGCCGTTCAGTTTTAAACTTTCATGGTGGTGCATCTCAATCTTTTTACCCCGTACATAAACGTAAAATGCGGTAGTTTTTATAACTTGTTTATCTTACACATGATGTTATTTCACCCGAGTGCATTTATTTCTGTTGCTCTGGTCAGTTTGGTTTCTTGCCGCTTCGTGAATCTTTGCTTGCAAGATTTCTCCTCAAGACAAATAAATCCCATCCGTTACTAAGATTTCTGCTACAGAAAGTGAGCGTCTTGAGATAGTTCTTATTCCTGCGATCCATCATCACTGTCTGGAGAGTTAAGATGCAGATGCCATCTTTTCTTCCAAAGTCATTGGAGAAAATGCACATGAGAGAACTTCAGAAGGCGCGTCATGCATCCGAGCTCTTCATATGTGGATGAGATCTCAACCAAAGATCCAACAAAGGCTGATTGTCCCCAAAGCAACCAAACCGTAGCACTTGAAGGGAGTTTTCCTGGTTTGTGCGCGGCCCGGGGAACTGTAGCAAACAGAGGATCCTAAAGATCCCCCTGTTGTGTCGGTGAAACCGTAGCACTTTCTGTTTTGCGAGGAAACAGAAACTTTACAAAATTAAAAATAAACTAAACTGTGTAAAGGTTGTTTTAGATGGTGAAGTGTTGCACATATTCTCCTGTTGCTTGCTTCGATGTGTCTTTTATTGTTTGTCTGTGTGTTGTACAACTGAACATTCCTCCTCCTGCTCTGTCTTTTGATCTGTTCTCTGCATTAATAAAAAGACTGATGAGAATAAACGAAAGCTTACTGAAATACTAACCGCTCGTGCTGGGCTCTTCTTCTTCTTCTTCTTCTTCTGCACTTTCTGCTCTCTAGCGCTCTTCTCCTGAGATGTGGAGAGCGTTTATTTTCTCTTCTGTTTTTTTAAGCTTGTGTGATTAATCAAGTCTTTCTTTCTTTTTATCGCATAGTCATTAAAACTTGCTATTTGTTTTTGAGCAGAGCTACTTCCTGGTTACTGATTAATGCAAAAGGCTATCGCTTTGATACCCTCTTCTGAATTTATTAATAATTAAGATATTCATCTCTGCAAAGACACCGATCGTGTTAATTATTTCTCACAATGAATTAACAGGAAAGGAAACGGATAAATATTAGTATGCAACACTTTATATTTGTATTTTCTCTTAGTGCAAGTGTTTTTTAAATTGAAAAAAAATATATATATATAAATGTTCAAAACACTTCAAAATGATCACTTCTACAACCGTCCAAAGAAATCACAATGTACAAATAATAAATCACATAAATACAGCTAAGATTCTTTTTTTTTTATGTTAACATAAACTATTTTACGTTTTACGCATTGAACTAAACATGAACTGGAAACCAAATCTGGTATCTGTTTCTTTCAGTTACTGGGAAGCCTGGCATTGTGTGCGGTTTACCAGTATCTTGTACTCTGAGTGAGTTTTGCAGATGTGCATCTCTGCAACTCGCTGCTTTTACTGCATTCAGTGCACTGCTCTGTGGATAGTTGGTAGCTTGTGTGGCACGTCGTGAAATGTCTCTCCACGTTGTGCCGCTTGGCTGCCGCCGCCACAGTCGTCACGCAAATGAGACAAACACATGCTCCTTCCACAGAGATAAAAAAAAAACCTTTACCTCGCATTCGTCGCGAAAATGATACAATCTTTTTATGGCTCAGTCGTCTCACTTCCGCTTGTTTGTTTCGTCGTAGCGCATCACACTGACCTTTCAACTCTAGAATCAGAATCAGAATGAGCTTTATTGTCAAGTAGGTTTGCGCATACAAGGAATTTGCTTTGGTGACAGACCGAGGCAGCCATCTGCGGCGCCAACTTGTAGAGGGAGAAACAGAGAAACGGATATGCATTAGGTAGAGTAGCTCAAAAAGAGCTTAATCTGCACTGTCCTTCAGAGGGCAGTGTGGAGCAGGTTAATAAAGCCATTGCATCAAGCACAAGTAGACAATACAGGAAGAACATTGCAGGATGGGGTGGAAGTGGTGGAGCCGCTGCAGTCTCTACCAGGTTGTAGTTCATATATATAATATTTTTTTGTATTTATATTGTCACATCAAGCTTACGTGCAAGTGTCATTTAAACACAAATAGCAAACAATAAATTATAAACAGCTCACTGGAAAGTGACGCTATTTGAGCTATTTTTAGAACAGGCGGCGGGCAACTCATGTGGACCTTACGAGAAATTAGGTGCTCGTGGGCAACGTGCTGGTGACCCCTCGTACAAAGACTTGTGTGTTATTTGTTTTTATAAAATATAAGGGTAAGGGTAAAAATAATAAATAAACCAGTGAAGCACATGATGGAAATTGTAATTGCTCTCATCGATTCAAGAGTCTGTGGTGGATTTATTCGTTGGGTTTTCATCCTCGGGGCTCGTAGGGTAGGGAACCCTTGCCTCTGTTTCTGTGGAGGAAATGTTTTACAGCCCTGGTTTTGTCATTTTCTGGTTGGAAATCCTGAAATAATAATCTTAGTCTTGGTAACTGGCAAACTCTCAAGAGATAGAGAAATGCCCATTTATGGTCATTAGATAGCAGAGTTTCTGTCCTGAACTCTAGCAAACTCTCGAGAGATAGATGAATGCCCATTTATGGTCATTAGATAGCAGAGTTTCTGTCCTGATCACTAGCAAACTCTTGAGAGATAGATGAATGCCCATTTATGGTCATTAGATAGCAGTGTTTTGTCCTGAACTCTAGCAAACTCTCGAGAGATAGAGGAAGCCCATTTATGGTCATTAGATAGCAGTGTTCTGTCCTGAACTCTAGCAAACTCTCGAGAGATGGAGGAAGCCCATTTATGGTCATTAGATAGCAGTGTTCTATCCTGAACTCTAGCAAACTCTCGAGAGATGGAGGAAGCCCATTTATGGTCATTAGATAGCAGTGTTCTGTCCTGAACTCTAGCAAACTCTCGAGAGATGGAGGAAGCCCATTTATGGTCATTAGATAGCAGTGTTTTGTCCTGAACTCTAGCAAACTCTCGAGAGATAGAGGAAGCCCATTTATGGTCATTAGATAGCAGTGTTCTGTCCTGAACTCTAGCAAACTCTCGAGAGATGGAGGAAGCCCATTTATGGTCATTAGATAGCAGTGTTCTATCCTGAACTCTAGCAAACTCTCGAGAGATGGAGGAAGCCCATTTATGGTCATTAGATAGCAGTGTTCTGTCCTGAACTCTAGCAAACTCTCGAGAGATGGAGGAAGCCCATTTATGGTCATTAGATAGCAGTCCAATCCATCCAATCCATCTTTATTTATATAGCACTTTTTAAAAACAACAGGGTCAGCCAAAGTGCTGTACACAGCCTATGAGGTGTAAGGCTAATAAAAATAGTGATGTAACATAAAATAAATAAAAGTTTGATAAAACATAGAAATATAAAACCACACAATAAAAAACACCAGTCAGAGGTAAGAACAATAAAACAAGTAAAAGTCAACAATTCAGACAGAGTTAAAAGCCAGAGTAAAAAGATGTGTTTTTAAGGATGACTTAAAAACCATAAAAGAATCAATCTGTCTAAGGTGCAAAGGCAGTTTGTTCCACAGTTTTGGACCTGCGACAGAGAAGGAGCGGTCCCCCCTGAGCTTTCTCTGTGTTCTTGGGACAACCAGGAGAGACTGGTCAGCTGACCTTAGAGAGCGGGCCGGGCAGTGGGGCTGGAGCATGTCAGACATGTATTGAGGGGCGAGACCATGAAGAGATTTAAAAACAAATAAGAGAATTTTAAAATCAATGCGAAAGCGAATCGGGAGCCAGTGCAATGACTTTAAAATCGGAGTAATGTGCTCTTGTTTCTTAGTCCCAGTTAAAAGCCGTGCAGCAGCATTTTGTACCAGTTGTAGTCGTGTGAGTGTTCTGTCCTGAACTCTAGCAAACTCTCAAGTGATAGATGAAAGCCACTTTTGGTCTTGTAATTTATGGTAAATCCTTAAGCAGAGGGAACAGATGTCTCTCTTTTTCATCGTAACAAAAGCAGTCTTCAGTGGAACCACACAATTTCTTTTTAAAGGCAATTGGAGAAACCTATGGGTTATAGCTCGCTCAATGTGCGCTGGACCACCGTAACCCCAAAAGGGAGTAAGCGGGTTGGAAAATGAATGAATATCAAGATCCTTCTGAAATCAATTAATCGAATTCAGCGTGTTGAGTACTTGTATAAAATTGTTTTGTTTTTTATATTGGTTTATTATATACAAATTCAAAAGAGTTCCAAAATATCAGTTTGACGATGTCATATGGGGTTAACGGTTTGTTTTTTAGCAGCGTGTTTTGAGAATTGCAGTAATTCACCGTCAAATGTCTAACAGTCTATAATGTCTGGAAATGATGTATAAAGTTCTTAGAACCAAAGCATAGACTGTAAGTTTCAGAATTAAAGGGTCCTCCTCAAGTTCTTGGCTGTTGCCTTAAGTGCCAGGGACCACCTCTGGATTGTAAGTCAGTCACAAGGAGTTTTCACAGTTTACTAAAACTCTATAGTCTCTCCCTTTTGTTTCCTTTGGAGCTTTGGTTGTTGTCATGGTTCCCAGACAGAGCTGAGGTCCCTGTCAGACACAAAGATCTGGTTCATTCCAAGGGGCCCATTTCAGTGGCTTTCAGTCCAGCTCCGAAGCGCAAGGAGACCATGGCTGCATTAACATTTGCAGATAAAATCATGTGATAACCGTTAAAATAGTTACAATCTCAGTGAAATATTGTCGCATTAACCAGGTCCAATCATGTTTTTAGGTGACACCACATACCTGGATATTTTCAGAGAGTTTTCCCACATGGCGTCCCACAATCCCGAGAAGCTGAAGCGGAGGAGCATCCACTTCCGACACTCTTTCAGGTGTGGATCATTTTACAAATTAGCATCTAATAAAATGATCACCTAAATAGTCTCTAAAGTGAAACATTACCACATAACGTGCATATAAGTGAACGACGAGTGCATATAGAGTGAACAAGTTAGCATATGATATGTGCTAACATTGAAACGTGTGCATTTAAATACCTAAAATGGGCAAATGAACACCAGAAATGTGCATGTAAACACTTAAAGGTAATGACGTGGCATACACAATGTGCATTTAGAGTGTATAGGGTTACATAGATTGCATTTACAAATGTTACATTTATCCATCCAATAATTTAAAACCCTTTTTTTAAGTTAACTATCATATCTTAGGTATTAATTCACTCACACAAGTTTCCTTTCGTAAACATCCCCAGGGTGTGAACAAGCGATCATCTTTGGAGACCATCGGCTGGAGCAGAGTCTCGGCAGGGTTCAGCAGGACTAAACCCCCAGGGATGACGTCCCTTTTTCAGCCAAACCAGCTAAAGACGGATCCACAGCAGGAAGTGTTGCTATTAAAATGATTCTGTTTTTAAATTTTAGTATCAAGCTCCCTGAATCACATCTCTACAAAAAGTCTTTCTGAGTGGAGTTCACATGTTCTCTTTGTGCTTAAGTAGATTTATGGACCACTACGTCTACAAAATATGGCAGTATGTCTCTTAAAGAAGTCGTGGACTGCTTTTTGTCTTTCTGGTTTTATTCATTTAGATCTAATTACGGGCATCTTATCATCTTTTAATTAAAAGTATTGTAGTTTTAAATGCCATATTATGACCCTTTTCAGTCTGTGTCCGAATCATCAGTCTCAATACCACACTGAGCGAATCTTTCTAGAGGAAACACTAAAGGACTGAACGAGAAACAAGAGCAAACTTTGTCTACAAATAATATTACCATGAATAAAGTTTAGAAACAACATCTATAAACAAATACCAGTGTGAATGCTTTCAGTATTATGCTTTCGTTTAGTCAAGAATGTCTTGTGTATTATATATTGTTTATTGACTATGCTGGTGTAGTCTTTAGATTTAAATGTACATGCATTAATAATCTGAAAATCATTATGTTTTGTTGTTTTTTTGGTTGTAAATTGATAATATATCATAAATTTATTGTATTTTATGAACATGGTAAAAATGTGATTTTTGTTTTGTTTTCATCAAAATATATCTTTTTTAAGTAATAATAAATATCTTTAGATTTCGTTAATTTGTTTTTGTTTTTTTTAACACTGAAAACCGTTGTGCATTGACTAGGAAATTTACATTCAGGGGTTTGCAGTTGAGGAAGACATTGAGATCAAGATAACTTTACCCGACACTAAAGTTTCCATGAGGATCCTCGAAATTAATGCAATATAATGAACAATGCATCATAGATTAAAAAATTGAAAGCGTTTGTAAATGAAAGACAACCCTGTCTGAATTGTTTATTGGCCATTTTGAAATGATTATTTTTTACATTTATGCATTTAGCAGACGCTTTTATCTATCAGTTTTTATCATTTGACTGAATGAACACATTTTTTGTTAGTTCTTGCTGTCCCTTGGTTTTGAACCCATGACCTTTTGCGTTGTTAGCGCAATGCTCAGCTTGCAGCTTTCATGTTAAAGAAAATGAAAGCTGCAAGCAGCAATCATAGGGCTCTCACATCTCAGACAGCATCGCGCCCTGGCCAATTTGTTGCACTTTGCTCTTTGACCAATCCTATTTTACATATTCGAAATTTCAGATAGATAGGGTCTAATCAAATAACGAAAATCAGCACATTAAATTTTATTACCACCAGGTAATACTATGAATGACAATAAAATGTGTTTTATTACTGAACAATATTCTTGCTACACATTTCAAAATTGGTGAAATAAGTACCTTATCAATGTTAAATGTAAACTTTTCTGTGGCCACTATAACTGGGAGGGTATATTGCTATGTAGAAGTGTTGCTATAGAGCCATTTTTGAACAGAAGTAAATAGAAATTCACCAGTCCTGACGCGTATGATGTGCTGTGACTTTACAAGCACATATACAATAATACAATAATGCTCGAGCCCTAATAACAAGAAAAAAATTATTGTGAATTCGGTTTCGTTTATATATATATCATTCATTCATTTTCATAACCGCTTCTTCCCTTTCGGGGTCACTGGGGTCTACTGGTGCCTATCTCAAGCACACATTGGGCGAGAGGCAGGGGTACAGCCTGGACAGGTCGCCAGTCCATCGCAGATATATATATATATATATATATAGAGAGAGAGAGAGAGAGAGAGAGAGAGAGAGAGAGAGAGAGAGAGAGAGAGAGAGAGAGAGAGAGAGAGAGAGAGAGAGACAGAGATAGATAGAGAGAGAGAGAGAGAGACAGAGAAAGAGAGAGAGAGAGAGAGAGAGAGAGAGAGAGAGAGAGAGAGAGAGAGAGAGAGAGAGAGAATTAAAACTCACTTTTCCCTGATTACAAGTGAATTTTAACCAGCACTGTGAAGAAATATAATTTACTCTTACATTTAATTTACTGTCTTGTTATTGACTTAACAACTGCATTTTAGCTCTAAATGTTTTTTTTGTTGTTTTTTTTTTTTTTTTTTTGCTGTATGGCACATCTATAAAATAATTAAAGGGCTAGGGTTCATTTCACAGCAAGAGTGCGCCACACAGTGTAGAAATTTGGAACGTATAAATGTCTGGCAATTTCTAGCCAAATCTGTCCACGGAAAGCTGGTCGTCCGGTATCATTATTTTGAAAAGCGGTCGAGCGGCTGTTGAGACTTTTATTTTGCTCTCTGGGTAGATTATCACTTCCTAGTGTTGTGGCAGCCATATTGGCATGGGGGATAGATGACAATTTCACCTTAGCCAAAGAGCTATAATTTTGTTATTTTAAAAGTTTACCAAGGGTCGAGCTCAAACTGAAACTAAAGAATATCGACAAATCGCCCCAGTCTGACCCTGGTCGATCCCGTGGAGGGCGTTGAAAGAGGTGAGTCTGAGTCGATAAAAAATCCTCTTCCTGTTTACATTAACGTTATTTAAAAACAGTGTCGTGTCTAAGTCATAGCTCATGTTGATATTTTGTTGAGCAATTGAGTTTATAAAAGTCTGCGGCGTCGTAAAATACGGTCTAGCGTTGCACAGGCGTCACGCTAGGTTTGGTAATCCAGCCGATGTTTCCGTTTATGCGCCCTGTTTACATGTAATTCTCGGATAAAAAAAAACATAACAAGGGAACATATTTATTCTGAGATTTGCCTTTTAATTGGTAAAAAGACTTAATGTTTATTTTACAATTGCGAGTGGTGTTATTTAAAGTGTTAAAATGTACCTTAACATAGTCGATATTGATTTGATCCATGTGCTGATCTCAGGCTTTAAGTCTATCAAAATACATCTAAAAACAGTTTTTGGTGTGTTTTTATTGCTTTCATTAATAAACGAGCAAAGATTCTCTGCAATATCAACATGACAGAGTTGACAAGTAATTAATGTATTGTTGGTGTATTCTAAATAGTAAATACGTTGTGTAGTTTACTAAAAAAATAGACTACAGATATTCCTTACATATGCTGTTTAATTAAACTGTTTACAGCTGTGTTGCACAGGAAACAATTGATTTAACCTTAGAGGCAGCATATATGTAAAAAAAAAAAACGACATTTAACTTTGAAACCTACTAATCAAATCCTCTAATTTCTCTTGCACAAAGACAGAGCATTATAGTCAAATTATACCAAATAGATGCTAATGATGATCAATGTCACCGAAAGGTTGAAACTCAGTCATGAACAGAAACGACTATGTGTGAGGGCTAGGAAATTGAGGTTGAGAAAAATGGTAAGATTGAACATAGCAACAAGACACAAGGTAGTTTTACTGCACCAACAAGGTCTCTCCCGGTCCAAGCACCTTTGAAGAAGCACAGAGAAACAGGCAAAGTATGATAGATGCAGTGGTTGACTAAAGAAAGCTAATTGCCCTTTATAAACAGATGAAGTTGTCAGTCTCTATGACTCCAGCAGTTCAACCTGTTTCAAATGAACGCATTAAACCAATTTTCTTGTCAAAGGAAATTGGATCATAGACAAAAACAGTCGTGCTTTGCTCTTATCGTTGTTTTTGTTTCATCCCCAGTGAAATAAAATACATTGAAGGTGTTTTAGGGTCATCAAGTATGTTAATTTGTGACACTGTTATGTGAATTTACAGATGAGCAACAACTTAAACAAGAGGGCCCCAACCACAGCAACACAGCGGTTAAAACAGGACTATCTGCGCATCAAGAAAGATCCGGTTCCTTACATCTGTGCTGAGCCTCTACCCTCCAACATTCTCGAATGGTAACCCTTTTTCCAATTTCTTTAGAACTGTCTTTATTCTCCATTTAGGATTTGTTAAACTTGAAAATCCTCTTTTCTAAAAATGTGTATATAATTTTAGATTTTAATCTGGTAATACCATGGCATTAAATAATACATTAAACATTATATTTGACTTAAATTTAGCTTTTGTTTTCCCCACCTAAAATTAGCTTTTTTATTATTATTTTGATAAATTGGGCCATTATTATTATTATTATTATTATTATTATTATTACGATTATTATGCGGATAAAAACTAAACTCTTCTTTCATTTGATGTTTTGCTTATACAGTGCATCCGGAAAGTATTCATAGCGCTTCACTTTTTCCACATTTTTTTGTTACAACCTTATTCCAAAATGGATTAAATTAATTTATTTCCTCAACATTCTACACACAATACCCCATAATGAGGATGTGAAAAAAAGACTTTTTGAAACTGTTGCAAATTTATTATATTAAATAAATGAATTTAATCCATTTTGGAATAAGGCTGTAGCATGAAAAATGTGGAAAAAGTGTGGTGCTATGAATACTTTCCGGATGCACTGTAAGTACATAAATGGGTGTATTTAAGTAAGTTAAGTTTCTGATCTTTAATTTTGACTTTTTAAACATTTAATGAAAGACAAAGTTCTTTTTTGAACGGTGAAACATCTCTAAATATCCAAAATATGTAAATAAATAAAAAGCTAGACAATTGTTGTACTTTTACTTTATTTACATATTCAAAACATGCTGAAACACGATGAAGAGAGACAGTTTATATTTCGCAATCGTAATACGAACATGTTTTCTTTTTAAGTCTTCCATGCTTTGCATTCTCAGTCTTGAATTCTTGAGGTGTTTAATTAATGTGAAATACTCTGCTGCCACATCTTAGAAGACTTTATGTAACTTCCACGGCACGAGCATCTTGTGGTTGAGCTTCTCAATGACGTGAGCAGCCCATCTAATCATGAACAGCATTTATTGACTATCAACAAGTATCGATTTTTTTCATTTAGTTGTTGTAGCTCCAATCAAAAGATTCGTTTTTGAAGTTCATGCGTGTGCTCCAAAGAAAAAGGGAGCGCCTTAATATGCATGCGGATTCAGTAAGCTAAGTACTGACGAGCTGTCTGAAGGATGCAAGACCATTTAAGAGGCACAAGTTCCATTGAAGAGGATGAAAAAAATCTAAATTATAAGTATTGTTTTCGAACTGCGTTACCTGTTCAGTGGGGAAGCGATTCATCAACGTCATTTGCCTACAACCAATAAAAAGGCCCATGGATATTAATTGGGTGGGGCTTCACATTCAGTAGGCGGGCCTGCATTTTCAATGGGCGGAGCTTAACCCATGGAGACAGGGACATCTTGCTGAAAGAGGCTCTGTGTGGTTCGTTGAACACAAAAGTAACACCCAATTAAGAAAAATTAAATGTAGGAACATTTTTACAGAAACATTTTTTCTTACGCGTACTGGCAGGCATTTCTTTTCAAGGAATGAGTACAATTGAAATATAGAGTTGTAAATAATAGTGTATTACGAAAGTGGACCTTGTTTAAGCCTTACACCAAGTTTATTTAATTGTAGACTTGAGCAGCTCCTAAACTCTTCTCATTGCATCTCCTTCAGGCATTATCTTGTACGTGGCCCTGAGAAAACTCCCTATGAAGGTGATTCACTTTTAATTTCCCTAATAAACACTTTTCTTTCTTCAGCCGTCTGTTTTCTACAGGATTGTGACTTTCTCTTTCACTTTTCTAGGTGGATACTATCACGGCAAACTCATTTTCCCACGGGAATTCCCCTTCAAGCCACCAAGCATATACATGATCACACCCAACGGCAGATTTAAATGCAACACAAGGTAAACCCTTCAATTTATTTTTTTCAACCGCTCACTTTTTCTTTGCTTAAACGTGGCTTTTAACCCTTAATGACCTGCTATAGAACCAAATCCGCCAGAGCATGGTTTACATTTTTAACTGCAGTGGTGCCATTTTTTTGAGTATTTTAATTTGTCATGCGTCAAATAAACCCTTTTATCCTAGATTTTAATACTACATATGGAGTTAGGTCAATCTTAACTGAAGAAAGTGTCAAAACTACAATAAACCGTTTTTACCCCAAATAAACACATGTTATAGCATTTCCATGTACAAAATACTTTTGAACCACAGTGAATTTATTCTGAGTGAATTCATTGCTTAGTTTTTAGATGCACTCGATTTTATAAAGTACGGCAAAAAATTTAAAACATGCACATTGTGCAGAAACATGCCAGGAACATCACAATAAACTATTTACTATAAACTGTTTAAACAAATTGCACATTGAACAAAAAATGTTTCTAAGATACTAGACAAGATATTAGACAATTCTAATTATTATACAGTGTAATAAATAACCGAAAATGAAAATGGATTTTTGCTGTGGTGAAACTTCAGAACAAGAGAACACAACAAAGTCAGGCATAAATATTTATGTAAATATATTCATAAATATATAATAAAACAAAATGTAAAACTAGTTACTATACAAGCTATTTACAGTGCAACAGAATTGTACTGCACTCAGGAGCGGTGGGAGGCTTGTGACGGTTCCTCGTGCGCTTCACATGCCTCACACATGAAGGGACTGCATTTACCATTTTGCTGCACTTTTTTCGCCCCTCTGTGGCTTTTTGTTTTTTAGGCTGATCCTCAATCCTTCGTAGATTCATATACTGGAAACTTTCCTCCGAGAGTTTGCTGCTGTTTTTTAGCTGCACATCCAATTTTCATCAACAAGGCATTCGCCACATAACTGCCGCTGACTTTCTGAAGAACCTTGCCACATTCAATCACCATTCTTCCCCATTCCGATGCTCGGTTTGAACTACAGCAAATCGTCTTCACCATGTATTGAGTTGCTGCCGTGTGATTGGCTGATTAAAAATGTGCATTAACAAGCAGTTGGGCAGGTGTACCTAATAAAGTGGCCAGTGAGTTTCTCAGCACATCATTACTGAAATTCATATTAAAACTTTTTGTTGTGGTTTTATTCACATTTATTGTCATACAAATTACACATATACACAAATATTGTGTTTTTACCTGAAAGCCGTTTTTTTCTGTGATACTGATGACACTGCAGATTATTGCAGTATGTTACCTCTGTCTGATCATGTCATCACCCAATCAGTATCCACTCCTAATGAATCACAACCAGGCAACTTCAGCAGAATGATGTGTTTCTCTTTCAGGTTGTGTCTCTCCATCACAGATTTTCACCCCGACACATGGAACCCAGCGTGGTCTGTGTCCACCATTCTAACTGGACTCTTGAGCTTCATGGTGGAGAAAGGGCCGACTCTGGGTAGCATCGAAACCTCAGACTTTACAGTGAGTGCCACAGTCAGAAGCTTTACATTTGGCCACATCTTTACGAGAAATGGAAATAACATTTTTAAATTCTATACAAAAACAATGGATAAATAGGAGCAAGCCAGTGCTTGGAATAGTGGTCTCATAAAATGGAATAGGGCGTTCTATAAAAAAAAATCCATTGTTTTCTTTCTTTTCTTGTGTTTTTCATGCGATTGAATGGCAATTTAATTAAAGATTTAGCTAACATTTCAATTTAAAAGTTGAAAAGATTCATCTTTAAAATTTCCAATCCCAGCACCTGTCTGAACTTACTCTTCTGGGTTAACATGGATTTCTTTCAGCTCTCGTCCAGTCAGGAACCTTCTTCTCGTAAAGTTATAATTTGGGCATTCTACCACGATGTGTTTTCAAATCTCTTTATATTTTTTGCAACACGTCGGGGTGCCCCTGTGCTCAACAAAGAAATACTGTATTTCCTACTTTTCCAACCGTTTCTCTTCACTCCATGCTTTGAAAAAGACATGTTTGTAGCTGTGTAATATATATAATGTCGGATTGAAGCTCAATTCAAGCGTTTAGCTGATGCACGGAGATCGCAGCAACTTTAAAATGGGGCGGGCGCGTGTGCGTGCGTGTGGTGTTTAGAAGAGAAGTGTACAGTAACACAGGCGGGAACCTCTCTCCACCTGTAGGCTTCTGGCTCATCCAATGGATGCAATGGGCGTCGCGTGTCATGTCTTTCATTCTATAACTGGGACGATTGTCCTCGTGTGCCCAATAGAAGTGACCCAGCCAGGCATGGAAGAAAACACGAAATGGCAAAGCTGTTGTAACTTTCACTCATTCGATGACCCGCCCTGAGAGATATAATCTACTGTAATCTACTGGTAGTTTCGTCCAGGGCCCCACTGGGCTTGCATATAAAGGTAGGGGCCACATATTGTTGCGTTTTTGAAAGAGCACATTGGCGGTTTTTTCTATCTCCATTTTACTGAAACCTTGATTCAAGAGAGAAAAGTGCTCCACTGGAATAAGCTGTGCCCACAGAACGCAAAAGTGACTCTGGCTAAAAAAATCCTATTAGTCTTCAGACTTTAGTCAGTGCTGTGTTGGTTGTTCTAAAAATACACTATTAGTGCACCTTTTAAGCAAAAAAAAACTTAAAAGCTCAATTCCAAAATGTGCCCCATCAACCAAAGAGAAATCAGCTTGGTAGACTGGACCCCTGTGACTTTTATTTTGTAATTGGCTGGAATGGAAATAAAGACTACTAAATACTAGATAACACAATGTTTTAGCGGGTTTTCCCCACTCTCATCGCTCCAAATAACTTCCAGAAGTTTGGAGCTTGTCTCTAAGCTGTTTGGCATATTGTAAATGGCTAATTTGTGGCATTTGTTTATTTTTTTCTGGCAGTTGTAGCAGAAATGTTTGTTGGTTTCAGTGGAATCCCTCATTTTCCACTTCTTCCTTTGAACACTGCTGATGGCATTCCCAGTCTTTTTATATCATTTTTGTATGGTTCAAAAACATGTTCCTGTAGATCCTTCGACAGCTCTTTTGCTTTCCCCATCGCTCAGAGCTCAGAAATGTTGGCGCATCACTAGATGAAAGAGGCAAGGGTCGATCAGGAGCCAGAAACTCAGAAACCTTTTCTGCAAACATTGATTCCAAACACCAGCCCCTCGAACCCTTCTGTGTCCGTTTTTGTGCTCATCAGTCCAAAATCGAACCAAAATAAACTTATGAGCACAACGCTACACGTTAAACAGGAGAGGATCAAGCTCAGCAAGTGACCAGTCACTGATCAACAGGAAGTAGTCATGCTTTTCCTTCCAACCTGAGAAAAGTAACACGGTATCAGCTTTCATATTCTCATCCTAATGTAAACACAAGAGATTCAGAAAACGATTTAAAAGCACGTATTTTTCTGGTTCCTGGTAAAACGGCTTAAGTGTTTTGTCAGAGAGCTTTAATATTCTTTGTTTTCAAATTAAATGAACTCTTTCTGTTGACGTTTTCCTTCCCTTCAGAAACGACAGCTTGCCTCTCAAAGTCTCACCTTCAACATCAAGGACAAAGTCTTTTGTGAACTGTTTCCCGACGTTGTCGAAGTACGTATCTCCAAGCGAATGTTTGCGCAGTCTTTCGATGAACGTACTAACGCTGTACTAACACTCCCTTTCGACCAGGAAATCAAGCAGAAGCAGCGAATGCAGGAAGAGTTCCGTTCTCGTTCGCAGGCGCTGCCCCTTCCAGACGTGGTTCCCGATGGAGAAGTCCACAATGCACAAAACGGCCACCTTCCTCTGAACGGCCACCTCCCTGCGGGTGCTCCCCAAGCCCCTGACCTCCAGCAGGTAAACCGAAACCATGGACTTCTGGGTGGAGCTCTCGCCAATTTGTTCGTTATTGTTGGCTTCGCCGCTTTCGCCTACACAGTCAAGTACGTTCTCCGGAGCATCGCCCAGGAGTGAAGGAATCGACGCCTCGGGGCTGTTCTCATGACCAAAACTGGTAGAGGGAAACAAAAAAAGAGTTTTCTCTCCGCCAAATAAAACGAACTAATGCATCAGAGAGAGCTTGGGGATTTCCTCGAGTGGCGCAGGCACGCAGCAACTTGCAAGTCTCGTCTAATTTTCTGGCTAACTTTCTTCACAGGTCCTCTGACCGTGAAATTAATTGTTCCTTGAGACCCTTTTGCGATTCACTGCAAGGTTTTTATTAACCCTGCACAACCCTCAATAAAACTCCCAGTCATTCCTTTAGACGAAGCAAATCTGGTTCTGGTCGCAGCATTCGTTTTTCTTTTATTGTGACGGTTCGAGTGTCTTAGACACCCTGGGATATTGTTATTAATTGCTTACGCTTCCCCAACGATACCAACTAGTTACGCCAAGAACGAAGCGTGTGAAATGATCTATTAGTGTTTTGATGAGGTGAGAGTCTTCTTGAGCTTTTCGAAAAGGGGTCAAAGCTGATGAACGCTATACATTCTTTTCGTGCAATATGTAGAATTGTCTGCACCTGGCTTTCACGATGCACAGCACTTCTTTCGTTTCTGAGGGTTGCAGTTTATGCAATAATTCTTAAAAGGCTTTTTGTTGCTTAAATTCTCCATACTGTAAGAATGCTCGATTTTTATCTAGTTATGCACAACAAAGGTCTACTAAAGAGTGGTCCGAACGACCACTTCTCCGCTCTTTGAGACTCATGTGCGTGTGAATAAACGTTCTCGCGGTGCCAGTGTGATCTGGTTTAGTCCCGATTCAGATGTTCTGGTTCTCCAAATTCGAGCTCCTCCATGAACACGGCTGATCGATATCCTTTCTTTAGAGGAGCGTGTAATCAGAGGTAGTCATGTTGTGTTTACATTTTCAATAAATGATATTCTGTTAAAGAAGGGGATTTGTCCTGTGTTTTTCAGCTCTGTTTACTCGACCGTATAGTTCAGTAAAATCTGTTTTCTCTCTAAACATGCTCCCGTCAGCTTATGTCACAATTTGTGGCATCGATTCCTCAAGAAACATTCTTCACCATATTGACATGATATATATTGACATGCAGTTGCTGTAGATTTGTCGGCTGCACATCTGCCGTTCCACCACATCCCAGAGGAGCTTTACTGGATTGAGGTCTGGTGACTGTGGAGACCATTGAGTACAGTGAACTTGTCATGTTAAAGAAACCAGTCTGAGGTGATCCGTGTTTTATGAAATGGAGCGTTCTGCTGGAAGTAGCATCAGGAGATAGGGACACTGTCATCATAAAGGGAAGGCAAATAAACTCGATGATGGACACAAAGTGTGCCAAAACACCATTACGTAACCACCACCAGCCTGAACCATTGATACAAGGCAGGATGGATGGATCCATGCTTTCGTGTTGTTGACTCCAAAATTCTGACCCCAGCAGAAATCCACTTGTTATAACTCAGTTACAATGATTTGTTGGTTTTGAATGTTTTTGATTTTTATTCTTTCATCTAACCATTTCGAAATACAGGAGTATCTGCAACCTGTAATGGAAGAAATTCCTTAATCATTTAACATCTTTTGATACTACAGTACTCATGTTATACTACCCTCTAGTGGCCATTTAGCGAAAAACAGCATTTATACTGCATTTAAAATTAATTGTTCTCTGCCTTGTTTCGCCATAATTATATTTAGACTTGTTTATTTTAGTGTTTGATCAGTTGAAACTAATGCTTAATGGTTTTTTTTTGGGTTAAGAGAGAAAGAACAGCTCAAGCTATGGAATTAGATCTTCTTTGAAAGCAAATAAATGAATTCAAATGTATTTTTACAGCTTTCAAAGTAAATCAATTATTTTTACTGTCCTCCCTAAAAAAAATTCAGTATCACTTTCCCAGTTTTACCATTTACATTTTATGCACTTAGCAGACGCTTTTATCCAAAGTGACTTATTTTTTTTTCCTGTTCTTGCTTTCATTTGGATTTGAACCCACAACCTTTGTGTTATTAGCGCAATGCTCCTTCAACTGAGCCACAGAAAACTGTTCGACTTCTGACTGTTGACTGTATATAACATGGATCCCCACTGTGAAGCACGGAGGTGGGTCACTGATGTTTTGGGAATGTGTGAGCTACAAGGCACAGGCACTCGGTCAAAATCTTGATCCTTTCATGCTGCGTCTGTGGGTTTTCAGCCTTCTAGACAATGGCGCAGGTCAATCTTTGATGGTAACATATATAAACAGGTTTGTGATATTTTTCAAGTAGGGATAAATGCATTTGTTTTATCAGTGATTCCTAATCACAATTTTTTTTTGCGGCGAGATCTGCTCCTTGTTCTATTTTTCTGTTGTAAGTTTCAGAAATGGAAATATTTCCAGGTTTAACTCTTTACTATTATTCAATCGATAGCAGATTTCCTATAATACTTTATAATTTCAGTTAGCAAAAAGGCTGAGTCATGGCTAATCGTCAAATTGTCGATTTCTACAGGAGTATGACTGAATTTAAGTTACTGGATTGTTAAATGTTTCATCAGCAGAAATATAAAATGGCATTAGATGCAAAATAAAGTCAACACATTTCTAAAAGTGTATTTGGGGCCAGTCATACGCCTCCCACCACAATTCATTGTTGCCTGCAGTCACTTATTATTTAGTATCTTTGACAAATGTCAGACTGCTTTAATATTATTGTCTGGCACATTTCCTGTTAATGCTGTAGAACTACATCCTGTGGCCAATCTTGCCACGACGAGGAAATTGTCTCATCCTCACCTTTAGAGCAGAGTTTGGCTGTTCCTCACCTGGTTTTAAGCCTCCTACACAGCTTTTTCTGTCTCAGGTCATGACTGGGATTTGACCTACTTTTGACATTGATGATCTTTAGCAGCTCTTTGGTAAAATTGATGGATGAATTCTACAAAAAAAACGACTGTGCAAGTGTACCTGTAAGAATTGAAAGAGCGTTGCAGCTAAAAAGGTAAGAAAAAATGTCATTATAATTTACTAAAATATAATACACTTGGTTTACAGCATTTTCACAACTGCCCAAAACCTTTGCAGAATTTAGAACGTAAACCTGAAGAAATAAAAAAGAGCCACACACAATCCCCAGAAAGATACGGTGCCAAACCACATCCCTGGTTAAAACTGAGATTTACAGATTATTGAATTTAGCGCTGTGTCATTTTTGCGAAAAACATTATCCAATATTTGTCGCTATCCCACAGATTAATCCTAGCATATAACTTAAATCCCCCGTCAAAACTATGCTGGTTTATTGGATGTAACTGACTATGCATTATGTAACAGCACTGCATATTATATTAAAATGTATTAAAAAAAAAAATTCCCCACCGTCCGTAATGCATTTGTCACGTGACGTCCTTTCACCCAATCAGCGCTCGAGCTCACGCCCAGGAAATGGTGCCCGTTTTCTGCCCCGCATTCTTCACGTTTCCATCACATTCCTGCTCGCTGTTTGTGCAGAATATTAATATATAAAGATGTCTGTGGCATGCTTTTGTGAGTCTCTTATTCATATACATTTTGCACCTCGCCGCAAATAAATGTGACGCTTTGCCGAAGAACGTTTTGTTTTAAGGGATGAATATGGAAACGGGGCCTGAACCCAGAGATGAGGAATAAAGAATTCGACACAAACCAGGCGAGTTCCAAACAAACTGTTTAAAATTAGTGTTGTTTATCCTTAATGTTAGCATTGTGTGCAGATCTCCCTCGTGCGTGTTTTGCTATCTGTTTTTCTTTGCGGGATAATGTCTATAGTAACCTGTTTCACTTTATGTGATATTGTTATTATATTATCTAATCTTATCTTTCTATTTCTATTATTAACATGATCATCGCATAGTTGTTAGCCGTGCCGACAACCTCTGAACGGTGACCGCTATTTCCATAGCAACCAAGGACCCTGGGTCTCCGGGGTGAAGCGGTTGCCATGGGAACGCGTTTGTTCAGTTTGCCGTGCTGTTCTTGTCGTCATGCAGATGATAATCGTTTGCTTTCTTCTTTGTAGTTTCTATAGCGATGTCAATTGAAGGGACTTGGAGTATGGGGTGATTATTGAGTAAATGGTTGAGTTTTGTGTACTTGTAACTTTAATATTTTTAAACTGGAGTAGCCAAGTGGGGTTAAAACAAAAATAACCAGAAATGTTAGCTTAGACTTTTTAAGCAACACTGGCATCAAACCCAGGCTGGACTCAGACTAGTATAACTGATTTAAAGCACTTCATATAAGGCAAAAAAAAAAACAAACAGGGCAAAATTTCAGCCTGAAAAGCACAATATGTGAATTACCTGATATGTTTAAACAAACAAATGTGATGGTAATAATTTTCCAGCTGATGCAGGCAGGAGAGTTTCTTTGAAAGCTTTTAAATGGATGGAGCAGATATCTCTCTGATGCACATTTAGGCAAAAATAGTCTTTGTTGCGTTCTTTAAGTGATTATCCTTTATCAGATAAATAGATACTTCTCTAGACGTTAAATTTGAAACATCTCTGAAAGTCAGGGTTTCCGTTGGGTCTTAAAAAGCCTAAAAAAAATAAAAACCCAAATTTTAGGACTTAAAAGTCTCAAAGGTCTCTAGGTCTTAACTAAACACACTTCAGATTGAGTGTGCTTGAGACAGATTTCCTAGCATGCTCTGCACGAGCCGGCACATTTGGTTGTTTAACAAAGATGGCTGCCATATCAACCACAAAGAAGTTTTAAAATTATGAAAACAATCATTTTATGTTAGTTTGTTTACGTCCGAAAATTTAATTGAATTCACCCTCCCCCCAAAAAAATGTTTTGCATTGTTTTGCAGTTTTACATTGTTAGCCGTTTACCAATAACACAATGGATTCGCTCTTTATAAAATAATTTTTTAAATTAAGGAGTTCGTGTTCGATTTCATGTCATTCCTGCATGTAAAGGTCTGAATAACTTTTTTTGTGGTTTAAAATCTGAATTTTAAATCACATAAAAATTTAGATCAATAACTATCCACAATATAGCCTCGTGTTTAACACACTTAGAAACATTTACAAACGACCAGAACTAATTTATATATATATATATATATATATATATATATATATATATATATATATATATATATAATTATTATTTTTTTTTTGCAGAAAATGTTTTCAGTTTGTTATTATTTTTCCATCTCTACACAATTTATTCAAGCTGCAGCTCCATTTTTAAGTAGCTTGGATGCTATTTTTTAACAATGATTTTTATTTTACAGATTTTATAATTAATTTATGACAATTTGTTAGATAAGTGTGATATAACTCTAAAACTTGACCCAAAAAAGGTCTTAAAAACTCATAAATTTGACATTGTGAAACTTGCCGAAACCCTGACGTGTGGTGAGGTTCATGCCTGGTGAGACACTGATGTTATATTTATAATAAATATATGTAAAAATGTAAAAGCTACTTTTCACTCTTATTGAAATGGTGTATGCATTTTCCTGCAGTTTGTAATGTTTATTGGGATTTTCTGTGCTAAACTTAAAAAATGTAAAAAAAAAATTCATTACAGAGTAGCTTATTCACCCTTTGATTATCAACCATTTACTTGTTTTCTTTAAAATGTTTTTTTTTCAAACTGTATCATACAAAAAGCACTAAAATTATTATAATTATAAAATGAAGTTTTAGGAAATGAATCAATAACTTGTTTGTAGAAGTGTTCCTCGCCTTTCTTCTTAGAGTCTCTGACACCAGTGTCTTCTTTAAAAATGATCTCCTGCTTGGATTGAAAATCCCATTTGGGAAGTCGGCTGCACTTGACTTTATTCTTTAGCAAAAAGGCGTAATCCCTTAGGATCACCAACGATCACTAGCTTGAGGGCGGGGAGTGGCGTGCCCCACCCCATGATTTGTCTCTGCAGGCGGTGAATGATAGCTCTGCACAAGAAACACGTTACACGTGTACAGTTGTTGATAAAAAACATTGTACATCAAGTGGTTGAACATTTTAATAACGACAGCAAAACCATGTACACTAGGGGTCAACAACACGGTGAGGACCACATGAGTCTCCCGCTGCCTGTTCAAAAAATAGCTCAAAGAGCACCACTTTCCAGTGACCTGAATCTAATTTAATATGAATGCTATTTGTGTAGCACGTAAGCTTGATGTTACAATGAAACGATGAAACAAACAAGCACCGCAGCGGAAATGAGACGACTGAGCCATAAAAAGATTGTTTATTATTCGCGACGAATGCGAGGTAAAGGGTTTTTTTTTTACCTCTGTGGAAGGAGCGTGTGTTTGTCTCATTTGCGCGACGACTGTGGCGGCGGCAGCCAAGCGGCACAACGTGGAGAGACATTTCACGACGTGCCACACAAGCTACCAACTATCCACAGAGCAGCGCACTGAATGCAGTAAAAGCAGCGAGTTGCAGAGATGCACATCTGCAAAACTCACTCAGAGTACAAGATACTGGTAAACCGCACACAATGCCAGGCTTCCCAGTAACTGAAAGAAACAGATACCAGATTTGGTTTCCAGTTCATGTTTAGTTCAATGCGTAAAACGTAAAATAGTTTATGTTAACATAAAAAAAAGAATCTTAGCTGTATTTATACGATTTATTATTTGTACATTGTGATTTCTTTGGACTGTTGTACAAGTGATCATTTTGAAGTGTTTTGAACATTTATATATATATTTTTTTCAATTTAAAAAACACTTGCACTAAGAGTAAATACAAATATAAAGTGTTGCATACTAGGGGTGTAACGGTTCACGGTATGTATTGAACCGTTTCGGTACGGCCTGTTCGGTTCGGGACACTTGCGTACCGTTTCGGTATTCGGTATTTTTATTAAATGATATAAATGTATTATTAGCGCGATATTAAGCGCAGCGGAACAATGTTCCTAGGCGAGTTTCCGCACGGACGCTATTGAGTGACGAGCAGCGAGCTGCAGAGAGCTGGAAAATCAAAAGCGAAAGAGAAGCCAGAGCTTGAAGACCCTCCCACCTCACTACGGTCTCGTGTTTGGGAACACTTTGGCTTCTCTGTTAAAATACATAACGGGGATAGACGAGTGGATAAATTTAAAGTTGTATGCCGACATTGTTCCACGGAGATCGGGCAGGCAACACATCTAACATTTTCTACTGCTGGAGATATTATAACCAGATCTATGCTCTCTTCAGAAAATGTGGATAGGTAATCTATCCTATCTATCCTAACTAGTTGCAGTATTTCATTTTTTATTTAAAAAAATGTGTTTTTCTTAATAAAGAGTACAATTTATTTAAAATATCACCCAAATGTGGCACTTTTATTTATTTTATGTAAGAATTCTATTGTGTATTGGCAGCTTTTCAAAATAAAGATTTTGTAAGTTCTTATTGTTTTGTACCGAACCGAATGAACCAAACCGAACTCTCCAAGACACTGTACCGAACCGAATACGATTTTAGCGTACCGTTACACCCCTATTGCATACTAATATTTATCCGTTTCCTTTCCTGTTAATTCATTGTGAGAAATAATTAACACGATCGGTGTCTTTGCAGAGATGAATATCTTAATTATTAATAAATTCAGAAGAGGGTATCAAAGTGATAGCCTTTTGCATTAATCAGTAACCAGGAAGTAGCTCTCGGTTTCCCCTGATCTACACAATGCATAGTGCTCTTCGGTATCTGAACACCGGGTAAATGTGGAATCCGGGTTGAATGGTGAAGTACTACGCATTACTGAATAAATTTAATACTTGACTTTATTTTTTGTCTCCATGGTTCCTCACCTGCCTCCCCTGACCGCACGTCACTGAGTGTTGGCTAGCCAAAAGACATTTGCTAATGTTTGACCTGATGTTGAACTAACTACACACAATAAAGTGTGTTTCCTCTTCCTCCAGCCATGTCCTCTCAGATGCAGGGGTTTTCCTCTCCCTCGGTGTCCTCCAGTGGCATGTCCCGCTCCAAAAAACTAAAAGTGGAAAACCACTCCTGGGCCGTGAGCAGCCAATCGGATGAGAGCAGTTACTACCAGCACGGCTCAGTCCAAACAAACAGCACCTCCCCTTCCACATCAGGATTCGACCCCAATCACAACTCCTCCAATGTGGTGTTTCCCCTCTCTGGAGCCTTGCGGGAGCAGACAACAGTACGTGCAGCAGACAGCACCGGCAGCGCCCCGGAGCCTTCGTCCTCGTCCTCCGCGTCCTCCACGTCCAGTCACCGTGGAAACCCTCCTAGCTCACTGAGATGCGAGGGCTATCAGCAAGCGGGTTTAAAGAGGAAGAGCGAGGAGGTGGACAGCAGCGACAGTGTTCAGATCCTCGAGGAGCTTTCGGCTCCTGTGCTTGCCAACCGTGTGGTCGCTGGCGGAGGAAACGCTACGGGGCAGTCCATCGCCCACTCCACGTCCACCACCAAAAGCTCGAACTCTCACAGTGAGGGCGACTATCAGCTGGTTCAGCATGAGATCCTCTGTTCAGTCTCCAACAGCTACGAGGTGCTGGAGTTCCTCGGCCGCGGGACGTTCGGGCAGGTCGCTAAGTGCTGGAAGCGTGGGACCAATGAGATCGTGGCTATTAAGATTCTCAAGAATCACCCGTCTTATGCTCGGCAGGGGCAGATAGAGGTAAGAAGGTTATTGGAACTGGTTCAAATCTCATGGAAGTTGCAAGCAGCGATCCATGGGCTCTCGCACCAGTTTGTTTCACTTTGACCAATCCTTGTTTAACAGAACTGAAAAATTTGTTTTGATGAGAAAATTTGAGCATTTGTAATTCGAGGTTTTCCGATCAGGATTTTTCGGGTCATCTGAAGCCTTCTAAGCTGCATTTTTGTTACAAAATTTGAGAATATTGGTCTTAATTCAAAGCGGAATTTGTTGAGAAAACTGTCCAATACAGTCCGGACAGTGAAGCATGGTGGTGGCAGCCTCATGCTCATGACCTCTCCCTGGGACAAAGGTTCACCTTCCAACAAGACAATGACCCTAATCACAAAGCAAAAAAAGCAGTGGTGGTCTAGTGGATAAGGTGATTTACTAGAGACCAAAAGGTGGCTGGTTCGATTCCACTGAGAGAAACTCTCTCCCACCGGCGACAACCATTACTGCGGTGGTCACAAGTTTCCCCGCAGCTATGGCTGCCCACTGCTCCGGGTGTGTGTTCACAGTGGCTTTGTTCACTGCTGTGTATGTGTGTGTGTGTGTGTGCGTGTGTGCACTTGGATGGGTAAAATGCAGAGCACAAATCCCTTCTTTGAGTCATTCCAGACTTGTGTCACATAGTAGCTTCACACATTTTTTTACGTCATTGAACAGAGAAAATCCCATGTCAGTCGACCTCTACCTAATTTCATTTATATAAAACAACCTGTTAGAGCACCATTAGCTGAAAGGCACTAGGTGGCGCTGTAGAGCTATTTTGCAACACCTACTTTCATAACCCCAGTCATTCAAGTCCGTTTAGGGCTTCAGAAGTCTGGAAAATTAGAAGAATGATGTATAATAATAATAATAATAATCTTTGGCACAAATACGGAGATGGATTTGAGGCATAACTCTCAAGTAGAGTCAATGGAATGGGAGTTTTCACACCATATCACAGAATTGTAGTCTTATTTATAATAAAATGCACACATTTTGAGATGGTTTACATCTTTGACAACCCTGTCTTTTTGAAGGTCAGCATCCTCAGCCGCCTCAGCTCCGAGAACGCAGACGAGTTCAACTTTGTGCGCTCGTACGAGTGCTTCCAGCACAAGAACCACACGTGTCTGGTGTTCGAGATGCTGGAGCAGAATCTGTACGACTTCCTGAAGCACAGCAAGTTCAGCCCGCTGCTCCTCAAGTGCATCCGGCCCGTCCTGCAGCAGGTCTCGTCTGCACTTATGAAGCTCAAGAGTCTGGGGCTCATCCACGCTGATCTGAAGCCGGAGAACATCATGCTGGTGGATCCCATCAGGCAGCCTTACAAAGTCAAAGTTATCGACTTCGGTTCCGCCAGCCATGTCTCAAAGGCTGTGTGCTCCACCTACCTGCAGTCCAGATATTACCGGTAACTCAATTAAAAAACTGCGTTACAGACAAAACAAGGTCCAGCAGTGATTAACATACAAGAGAAAAGAATATAACGATAAGAATAATACTATAGAATACTGTTATTAAGATATATTAATAATCAAGGGAAAGTAGGTGAAGGATATCAGGTGCTTTTTGATTATTTAACACAACTGTTTTAGAAGTAATTTTAATATATGCCTGTGTATAATGAATATATTTAATATACCGGTCCTTTATTTATAATTAATTACTTACATACATTTAAATAATGATATATTAATATTTGAGTATAGGTTTATTTAATTTCTTGTTAATTATATTATATTTATATTATGTTAAAATGCTAAAAAAAACTTTTTCCTTTTAATTTTGTTTTTATCTGTTTACTGAGTTTGAATAAAATAAAAATACATAAAATGAAAAAAAATTTCTCATGACTACTTAAGTTATTTTTTTGTTTCAATGGTCGATTTTTTTTTTACTTTTTTGTTATATTTTCGTGTTGCAAAAGTCCCAAAGAGAAATACTACAAAAAAAGGTTTTGTGGTCGGCCCAAAAATCTGTGAACTCACTGTTGTTTTTTTTTTAGATTCTGTAAAATGCTTAAAAACACTTTTTTGTTTGTTTTGTTTCGTAACACAAAAAAACTGTAAATGAAATATAAAAATGAAATCAATAGCTCCTCTAAACGGTTTGTGACCAACCAAAAATCTCATGTTTTTTGTTTTTGTTTGTTTATTTACTTGCTTGTTTTTCACGTATGTTTTATTTATATGCTCTGCTTAAAAAAAAATCTTTATTTATAATTTATTGGTGTATTATCCAAAATCCTAACCACAGATTTAGAAAAAAATAAAAAAGAAAGAAATAAAAAGTATCCTGTTTTTTTTTTCATTTATGGGTATTTTGGGAAGTTTCTTGTGACAAAGCAGAAGTCTGTTTACTTTACTTTCCTTGTATTTTTATGTTTTCCCCACTCCATCCAATAGCTTCTGTCGAAAAATAATGTGAATATTTTGGAAAACGAGCAAAGTGGCTTTTTGATTGCACAAGCTTGTTTTTAAAAGTCCAAGACGAGGCTCTGTAGAAATCCAGTCCTCCAGTGTGTTTTCGCAAATCAAGGGAATGAAAAACAAAGTTTGGACTGTTGTTATTCATTTTACTTGTATCATAGTCTTGCAAAGGAAACAGATTCCTGGAAACAAAGAATTAAATAAAGTAACTTTTCTAATGTTCTGTGGCACAGCGCTCCAGAGATCATCCTGGGCCTTCCGTTCTGTGAGGCCATTGACATGTGGTCGCTGGGCTGTGTCATCGCGGAGCTGTTTCTGGGCTGGCCTTTGTATCCGGGAGCTTCAGAATACGATCAGGTCAGTTTTATAAGGTTAATAATAATAATAATAATAATAATAATACATTCCATTTTGAATGCGTTTCATACACTCACAGTAAACAATACAGACAGAAAAATAGAAAGTAAACGTTGACCAAACACAAACAATAGCAGATGCAGTCGAGAAGAACAAGACCTCTGACTGCGGAGTGCTGATATGCCCCACCCACTGAACATGAACATCCAATGAGGTTACATCTAGGCGGGCTTGATGTTTAGTGAGTGGGACTTAATCCGTCTGCAGTTAGAAAAAAAAAAGAGAAGGATCTGAGGCAGCGGGAGGAAGAGCTGAGGTGAATGAGGTCAGATAGATAACTGGGGGAACGTTTCTGGATGGCCTTGAATGCTTAGATTTTTTTTTTTTTGAATGGGGGAGGGAAGGGTTTTGTGCAAAGATCTCTACAGCAGAGTTTAGGACGAGTGGACTACTTGCAGCGAGCCTCACGACAAACGTCTTTTCTGAAATTGTCGAATTTATTTCCGGCCGACTACTACTGCAATCACTGTTTCCGTAAGCTTCGGACTTTCACTAGCACTGACTAGCACTCTCGTACTATTGGACCACTCCCACTGCCACTGTCACACTGTGTCACTGCTGTGTTGACAGCAGCCAGAGTAATGGAGGCTGAAGTGAGGACTATCTTGCTGTTTATTCTGCTATTGTGGCTTACAGGAGATACATGCGCATGTTTCCCATTTGATCACAGAACAGCGCACTTGTGTTTTTCCTCACGTAGTGTTAAATAATCATTTTTAAACCACCATGAATTCACAGCCACCTGTTGGTTTGGTAGAGTCATTACAGCTTTTCTGTTTAAGTGTGGGGATGAGTTTTTTTATGAAACAGACACATGTGGACATGTTTTTTTGTGCACTGTGTGGACATGGCCCTAAATTGTGCGGAAAAAAAGATTACATTTCAGAGACAGCCGAAGAAGAGCAGAGAAAGCTGCTATGTATAGTGCTCTCAAACTTTGAGTTTAGCTGCTGGTGTCGACCTCCGTAAACTTCTGATCAGCTCGTTGAACCTCAACGATTTCAGAATCAGTTCAAACAGTATTCTAAATATTTTCATATTTAGAGCCATTATATAGAATTTTTCCAACACATCCTCAGTGTACAATCAATAAAACTTGTTCATGTTCATCAACTTTAATGAGGATATTAAAATAATTTACTTCTGTGAATCAATTTTATAGAAATGTTTAACATAATTAAGATTTGTTCCTTTCAATTGCTTACAAAACGTTTTAGGAGTATGTTTTATTTGTATTTCGTTTATTTCAACGAATAGTTGTTTCTTAAGTTGCATGTATTTTCTAATGCCTAACATTTAAATAGCATAAACGTTTAAAATCACTGTAGGGGTGTTTTCTTCCAGCACACCATCGATGAACGCTACTGATCATTAGACACGGTTTGTACTAAAAGTGACAATCTCACAGTTAGAGAAGTTACAGCACAGTAGAGGATTGCAGTTTTTCTGGTTCGATTTTGCACAAAGTCAGATTAAGTTTTGTTGGATTTTTTATATTATTGGGTCAAAACCCATAATCCATTGCGTGTTCAAAAACCGAACAGGAGAACGTGTATTAATAAAAAGGTAGATTTAATAAGTATTATTGCAAGAGAAAAACAAGAAATCAACACGATGCATCGGAGAACCTTCCCGGTGTGTTCACAGGATGATTCTGCTTTTTGTCCGTTCGTCATCAGCTTTAGTCTCACAGTTCAGTTGCATTTCCTTTGAAACAAAACTGGATTATTCTGGAGGAAAATCCTTACCTCTTTCTGCCTGGGAAGAGCATAGGGAGTCTTCCTCTCCAAGGCCAGGTATAATGAAACCATTCATTCTCGTTATAGTGAGATATGACTTTACAAGAAACCATAGAAAGTTAATAAAATTTCCCACAGTTTGCAGCAGCTAAATGAGTGCTGCTCTCATGTAAACTAACCTTGATCATGCTGACCTGGTAACATTGTACATCTATCTCTAGACCTAATCAAAAGAAAGGAAATTAAGAGTGTTTTGTTGGTTGTCATGGTGTTATCAACATCAATTATTTTGATGCCATAACTATGTCTGAACGAAGCAGTTTGAAAGCTTTCTCCAGTTCACACTTTCTTTTTAGCGAAAATGAAGTTCATCATTCACACTAACGTTCAGTACGATCCAGAAGTAAAGAACGCAGTCAATGCTAAAACCGAAATAACTGAAACGTAATACGTAGAAGGCGGAAACAGTTGTGTATTGGAGCTTATGTAGCGAATACTAAAAGGGAGAGAGTTACAGAGCAGGAATGTGCCTTGTGCGCAGAATCAATTTGTTTACGTTTTGATATGAGACATAAGAAGAAACACAAGGGGGCGCTTGCACTTCAGCAGAAGATTAGTGTTTGATAGCGGAAAAAGAAATGTGTGACGTTGCAATCACTAAAAGACTACCATTAACTTTCTACTCTATCAGTCAATACCTTCTGTGTTCACCACAGATCCGGTACATTTCCCAGACTCAAGGTTTGCCGGCTGAATATCTGCTGAGTGCCGGCACTAAAACCAGCCGCTTCTTCCATCGAGGCCCAGACTCCAGCTACCCTCTCTGGAGACTCAAGGCACGCCCCACTTAAAACTGCTTTGGAGTTTATTTTCAGACTCCAGTGGTGAATTCATGATTGAAGACTTTCTCTGTGATGCGTTTCTGTTTTTAGACTCCGACTGAACAAGAGGCTGAGTTTGGGATCAAGTCCAAAGAGGCTCGAAAGTACATTTTCAACTGCCTCGATGATATGATGCAGGTAATGTCATGTGACAAGTATTTTTATTTCCAAGTATGTTTATTCATACAAAAACATGTTTAAAAATTGCCAAATTTTGCCATCGATAATCGCAAATTTCTTTATTATTTTAATTTCTACATCTTTTTTTACCCATGTTTAAAAAAACATGTTTATTTTGACGGAATTTAGTTATTTTTTTTAAATATATTTATGTCCCATAGTGAATACTGGTAAGGGAAAAGAGATGTTTATTGACTTCTGAATAGCTTCTGCAGCATCAAGATGGAATGATATCATAAGTAGATATATGTCTGTATCAATAATAGAAAAGGTTTGTCTAATCTATCTAACATTAAAAGTGTCCCAACCCCCTTTTGTCTCAGAAACCCTGGGATTTACAGCATAAGTACGGCTTACGTACTCCATTCCAAGCTGGCTCCCACAGTCCTATGTCCTCCACTTGTTACCTGTATTAATGTCATCCCGTTATCAGTAGAAAAGACACCCCAACACTCCAAACTACACCATGGCCAAGAGCCGTTAAAGACATCAGGAACAAAACTGTAGACCTGCAGAAGGCTGGCAAGACTATATCGCAGCTCGGTGTGAAGAAATCCATAGTTGGAGGAACTATTAAAAAATACAAGAGATACATGACCACTGAGGGGGGTGGAAACGTAATGCTTTGGGGCAGTTTTTCTGCAAAAAGACCAGAGCGACTCTTCTGTGTTAAATAGTTGATGAGGCCATGTATGAGATTTTGAGTGAAAAAAATTCATAAAGGCCATTGAGGGTGAAACATGGTAATGATCCCAG
The DNA here is from genome assembly GCA_007224835.1 of Danionella cerebrum. Taxonomy (NCBI): domain Eukaryota; kingdom Metazoa; phylum Chordata; class Actinopteri; order Cypriniformes; family Danionidae; genus Danionella; species Danionella cerebrum. The sequence continues at coordinate 346,830 of SRMA01026823.1, read as the reverse complement.
ACACACCACCTGGACAACAAAGAAGTGGCTTCGTCAGATGCATTTTAAGGTCCTGGGGTGGCCTAGCCATTCTCCAGATCTCAACCCCATAGAAAATCTTTGGAGGGAGTTGAAAGTCTGTGTTTCCCAGCCACTTCCCCAAAAACATCAATGCACTAGAGGAGATCTGAAGAAGGAATGGGCCAAAATACCAGCAAAGATCTACAGAAACACTAGGGTGCAACAAAGGGTCTATAACAAAGTATTGACATTAAATTTTGTTATTGACGAAATACTTATTTTCTACCATCCTTTACAAATTCTTTTAAAGTCCTACAGTGTGCTTTTCAGGATTTTTTACTTCCCAACTTGATAACAAAGCACTTTTTTAACATTGCACAACAAATGAACGCTACTTTAAAAAATCTATGATAATGGTATTTTACTTATTAAAAGCTGCCATCAAAAGAGCAATTGAGTAGCCATTATCTCTGTGTTTTTTGGGGGTATTAAAAAACAAAACATAACATTGCAGTGAGTTGCCTTTTTACCAGGTAAAATGTTTGTTGATGCTGATGTTTTACTAGAAATTAAATAACTGTGAATGTAAGCTCTTTGATAAACTGGCAACCTGTCCAGGGTGTACCCCACCTCTCGGCCTAAAATATGCTAGAGAGAACAGCAGACACCAGTATGAATTAAAGAACTCTACCGTTTCAAATATCGTAGCATAATCAAAGACATCAAATATATTGTTCTTTTTGTTTTTGCTCTCATGATGGGTTCAGCATTAGAAAAGTGTACATTAGTCCGAGGCAGCCATCGTTCTTCCAGAAACATGGGCAAAATATAAATTGTACCATCTAAATTACTGACATGGTTGATTTCTGCAGTTATTCGAATCCCATTAAAAGGCCTTTACTCAGTTTATTCCTTTAAACTGTAGGTTAACATGACTAACCTGGAGGGCACGGATGTCTTGGCTGAGAAGGCTGATCGTAGGGAGTTCATTGACCTGCTAAAGAAGATGCTAACGCTTGACGCTGACAAGAGGATCACGCCAACCAAGACCCTCAACCATCCCTTTGTGACTATGACCCACCTGCTTCATTTCCCACACAGCTCACAGTAAGTCTTGAAATAAAGCAAACGAGTTGTGGAAACTGTCTGTGTGCTAATGCCGGGGTCGTCCTTGATCCTACTGCAGTGTGAAGTCCTGCTTCCAGAACATGGAGATCTGCAAGCGCAGGTGTACCGCCTTCGATAACAACAAGAACATGTTTGCCAGTCACAGCACTCCGAGCGCAGCCACCAACCTCACCGTTACCTTCAGCAGCCAACTCAACCAGCACAGTCAGGTGTGCGCCCCTCTCCTTAAAACTCTGTTCCTTTTCAGCGTCAGACAGCAAAGCAAAGAACATTTTGATACAAGTGTAGGGAAAACTAAATAAAACGAACCAATTCAATTCAAATGGTTTTAACTCTATTAAACCTTTGCCCTTTAGGCGGCGCTGTTTCCGTTTTACTTGATGGGTCACCATTAGGTACTGATGACTCACACCAAGTTTGGTGCCAAAATGTCAAACGGTTGCCAAGATACAGCATCAAATTCAACTTGGCTCAATGCCATCGAATTCAAATCAGGTTTTGGTCACTGTGGGCGGCAGTCTGAATGTAAAGCATAGTAATGTTTCTACTAAACTAGGGAACTGAGGCCAGATAATGGAATATTTCTATAGAAACTATAAGGTCTTGTGCACATGCTTTATTAGGTCCCCAGTGGTATTTCTGTGTTGAACAGTTGATGGCTTTAAGAATCTCTTTCCGTTACCCTACAGATGGCCTCCACAGGGGGCCAGTCACTGTCTCTGAGCAGCAACGTCCCTCTACTGAACTACCAGCCTGGTCTGTACCAGCAGGCCACTATAAACATACCAGGCTTGGCTCAGCAGAGCATGCCGTTGCAAGCTCGCCCCTCCCAGCTGACAGAGCCCTTCCAGCAAACCCTCATTGTGTGTCCTCCTACCATCCAGGGTGAGCCCGTGTCCAAGCACTCCCCTCCCCTCCCCTATACTTCTCCTCGCATCCTTTACCCTAGCATGCTTTTCCCGAATGACCTGACACTGTCATCCTTACCTCCCCAGGTTTGCAAACCTCCAACAAACATGGAGGATATCCTGTGAGAATGGACAGCTCTGTACCCTTAGTGCCCCAGAACCAGTCCACCCAGCCTCTCCATGTTCAGCCCAGCATGCTCACGCAGGTAGGCATCATGTGCAAAGCCTCAGGGGTCTTTATATTTTGCTTTTTTTGTGTTTCTCACGACAAGAAATTTCCCACATGAAAAGACTCTAACTCGAAATCTCTTGAGACAAAACAAGAAAAACATTGTTTTCAAATTTTTTTTTTTTTCAGAATTTGTGGTTTCAGTATTAGATAAAAAAAATATTAGGCGTTGACATTTTTTTCCTTTGTCAACTTTTCAGCAAACAGACGAACCACTTTTTTATACACAGATCATTTTAAATTTTACCTTTATATCTCAAACTATGTTTAAGGCATCATTATGCTTTCTTTGTTTCGCAAGTTGGAATAAAAAACATATGAAACTTTTGGGAAACACAGCTACTTCATAAATGCCATCTTTAAATGTCAAACTAAATTTAAGACTGGAATTAAATATGACAAATTTGAAAAAATGGTCAATAAATTATTTTTGAACGCATATTCCTTTCTCAATTTGGAGATAATAAAACAGATTTTAAGATTTGATTAATCTTATTGAGCTTTGATCTTAATCTAAATTTGAAGTATTATTATAAAATTGTAATTTTACGATATTAATTGTAATCGTCATTATACGAAAATGACAAATTATTTGATTGTAAATTTGTAAAAATAGTAAAAACAGATGAACTATTAAAAAGATTGGATATGTTCTCCAATAAATTCTTTTTGAAACATTGCTAATAAATGCATTTAAATTAAACTTAAGGCTTCATCACACATTTTTTTGTTTCAAATTGGGAATAGAAAAACTTTGGAAAATTTTCAAATCAATTATTTTAAAACACAACTATTAAAAAAAAATGATTCTCTGAATATAACACTTTATCATGCACAATTTAAATTATTTCTAAATTTGGAAGTGTCGTGAACATCCTTTGTCAGGATAGATATTATTTTTATGGTGAATTCTGTTTTTGTGTAATTTTAACTTCATTGCCTTGTTTATAACTCTCTGTTGTTAGATATGAATTTTATTTGTTTCTCATCACAAATATAATGGTGCTGAAAAGTGTTTTTCGCTCAGCTGAGCTGTTCTCTTATAATCCATCCATCCTATCCTCCATCCTCAGTTCCTCCACAGCTCCCTCTACCCCTTTCCCACCCAGAGCAGCACCAGTTCAGGCCTGACCCTGAGCAAACTGACTCCCTTGGTGTCAAGTTGTCCGCGTCTGGAACACAGTGTGCTGGTAAACCCATGCCTCTCCATATGACTCGCATCTGTATCCTCTTCTTTCTAACCTTTTCCTTTTGTTGTCCTTGTTTTAGTGCACGTTGTATTTCTAGGACACACCTAAACATGTCATGGAAAATGCTAAACTTGGAAGAAAGCAGCAGAGCCCTATATGGGATTGCTGTGCTGGAAACAGGCCACGTATACTTGCCCTCGAAGTGTCTCGCATAATGCCATGTATCTTGCTTTTGAGCCACATTCTGTGTAGAGGGCTGGAGCCAGACTGAATTAACCACATTTTTCATGTTTTTTCCTCCACATGCATGTTTTTACAGTACATGTTAACAATATAATTTTGGATGTCAATGAATATAGTTGTGTCTTTCATCTTAGTTAAAAAAATACACGAATAAAAGAGGCATCTCGGTCTATGTTTTATAGGTGGCACGTTGCTTACATAGCCTCCACATTAAAACATATGATGTGCTATTTTATTTATTTGGGAATTATCTATCGGTTTGGTGTTCTTCTTTTTTCCACTAGCAGTCATGGTATAATAAGGTGCTATTTCTCAAGGCCTGGAGCTGGGCTGCAGGGCTCTATTCGGTGAAGCATGGCTGCTCGACTCTGTAATCCAAGTGATTCCTCTTGCCACAGGCTCTCTTCTGTCTCTGACTCATTCTCTGCTAACCAGTCTCTTCCTTTCTCTGCAGATAAATGGGCTGGTATCTTTGTGACTCATCCCTTGTGCTGCTTTGGTCATCACTTGACTCGGCTGCTCAGTATTATCGATTTCCCTTTTCCAGCAATTCTTCTCTGAATAAAAGGCTTTTTATGTTCAAATTCTAATCTGATGTCACAATCTGATTCCTGGGATGGCATTAAATAGCCTTTTATTTTAAATACAGTATTGAGTATCTGCTTGATGTTAAGATTCTGTAGTACAGGGGAAATGTTTTTTATTTGCCAGATGACGTTCCTTGATTCCTTAAATCGGACAAATGACTAAGAAGAATAGAGATTTGATGTTTTGCTTGTGTATGTTTTTGTTTTTTCAGCCGGGCTGGCCAGGAGGCACCCAGCAGATCCTCATTCCCTCTGCGTGGCAGCAGATATCTGGCATGGCCATGCCCAATCCGAGCCAGCCGGTCGTGACCGAGTCGCCCATGGGGTCTCTGCCTTCGGACGGCAGAACTCAACAGAGCTCCTGGAGGTCAAAGATGCTACTCGGGCAGTAACTGCTCTTTAAAATGCACTTTTTTTTTAAGTACTTCTTCCTTTTTTTTACTAGAATTGGAATTTGTATAGTTTTTTTGTTCATATATTTTATATATGTCTATATCGTATATTTATTTATAATATTATGTAATTTTGTTTATTTTAACAGAACTTATACTTTTTTTGTCGTTTTAGATAAAAAAATCTTACTTTAAAGTTTATAAAGAAATCCTAAACATCTAATTTTTCAGTTAAAAATTTCGAATATTTTTTTTTTAATGGTTGCAGTATTTTTTCTCCATATTATACACGATTAAGAGTGTTATCCATTTAAAAATGTCATTTTTATTTATTTAAAAATATTTGTAATACTTGCTCATATTTTATTAATTTGTGGATTTTATGGAAGCCCATTATTCACTAAGGAGCTGAAAAACTAATGAATACTATGTTAAATGTAACTTTATACAAGTTATAGATAAAAACATGATTGACAATTAATTTTAGAATTAAAAGGTGCTTAGAACCCTATTGTAGTTGCTCGGAGTACTATTATTTCACGGGTTTCGGTTAACTTAAAAGGATCTAAACATGCTTGAAAAGTCACCGAATTTCACACACATCTGATTTGAAATGAACAATCCCCAATTTCACCGTGTGCGGTTGCATTATGAGCCCGCCCACAAAACAGCATCATTAAAAACAAACAAATCACTATATAACTCGTCCAATTATAACAGGATGCTCTCTTATCTACTCTACGGCAATACTGGCGTACTGAAAACATTACATTTCCTTCATATCGAGTGATCAAAAAAAGCTCACATAACCCGATATCGCAGGCCAAAGTTCCTCCCTGCTGAACTTTACGTCGGAGGGGAATCCGGAATCGCATTTCAGGATCCCATCCCATTCAAGTCAATGGAATTTTTTTGCTAGTGTGACCAAGCCATCAGACGACGTATGTCATGGCACCTGCCGATTCGGACAAGGGATACAAATCTGGCACTTTTACAGAGATACGAGTGTCTGTGTTTAGTTTGCAATCTCATGATTGGTGTTCAAGCTCACGTGATCAGCGTGGACTCCATTCGGTTACACACCTGTATTACTTATATTTTAACGTATATCATAGTAACGAGTTTTGTCCATTTAGATCTGCTCTTTTCAGAATGAATTCTCATTTAGAGCACAGTACAGAGTTGATACTTTGATACTTCATGTTTAATTTGGCCATTTTTGAGTGTAATTTTGGCATTTCTTGCTTGAATACATTGCCTAAAGCAAGACTGATCACAGTCTACGAGGTGCTCGAGCATTTTGATTACTGCTTGCAGTTTAATTATTGTCTTCTGTCTCGAGATTATTATTACATTTTATTTTTTATGTTACAGACGTTCCCAATGTAATGGGCATAAAATGCCATGGGAATAGTATTTTTTTATTTATTTTTAATTCAGTTCCTTCTCTGTTCTCTGTGTTGCCAGGTGCTCTTTTCACAGTATTGCGTTTGCTCTGAAAGCATAAATTTATAGTAAATGCCTAATTTTATCGGCTGCTCCTAACTCTGCCAGGGGTCGACATGGGGGTCAATGTGACGGGACGCAGCAGGGTCTTCTGCAGGGGCGTAACGTGAACACGCAAGCGTCACACGGTGGAGCAGGCGGCAGTCGTACACAGCAGAGTGGAGTCAAGAGGTCGAAGGGTCGACACGGCGAGAGCAGAGCCAGGTAAAGTTCCCAGTTAGTCTCTCGTGTTATACAGATTTTATTCCTCCTTTAAAAAAGCGTAGAAATGCACTGTGATACTGAAATGCACCTCTAGCAAGTGCTACAGAGCTCTCAGAGACACGCCTCAATTATAATCCGAGGAGAAAAGCCTGAATCAAGACGATACAACCCTAATGAACAGTTGTTCAACCGCAATCTAATGATTCATTTGCAGAAGCGGTTCTACATGGATACCTACTCATGTCGCCCCCCACCCCTGAAAACAAAAAAACACCCCGAAACTGAGGCAAAAAATGTTAACACAGCATATTTCAGTACATCTTTGGCTAAATTAATAATCCTGATAACTTAACGAAATGCACTCCGTAAAAAGAAACTGTATTTTAGAACAAATTTTTAAAAATATAAAGACAAATATATAGAATAAATACTCAAAACAGCACACATCACACTAAAGAAAAGTTAAATGAATGCACTGCAGAACCAGTAGCAGAGGATGCTCCAAAATATTTTAGGAGTTCCCTCTGAAGCAGGATGCAGTTGAAATTTGCATGTTATTCTTAGAATTTGCCACTTTCAATAAACATGCCTTAACATACTTAACTATATTAACTTAATGTAATCTAATCTAAGGAACAATTAGCTCAAGCCTCAAATGATAAGCTTTGACACAGAACAGAGTTATAACAAATGGAAAATGTTTGTCTGTTAAACTATCTTTCTACACATATGTAGATTCCACTGGCTATTTACGGTGGTCAAAATTAACACAACAATGGAAATAAATAATAACTGTACTTGCATCAGTTTGTTGCAAAGCATCATTTTTTGGTATGAATGAATGAATCTAATGAATGTACTGGTTATAATGGAAATTGTATTGGTTTTTATGGCAAGTATAACAGTGTCTGCTGCTTTGTGACCAAAACACACTACAGTAAGGAATTGTGTAATAGTTTCATTTGAAAGTTGATGGTTTTAAATCTATTTAACCATTATTTTTTTATTTTATTTAAAAAAAAAAAAAAAAAAACCTCTGAAGCACTGTTTTGATCTGTACTAGCCCGAATGTGTTCTATGTGTATGTCTACTGATCCATCCACTTTGTACCAAACTGCTTGATGTTTACTCCCAATGTAAGTCGCTTTGGATAAAAGCGTCTGCTAAATACATACCGGTAAATGTAAATGTAATGTAAATGTAAATGTAGAATTTCTCAGATAGTTTGTATATGGCTTTGATTGTGTGTGTTTTTAGCAAGGTAGGTTAGCATAGCAAGCATCATACGCTAGAAGACAACAAAGCTAAGAGTTAACGTTATAGCACGTAATGACATGCGCATAACTATACAGAGAGAACATTGTTTTATACCTTTATTTTTTGCCCGTTTCTTCTCATCTTCTTTTCTTTTTTTTTCCTAAATTGGGCACTTGACAGCTTTGGTCTTTTTCTCTCCATCGCTGTGTTTACTTTGTGATCAACAATCAATTCGCCATTCCTCAACGAGGTCACGACTAAACCAATTCATCCTCATAATCGATTTTATTACCGATTTATTTTAATTAGCATTTTACACAATTAACTAAAAATGTGCTAATTATTGCTCTGTGTCAATAATATTATAAATGAAATGTGTGCGTTATTCATAAGAAAGTAACTTGTCACTGACAGAGTTTATACCCCCCCCCCCTCCTTCTACGCTTAATTTGGGGGAGGTGAACTGTCCCATGCGCCCCCCTCCTCTCCCCTCTCTCCTCTCGCTCTTCTGTGCGCCTCAGCACAGGTATCAGCATGAAAAAAACATTTAGCGACACAAATTTTTTTCCCCCACAAGTTCATGTGCCGCCCCCCACGTGACATAAAAAATGCTGCCTCAGGCGGCTGGCCTGTTCACCCGTGCCTAAAACCGCCACTGTTCATTCAAGAGGAGTCCAGCAGACGGGGGACTATAAAAGGGCACTATTTAACAAAGAAAAGCCCCTCCCTTTTCATGCTGTCAGCAATGACTCCCCATAGATGAAAAATGTCACAAAATACAATTTTAAATGCTGTTTTACTATTTTAAATCTTATTTTGTATTTAAAAAAAAAAATCTATTGAGTGGTTCATCCTTTGGTTTCCCCCAGAGCCCTGTCCTCATCAGTAGTGCCCAGCTGTGGTGAAGTGTCTCAGCCAATCATCATCTCGGACACGCCGAGCCCTGCCGTCAGCATCATCACCATTCACAGCGACACAGAGGACGAGGACGAGAGGAAATGTCGTCCTGAGAGGTCAGATCAGCAATAAATTCAACTCTGATTACTTTTACGTAACAAAGACTTGAATTCAAATGTGTTTCAAAGCCAAGTATGATGTTCTGTATGTTTTACTTCACGTGCAACATTTGAGGAATAATATAATCAGCATCACTCTTCGGTGCTACCAAAAGAATGACGTTTTTGTGTCTGTGCTTCGAAAGCCTTGGTGATGTAATGAAAATTGACAAAAAATGAAAAGTCATTCACCTGTTTCTCTCCAGTGTGAACCAGCGCACAAACGTCATCAGCTGTGTGACCGTCCACGACTCACAGGACTCGGACTCCTCCACCAGCACCCCCCTCACTCCCAAACACCTTTCCAACTTCGCCGAGAACACAATGCACTCCAAACCTCTGCCCTCGGCGACGTCCTCGAGCAAAGCAAAGCCTGCAGGTTTGGGAATAATAAGAATAATATCTTTATTTACGTGCCTTTCCGAGCACTCAAAAGTAAAAACATAGCAATGGATATACCGTATTTTTCGGCTCATAAGACGCACCGGCACATAAGACGCACCCAATTTTTAAAGAGGAAAATCCAGAAAAAAAAGATTCTGAACCAAATACTGTTGTAAAATATTTTATATCAACTGTGTAAAAGCTAACAGCCAAACATGTAACATGAACAGACAGTAAACAGTAAAAGTAACAAAAAAAAAGGCTGTAATGTTTTTCTTTGCCCCCACTCATCACTCTAAAGTCCACCATTCGTCATCACCATCACTGTTCCAGTGCAACATTGCCCCCACATTAGTAATACCGTAATAGCCAGTAACATTGTCACTACATTACTAAGAATAGCTAGTAACATTGTCACTACATTACTAATAATAGCCAGTAACATTGTCACTACATTACTAATAATAGCTAGTAATATTGCCCCCACATTACTAATATAAGCTAGTAACATTGTCACTACATTACTAATAATAGCTAGTAACATTGTCACTACATTACTAATAAAAGCCAGTAACATTGTCACTACATTACTAATAATGGCTAGTAACATTGTCACTACATTACTAATAATAGCTAGTAACATTGTCACTACATTACTAATAATAGCTAGTAACATTGTCACTACATTACTAATAATAGCCAGTAACATTGTCACTACATTACTAATAATAGCTAGTAAGATTGCCCCCACATTAGTAATAATACAGTGGTTCTCAAACTTTTTTAGTCGAGCCCCCCTGTAATCAAACACTCCCTAATTGCAGAACATGTTACTTGCGTTTGTTATCTCGTATGTACATGTGTGAGATGTACCGTTGAGAGATGATTTGAGTTTGAGCTTATTAAAGAAGAGTTTCAGTCATTGAGATCGTTTTGATACATATTCGTTTTGACGCCCGCGAGAGAGAGAGATAGAGAGCGAGCGCTGGAAACAAGCGTATGCTTTTTGTTCTAATATAAATCCTTTTGATTTTTGTCAGCTTATGAAAACCCAAATAACTCCAAAGGATCAAACTGTCCAAGATTGTGAAACTGTCCAAGTGAATGTTTAGCGGAAATAAAACCCTCACAGACTGAAGACGATGCTTATCGATCATCATCTTATTGTCAGGCTCAAAAAACATAGCAGACAAACTATGAGCTGTGCCCATTTCACATCTTGAAATGTATTTTAGCGTGAGAAAACGGGTTTGTAGCGTGAGAGATCACTCAAATGCGAGAGTCAGCTGATCTCTGTAGTTTCGCTCGTGACGTAAGTATGGATGCGGATGCCAAAGGCATTGTGGGAAATGTAGTTTTTCCCCCCGTTTTCGTTACGTCCGCGCAATGGCAGAGGGCAGATGGGCGATGACGTCAGCGCGCAGCGCTTGGTAAACAAATATGGCCGCGGCTTCGGCCTAGCTCCGGAGCTCCGGAGCTCTTACACCTCTCGGCCGTTACCGGACTTCGCGGCGGTTTGCATTCGCTTCATAAGACGCACCAACTTTTCCCCCTCAGTTTTGGGGAAGAAAAAGTGCGTCTTATGAGCCGAAAAATACGGTAATACTATAATATTTTTCATCATAAATAAATAATGTTTATTCCTAGTCAATGCCCTGCGATGGACTGGCGAACTGTCCAGGGTGTACCCCCGCCTCTCGCCCAATGTGTGCCGGAGATAGGCACCGGCAGACCCCCGTGACCCCGAAAGGGAATAAGCGGGAATGGAAAATGAATGAATGAATGAATGAATGAATTCCTAGTCAAAGGAGCAATATGCTGAAGAGCAACCGTACTCGAGCTTTTTAGTATTATTTATTCATATTTATCATGTTCATTTTTTTTTGTTTGAATAAATGTTATTATTTTTTCTGTATTGTTTGTATGTAATATTATTTTATATTCATTTTATGTTTCTTTTATGTTTGTACAGTGTTTCTTTTTAAGTTTATTATTTTTATTTTTTCATCTTTTTTAAGCTACACATATGATCAGTTTGGACATTTTAGCTGAAATTTTAAACACATTTAAAAATAATTATTAGAATTTGTTTCTTTATTGTTATTATTTATTTTCATTAATTTATTATTTGATTCAGTTTTAATATTGGTTTTAATTGTTCGATTATATTTATTTAAATATACATATTGGCATTTAGAATGATTCATATTGTATTATTATTATTATTATTATTATTATTATTATTATTATTATTATTATGATTTCTTAGTGTATTTTAATTATTAGTTTTCAAATAATTAAGGATCAGCAGTTGATCAGTTTAGATATTTTTGCTGAAAATATGTGCACATTTTTAAAATAAATATGATAATTTTTCTGTACTGTTATTTATTTTTAATATTTGAATCATTTTTATTATTGATTTAAAATTTTTAGATTATGTTTGAATTTAGAATTATTATTATTATTATTATTATTATTATTATTATTATTATTATTATTATTATTATTATTATTAATTATTGTTATAATTATTATAACTGATTTAAAGTTTTTAATTGTTAATTTAATAAATTTATTTTAATTTGATTTAAATTTAGTTTTTTTGTTTCATACTCTTATGTCTTATTTTTATTTAATTGTTTTATATTTGATATTTTTGTAAGGTATATGTTTGTTTTTATAATTATTATTATTTTATTGTTCTTGTATAATATGTTATTTTCTATTTTATATATATATATATAATTTCTTTTTATGTTTTTTATTATTATTAGTAGTAGTAGTATTTGAAGATAATGAAAATGAGAATATGATCGAAAGCTGAAATTTTACACGTGACTCCATCGACTCACACGCTGAGGTTAAACATGTTTTAATTGAATATAAAAATTTTGAGAGTCAATTTTATTAAAAGTAAACTTTTGGGTGAATTATAGTTGTTTCTTAAGTAGAAGCAAGTCGTTCGAGCGTGCATCAATAGTTCATTTGATCGAGGTTTACAGGGTTGTGGTTTTGAGCATTTGTGATCTTTATAACCTAATATATAAATTATTCCAGAGCAAAGCACGAACAGATCTGGCAAATCAAAGAAAGCAACATCAAACAGATCCCAGCCTCTGAACCTGAGCCAGGTACGCCATTAACCATTGTTTATAGCTGTAATCTGCAAGATGAGCACTTTATTTGTTTAGAATCCAGATGTTTAAGAAGCTAAACTGTATTTTTCAGCATTTAACAGCAGTGCTTCATTAGGTGCCTGCATTGTTCCCTCGCTAGCGTTGAACAAATGAACCAGTTTCTGTCGTCTGACAGTGCCACACTTTAAGATTTTTTTACTGAGTAGTACATTTTGTCTTTTCTTAAGGCACAGCAGTCATCGATGTCATCCCACGATCGAACAGCTGGCGGATCCTTGCTACACCAGCCCACCTACCCTCCCACGGGCCCCTCCCACTCCTACAGGCTCCACGAAGCATCACTCTTTGGCTCCGCCTCCAGCCTGTACGCTTACCCAGCGTCTGCAGCCCTGGCCTCCGTCTCGCAGGCGGTCGACCAGCAGCTCCACGGTTCATCCGGATCCTCTTCGTCCAGCCGGCACACTCACACCGCCGGCCCGTACTCTGCCTCTCTAAGTCTGCTTCAGAAAAACAGTACCATGGGCATCCTGTGCCCAGCGCCATACCAGCGTCCCGCGGCGTTCCCGCTCAGCCAAAGGAAGCTCAGTCAGTACCCGTACCTGTGAGAACACCGACATTTATACCTCACGTTCAAATCAGGAGCATGAATGTGTCCAGTGTCCTGAGATCGAAATTCTGGTCATTTAGTTTCTGGGTGGATTATATTAATGTATTTTTAATAGATTTTGTTTTAAAGCATTTCAAAGAAGCACTTTTTACAATGTTTTTTTGCAAATTATGCCTGGAAATGTGTGAGTTTAGACGCTCACTCTGCAATCACGGCTGTTTGGAAGAGCACACTATTGCTCTGTTTCTGTTTATCGAGTCTAACATTCGCAAAGGAAAGGCCTGAAGGGGTTTTGTTGCATGAGTAAAATAACTGCGGATTACAGTCACACTTCCGTTTTTTTTAACGGGTAACTAAGTACATTTTATTTATAAAGCACATTTACAAACAGCTGTGCTGAAATCACAAAACATGGCGAAATACAGCATTAAAATTATGGGAAAAATTACACACGTAAGCAATAAAAGCAACAACACTTCATTGTTTTTGTTAAATACACGCACAAAACGAATAAAAAACCTCAGAAGAGCCTTCGAAAATTTCTTATGTTTTTCAGTTCCAATGCATTCCATAGTCAACGGCCTACTACTGCAAACGCCCTCCAATCCAGTGCATGGGAACAATGACCGAAGAACTCAAGAGGAGAGCAGCTGTGGGACATAAGATGGAGTGAACCCATTTAAGGCTGTAAACAAACACTTGTGAAAGTGTCATTTAAAAGTATTTTGTTAGCAAAATTTAATGGTTACCAAGATGGAATAGTGACGTTATAAAAAGTTCCCCATATGTGAGCAATATAAACCAACCCCCATGTCTCTATGATTTTCCAAAGCTGAGATAAAGATGTTCCAAATTGGTTGCTATGGAAATGTCAGGTTGCTATGGAGGGGTCAGTGACATCCTAAAAAGTTCCCCATGTCACTATAAGTTATATAGACCAACCCCCCTGTCTTTATCATTTACCAAAGTTGAGATACATTTCAGGAAATTTGGTTGCTGGGGTAAAAAGTTTGGTTGCTAGGGAGGCGTCAGTGATGTCACTTTTTTTAATTTGTTACTATGATTAGTAAAAAACCAGGGCTTACTAACAGGCAGTACAGATGCGGACTCAGAGCAACCGAACCGAATGACTTCACTGCACATCGAGCAAATCGATTCGGTAACAGGCGGTAAATTGTGTGGGTCGGAAGTACCGGTAGATGAGAGAATGTTTACGATTGCAAAAACGGCAATAACTGTTGCTAGCGGAAACAAAGCGAGAGACTTTCTCCGACGACAGAGGAGAAAGTGAGGGACAGACTGTAAAGGCAGGTTTCTGAAGTCTCATGCCATTAGCGTGTTTGAAATGTTTGCACTTTATTTGATTTCAAGTGTGTATTATTGCATTTTATAGTTTTTTTTTTCTTTTTTTTTGTCATGAAATGGCAAGAATAAAAGAAATGGTATTAGTTTTACTAAACACATTCATTTAACCGGATTTTACGACTCCAAAATGATTGTTTTGTGAATCATTCGTACAAAACACCCTCCTTTATGTGATGCTGTGATTTTGTTTAGACCTAAGTCTGTCGTAAAAGAAGGTAAAAACAGTCGGATCCTAGCTTGACTTTCATGTTTTTAACCATTATTTTGAGAAAAACAGAAGAGAGCTCTACTGAAAACACACTGAGTGAATCAGTGACTCATTCTGGACACGGAATGAAATTCATTTTAAAATCTGCATTTTGAGAACCCTTGCTTCCCCCCCAAGACTCTCCGGTCAAAATATCTACGCTCCCCAGAGAAACTTCAACTTGCATTTAACCCAAAATCCAATCAGCTTTATTTATACAGCACATTTTATAAACAAATGTTTCCAAAGTGCTGTACAAAAGACAAATAAACAATAATAAAACTTAAAATAAAATCAAAGCAGAGGACCACACAAACTCACGTGGTGTTTATTAAAAGCCAAAGAATAAAAATAAGATTTAAGACGCGTCCCGAACGTGGGGAGGCAGAGCGTTCCACAGCTTTGGACCAACCACAGAAAAAGCTCTGTCTCTGGTTTTTAGTCTTGTCTTTTTGATCACGAGCAGGAGCTGGTTCTCAGACTTCAGAGCGCGTGCCGGGGTATAAATCTGGATGAATGTACTGATGTACTGAGGGCCTTTCAAGACCTTAAAAACAAATAATAAAATCTTAAAATCTATTCTAAAATTAACAGGAAGCCAGTGCAAAGAAGCAAGTATTGGTGTGATGTGCTCATGTTTTTTTGGTTCCTGTTAAAAGCCGTGCTGCAGAATTTTGGAGCAACTGTAAGCGTGCAAGCGCACCTTGTGAAAATACCCGTATAAAGTGCATTACAGCTAAGCTAATAAAACTAAGATGTAAGTCATTTTGTAATTTGTAAAAGTTTAATAATGGTGAAAACCATTTGTTTATGTTAGCTCCCATGACCCGTCTCCATTTGGAGTCAGCAAATATAGTTTAACTCCCAAATAATCACGAGTTTTATTGAAATAATGTGCCATTATTAGCCTAACAAGCTTGAAAAATGGCAATTTTCCCATTGCTGATCCTTCAGGGCCATTTGCTGAAAAATATGGCTTTGTATGGGTGTCCCAATTCATAACGGTATGAATTAGTCCTCGCTTTCAAAGACCAAGATGAAGGAGCAAGAGAAAGAACTGACTGTTCATACATTAGAATTATTACAATAAATGCTAAACTACCTTTAGAAATTCCTTGCTATTTTCACCGTTTCTGCCATCTTTAATGTTTTACTGGAGAAACCCCAGTTAGCATGAAAAGAAACCAGCGACAAACGAGTCGTTTTATGGTACACTTTCTTTTTCTGAATGTAATGTTCATCTGAAATGATCTAGCACTTATGTTTGGTGATGATGGTTGGCTGTTATTTGTTCTGTAATGTCTCTAAAATAAGGAACCCCTGCTCTGTGTGCACAGTGAAGCAGAAAATATGGTTTGGTTAACGTTAGCCATTTGTCTCAGTGGATTCTAATGAAGCTTGTATCGATCTGGATCGCACACTAATAAACTTCGTCCAGAACTCTCGCTCTTGTATCACTGGTGTTGTTTTCATCATCACTGGTGTGCTTTGGTGATAGCTCAGTGTCTTTAGAGCCAGCTTTGAAAAGGGAAGGGTGCTTTTAGGCTAGAGTTCCGAGCTTATGATTTTTTTTTACACTGTCCACTACATTTTGAATGGCAAAAAGGCAAAAAAGTCCAACATTATATTTAAAAAATAAATGGTGCTGTTACATAAAAGCTGTGGATGTTTTGCATATATTATGGTATGTAAATGTTCAATAGATTCCGAAACATAAAACTTCTTTCTCACATTTTTGAATGCATTTTGTTTCACAATCCTCTCCAGGGTGTTGTAATTTTGTTTGCTTGTAAAAAAATTTCTAACAAATCTTTTGTTTATTCTTTGCCTTTTTATTAATGTGCTTGAACACAGAGCTCTTGTAACACCAGCCTTTTTCAATGACCTTTTGTGTCTTACCCTCCTTGCGTAAGGTGTCAACTATCATTTCAACAGATGTCCTTGTGTCTGGTGTTTTTCTGTATCTCAGTTCAGTTCTGTAAGCTACACAAACTCCTTTCTCACATTGTTGAAAAGATTTTGTTTTGCATGCGTTTGAATGTTTATTTCGTACGGCTGCAGCAAGGACTTTTTGACCTTTTTTTTTTTTATTATTATTATTGCTTATTTGAAAACATTACAGGGTACATAGAACCAGAGAGCACACACATCACTGCCAAATATAGTATGTGTGGGTGAGAAGTTGTGCTTGTAAATCAGAGACCAGGACAGAAGCATTTGTTTGTGAAAGCTGGAAAGCTTTAGAGGTATCTTAGAAACATCAAAATTACAAAGAAGGAGAAATCTTAGGACACCAAATTTAGAGAAAATGTAGGAGGGAATAGCGTTCCATCTATCTAGTGAGTTATTCATTGTTATGTTAAAATCCCCCCCGATATTAATTGAAGCAGTCGAGTGTTTTTGTAGCCAAGTTGAGACTTTTTTTCTCCAAGTTTTCAAACAAAATAGAGCTGTCAGAGGAACAGTTATAACGATATATGTTAATAATAATAATAATAAAGGTATTTTGGTTAAGAGATGTAACTAATGAGCAGTAGTGGCCAAGTAAATCTGGATCAGCAGCCAAGATCTCTCCTTCAAATTTATTTCTTAAGATACCCACACCAGCTAAATGTTGAGAACCGTGCGCAAACCAAACATCGTTGCCCCACAGGACTTCTTGATCGTACTGGTCTGGAGAGACGCTTCCGAGAACACGTCACAGGGTTTCTCTAACTTGCGCTACAGAACAGAACTTTCCACGTTATAAACGTTATTTCTATTACGATGCCTTGACTCTAACTTTTGTTAGAGTACATTATTAGTAATCTGTAAATAACGTTTCGCTTGATTTAAAACTAATTTAAGTGTTTTAAAGGGTATCCACCCTTTTAGCACCGTCTGCAATTGGAGAATGGAGCTCTAGGACCTGGAAGTGCAGCTTGACGTCAGACTTAACGAGAGGATAAAAGAGCAGAACTGTTGGTGTTCCTCGTATCTCGAAGCAAAACGTATCTTGGGGTGCCACTGTATTGTTTTGATTTCGATTTTTTTCTCCAATCATTGCGTTTTATTCAATGGTGAAAACAATGATCAGTGACCATTTCTGAAAGCGGGTTATACAAAACTGACACAAAGCACTTCTTTCTGGCAGAGAAACAAACAGCTCGATCTCACGATGCGTCGACCTTGATCCAGAGCGTGGTTTCAGTGCTTCACAGATGGTCTCCGGGGTGCGAGTATCATTGGGCATCTCAGGCAGAGGGCACAGCTCTACTCTGTCACACGTCTTCACCTGGCAGGTGTGTGTCAGCACCTGAAGCAATGTCAGACTCTGTAACCTTCATTCTAAAGTATTACTTCACTGTTTGATCATATGTTAATAATAATATAAAGTTACTCCTCAGCCGCCATCTTAATGAAACAGACACGAGAAAACGCGACGCCGTAATCTTATATTGTACCATTTCTAGATGAGGGTGAACATCTATGTCAAGAAGTTTCTGAATTTTCTAAAACCTTTGTGTTTGTGGAAAATCTTTTTGATTATTCGAAAGGGCTTTTGAAATCATTAGCGGGTCAGAAGAGTGCAGGAACTATACACAGGTTCAAATTTAACTAGAATATCAGGAAAACTTGATTCAATGCACACATTATTAGAATATACATTCAGTTCAGTTAATCTAGCCACAGGGGTTGCAAGCCAGTGACTTCTGTGCCGGTCCCAAGCCCGGATAAATAGAGAGGGTTGCGTCAGGAAGGGCATCCGGCGTAAAATATGCCAAAACCAAATATGCGAGTCACCAAATCGATTTCCATACCGGATCGGTCGAGGCCCGGGTTAACAACGACCGCCTCCGGTGCTGTTGACTTACAGGGTGCCGGTGGAAATTGGACTACTGTTTGTCGAAGAAGGAGAGGAGGGAGAAGGATTCGTCGACAGAAAGAGAAGAGGAAAGGCAGGAGTATAGATCTGAGAATAGGGACTCTTAACGTTGGTACAATGACAGGGAAGGGTAGGGAGCTGGCGGACATGATGGAGAGAAGGAAGGTAGATATTCTGTGTGTGCAGGAGACCAGGTGGAAGGGTAGCAAAGCACGTAGTATTGAAGGGGGATACAAACTGTTTTACTATGGTGTGGATAGGAAGAGAAATGGGGTAGGAGTGATCCTGAAGGAGGAGTTTGTGAGGAATGTTTTAGAGGTGAAAAGAGTGTCAGACAGGGTGATCAGTTTGAAGTTAGAAATTGAAGGGGTGATGTTGAATGTAGTGAGTGGTTATGCTCCACAAGTAGGAAAGAAGATAAAGAAACATGGTGGTGGAATGAGGAAGTACAGGACATCATCCAGAGGAAGAGGCTAGCTAAAAAGAAGTGGGACATTGAAAGGACTGAAGAAAGTAGACAGGACTACAAGGAATCACAGCGCAGAGTGAAGAGGGAGGTGGCAAAGGCCAAACAGAAAGCATATGATGAGTTGTATGCCAGGTTAGACACTAGGGAAGGCGAGAAGGAATTGTATAGATTAGCGAGACAGAGACAGAGATGGGAAGGATGTACAACAGATAAGAGTGATTAAAGATAGAGATGGAAAGGTGCTAACAAGTGAGGAGAGTGTGCTGAGAAGATGGAAGGAGTATTTTGAGGAGTTGATGAATGAGGAGAATGAAAGGGAAAGAAGGGAGGAAGAGGTGAATACTGTAGAGCAGGAAGTTGAAAAGATTAGAAAGGATGAGGTGAGGAAGGCTCTGGGGAGAATGATGAGTGGAAAGGCTGTTGGTCCAGATGACATACCAGTGGAGGTGTGGAAGTGTCTAGGAGAGACAGCAGTGGAGTTCCTGTCTAGGTTATTCAACAGGATTTTAGAGAGTGAGAAGATGCCTGAGGAATGGAGGAGAAGTGTCCTAGTACCAATCTTTAAGAACAAAGGTGATGTGCAGAGTTGTAACAACTACAGAGGCATAAAGTTGATGAGCCACACAATGAAACTTTGGGAAAGAGTAGTGGAAGCTAGGTTAAGAAGAGAAGTGGATATTTGTGAGCAGCAGTATGGCTTCATGCCCAGGAAGAGCACTACTGATGCAATTTTTGCTCTGAGATTGTTAATGGAGAAGTACAGAGATGGTCAGAAAGAGCTTCACTGCGTCTTTGTGGTTTTAGAAAAAGCGTATGACAGGGTGCCAAGAGAAGAGCTATGGTCCTGTATGAGGAGGTCAGGAGTGGCAGAGAAGTACGTCAGAGTAGTTCAGGATATGTATGAGAGAAGTAAGACAGCAGTGAGATGTGCTGTAGGTCAGACAAAAGAGTTCAAGGTGGAGGTGGGGCTACATCAAGGATCAGCTTTGAGTCCCTTCTTATTTGCTATGGTGATGGACAGGTTGACAGATGAGGTCAGGCAGGAATCGCCGTGGACAATGATGTTTGCAGATGACATTGTGATTTGTAGTGAGAGCAGAGAGCAGGTGGAGGAAAACCTGGAAAGTTGGAGGTCAGCTCTAGAAAGAAGAGGAATGAAAGTCAGTCGCAGCAAGACAGAATACATGTGTTTGAGCGAGAGGGAGGGAAATAGAACAGTGAGGTTACAGGGGGCTGAGGTCAAGAAGGTGCAGGAGTTTAGGTATTTGGGGTCAACAGTCCAGTGTGACGGGGAGTGTGGAAAAGAGGTGAAGAGACGAGTGCAGGCAGGTTGGAGTGGGTGGAGAAAGTGTCAGGGGTGTTGTGTGACAGAAGAGTGTCAGCAAGAATCAAAGGAAAGGTGTACAGAACAGTAGTGAGACCAGCTATGATGTATGGGTTGGAGACTGTGGCAGTGAGGAAGAGACAAGAGGCAGAGCTGGAAGTAGCAGAGATGAGGATGTTGAGGTTCAGTTTAGGAGTGACGAGGATGGACAAGATTAGGAATGAGCACATCAGAGGGACAGCTCAGGTTGGTTGTTTTGGAGACAAAGTCAGAGAGGCCAGATTGAGATGGTTTGGACATGTGCAGAGGAGGGATAGTGGTTATATTGGTAGAAGGATGCTGGAGATGGAGATGCCAGGCAAGAGGTCAAGAGGAAGACCAAAGAGGAGTTATATGGATGTGCTGAAAGAGGACATGAAGGTAGTTGGTGCAAGAGTAGAGGATACTGAGGACAGAGTTAGGTGGAAAAGGATGATTCGCTGTGGCGACCCCTAAACTGGGAACAGCCGAAAGTAAAAGAAGAAGACATTCAGTTCAGTTCAGTTCTGTACACTACACAGCCATGGGGGAGAGCTATTTTTTAAAACATGAATAGATGACGCGTCGGTGGTAGGAGGGGTGTAGTATGTGGTTTGAAGAAATAACTCTTCTCAGAGTCGACTTTTGTATTAAAGACTAGAACTCGATACACAGAGCACTTTCACACATACAACTCAAAACAAATGTTCCTCCATCTTAGAGTCACACACTGCATGAAATGGAATTATAAAAAAGGATCATATGGGCACTTTAAAACAAATTAAATTCTAATGATTTGAGCGTTTTTAAAAGGTTTATACACTTTGACCATTAGATGGTGCTGTGTGCAACTTGTGTTTTGGGGTCAG
Source organism: Danionella cerebrum (assembly GCA_007224835.1). NCBI lineage: Eukaryota > Metazoa > Chordata > Actinopteri > Cypriniformes > Danionidae > Danionella > Danionella cerebrum. The sequence goes on along the minus strand of SRMA01026823.1, from coordinate 325,843 downwards.
TGTTTGGTAATGACGACTCACACCAAGTTTGGTGCCAATTTTCAAAACAGCTGCAGAGATTCAGCTTCAAACTCAATGCCATCAAAAGCATCACAGCGTAAACAAATCCTGTGCCTTCTATCAAAACTAAATGAATAACGTCTCTGCCAGCAGCGCCTGAGGATTTTCTGGATCAAAATCTCTGAGAAATGTAAAAGAATTTGTTAAAAAGGCGAGACACGATTTATGACAATAAGCTGAAACTAGCAAAAGTTCCTTTTTCCTAAATTTGTTTACATCTTTTGAGCAAAAAGTGGGGGTGGCTTAATATTTATTGAGACAATTTAGAAAAATGCATGGGAACGAGTAGTTTAAATGCATTTTTGTCAACCGATACTGCGGACATAGTAAAATGGGACATTCGTTCATTTTCTCCAGCGCACATTGTGCGAGAGTGGCAGGGGTACACCCTGGACAGGTCACCAGTGCATCGCAGGGCATAAAATTGGACATGATTTGACTAGTTCATCATTTTGGAACAAAAAAAGCTCCCAATTTCTCATTTTAAATACAGATTTTTTTTAAACAAATTTTTTTTACATTCTAACTACAGACCACTAGGTGGCACTGCACTGAAACTGCACATACAACCTTAGATCATGCTTTTTACAACATTCTTTAAGTGTGGCGTTAATAGACTAAAGCATTGTGGAGTTTTGTAACAAAATTGTTAAAAGGCACTTTTTTGGCACTGATGGATGATGATAGGCACCAACTTTTGTGACAATTGGCCAATCAAGGAGGAGTTTACAAAAGTGTGTTTTTAATAGAATTTAAAATGATGCCATATAATCAAAACGATTTGACTTGTCAAGGAAATGGGGGAAAAAATATTTAGCTTCAAGGACTCAAGGCCTCTACACATCGTTGCAAAGTTTTGGTGCGACAACATGCCTCGATATGTAACCACGGGTGCCAACAGGACATTACTCATCGGACTAAACGAGTGGTGCCAATGAAAAAACGAGGTTATACTTTGATATTTGATCCGTTTTTTGCAAGGTGAACGACCAATGGAAGCTGCCTCTTTAGCTGGTGTGTGGCATAAAAAAGCCGATTGGTGGCGCTCAACCCACATTTTCAGAGCCACTTTCTACAGGAAATAGCTCACCACAAATCCTCTTTTCTTCATATTTTTGTCAAGCTCCCTGTAATCAGCCACCAACAGAATAAACCGCTCGACATCCAGGATTTTTTCAATGTGTTTGTTGATTTCTTCTCTGTTGTCATCGTCTTCTTCTCACTGTTCTTCTTTCACGTTTCCTCGTTTTGCGCGGTGAGCATCTGTTGTACTGCAGATGCCATCTTCTGGCAGGGAGCATCGTTGCATCAATAGTTAATTGTAGAGGCCTTTAGGGTGCACTTATGCTTCCCCATCAAAGCCTTTACATGACCTGCGCAGACCTTGACCGCCATAGCTTGATGTGCACCTCTCAAAAATTGGTTAGTTTAGTAGTTGACCATTTTTGTTCGTTCCTCCACAAACACAAGAAAGAAGTAGACGACGAAGACACAACAAACATGTTTTGATGTACTATCATAGGCCGGTTACACACGGAGGAATGCGAAAGGTTAATAACCCAACTTTACAGTTCAAAAGTTATAGACATAAGTCCAAAATGTGCCTAGTGGTGGCGCTAGATGGTTTTAATTAAAGATTCCAAATTTGGCCAGGTTAAAGGCTCAGGTATTGTCAGTCCAAGTGCCAAGTTTCTTAAGTTTTGTGCTAGCGGTTCTATGGGCAGCCATTGACGAAATAAAACAACAACAAAGGGATTTGCTGCTTCTCTATGAATTATTCACTTATATATTTAAAGACATCTTGTGACGATGCATTTCACAAACAAAAGATGAATAGTAGAGTTTATTCAAACGAGCACCATTCTGAATAAAACAACTTTATCGTGTCCACGTGTCGAGGAGGCATAAAATGTTACCCTCATGCAATGGTCACTGTAAAATTTACAGGTATCTTTATTGCAGAGATCAAATCCTTTAAATTGTTAGGTCTTTTAATTCTCTGTTTAATCATCTTCGGTCTTATTGCACCCTCCCCTCTGATACAATAAAGTATGTAACAATTTTCCATCTGGTTATTATTTCGTGGTCATTTGGTTATGGTTGGCATCAGAAGCATTCGTAAACATTTACAACAGCTCCACATGAGTCTCACGTCATAATCACGCCATGAACCATTCTCCCTTAGAAAATCAAAACCTTGAAAAAGTTTACCAATAAAAAAACAACATCAGCAGGGAAATGCAATAGTGAGTTTAGGTTATGAGTCTCGCCAATATAAACTCCACGAGTGCCAACAATGTCCAATGCATCATGAGTGTGCATTCCTGTGTGCCTGAAACATACTGCGCCAGCACATTGGCACTCATCATCCCCCGGGAAAGAAATGGCTCTGGCGTCTCATACAGTGGTGACCCGCATTACCACTTCCCGGTTGGTGGCACTAGCAAGTCGCGGGTGACTAGGCCGCAGCTGACTGAGGATGTGCAGGATGGTGTATCCGCAGTGGTGGTTGAGGATAGTCCTGAAGCGCCGTACTCGTTGGCGCCCCCTGCTGCTGCTGGAGAGTCCATGCGGGCCGCTACGTGAGCCTCTAACACCAGTTTTACTGCTGGCACTCACCGGGTCACCCAAGTCCTTAGACTTTTCATAGTTCAATACTTTCCACTGCTGGTTCACAGCCTGCCATCGCTTGAATATCCGGTACACTGACGAGCCCTCGTGGATTATAAGGCCTGTGAGGAAGTGAAATGAGGAGTGTTAGAAAGCACTCTACGGGAAGCATTTATTGTTATAACAGTGTAAAGGTAAACGTACAAATGTTTCAGCAGTTTAGTTGCTAGGCCTGATCAGTGATGTCATAAAATCTCTCCAATGACCGTTTAAATTAAATAAACCAAACCCATGACTTTAATTTTCTGAAACTAAGACCTAAATCTTCTTTAAGGGTTGCTAGGGTAAGCAGTTTAGTTGCTAGGGTAGTCAGTGATGTCATAAAATCTTTCCAATGACAGTTTAAAGGAAATTAAGCAACCCCAATCACTTAAATTTTCTTAAACTAAGACATTAAACCTTCTTTAATGGTTGCTAGGGTAAGCAGTTTAGTTGCTAGGCCTGGTCAGTGATGTCATAAAATGTTTCTAATGACAGTTTAATTGTTATAAACCAAACCCATGACTATGATTTTCTGAAACTGAGACACAAATCTTCTTTAATGGTTGCTAGGGTAAGCATGTTAGTTGCTAGGCGTGGTCAGTGCTGTCATAAAAGCTTTCTAATGACAGTTTAATTGTTATAAACCAAATCCATGACTTAAATTTTCTGGGATATAAATATTCTTTAATGGTTGCTGGGGTAAGCAGTTTGTACATATAATTATTATATTATATCAATATACATACATATACTTGCAAACATGCAAATTACCGGTAACAATGAAATAGTTAACCTCTTGTAGGTGATACTCAAAGTTTACCATTTTTTGTTAGATGTCTTGTGTGAAAGACTATTGGGGTTCTGTGTTTTTAAACCGTTTTTGTGTCAATGCACTTTTTTTATTAAAAACACAAGACACACAGCCCGAAAGATGTGTAAAAAATGAAAATCTGTAGCTTATATTATATTTTTCTCAAACTTGTCTAAATCGCATTCCTCAATACAGTTTTTAATGGTAAATTCAATTGAATTACATAACTTCCCATCTGTCTGTAAAATACATAAGCATTTGGGTGCTTAATGTGGATCAAAACATTTTATACCGAATTTCAGGAAGAAGTACTAGGCCATGCCACTGCTAGCTATTGTCATCAAACTCACACAACAATTAGCCAAACTAACCATTCACCACTCAACATTGTCAGAGTGTCCCCCTCCTTCAACCCCAACATCTCAGTAATGGCGGAAAAAACCCTCCACCCATCTTGAACAGCTAGCCCTGAACATTCTAACCCGCAGAATACACGCTCAGAATTCAAGAGAGGCCCAGAACGGACCAAAACGTTCTTCCCGATCATATTGTAAAGCGCTGTTTTCAAATCTCACCAATGCAGACAATGTCCATGAAGCCATACATGCCATAGCAAATCTGGAAGAGCAGGTCCTGCCGCTGCCATTTAGCGGAGGGGCTGAGAGAAGACCAAACCAGCCAGGAGATGCTGGCAATGAGGAAGAGTGAGCCCAGGATGATGGCTGCAATCTGCACCTTCTCAATCACCGTCAGGGAGATGGCCTGCCACTGAAACATGGCACAGCTTTAGAGCCAAGAACCTCAATAAACAGGGAGAGCATGATGAGATCATTTGGTAGCAATTCTTTTGCTAGAGTATACAATTTTGTTGCTCTAGAGAGAGGTTGGTGATGTCATTAAAACATTTTCCATGAGAGTTTAAATAAAATAAACCAATATTAATGTCTAGGATTGTCTGAAACTGAGATATACATTATCTTGAATGGCTGCTAGAGTCCACAGTTTAGTTGTTAGGGAGTGGTCAGTGATTTGAATCTAAAAAAAAAACTGTGGGTATAAATTTGAGATACACAATTTCTTCAATGGTTGCTAGGGTTAGCATTTTGGTTGCTAGGGAGTAGTCAGTGATGTCATAAATCTTCCTGGTGACGGTGTAAAAGATATAAACCAATCCCACGAGTGTGATTTTCTGAAACCTAGATCTAAATCTTCTTTAATGGTTGCTAAGGTAAGAAGTTTAGTTGCTAGGGAGTAGTCAGTAATGTCATAAAATCTTCCTGGTGACAGTGTAAAAGATATAAACCAACCCCACAAGAGTGATTTTCTGAAACCGAGATCTAAATCTTCTTTAATGGTTGCTAAGGTAAGAAGTTTAGTTGCTAGGGAGTAGTCAGTGATGTCATAAAATCTTCCTGGTTAAAGTTTACATGATATAAACCAACCCCAAGTCTTCTTTAATGGTTGCTAGGTTAAGCAATTTAGTTGCTAGGGAGTAGTCAGTAATGTCATAAAATCTTCCTGGTGACAGTGTAAAAGATATAAACCAACCCCACAAGAGTGATTTTCTGAAACCGAGATCTAAGTCTTCTTTAATGGTTGCTAGGTTAAGCAATTTAGTTGCTAGGGAGTAGTCAGTAATGTCATAAAATCTTCCTGGTGACAGTGTAAAAGATATAAACCAACCCCACAAGAGTGATTTTCTGAAACCGAGATCTAAATCTTCTTTAATGGTTGCTAGGGTAAGAAGTTTAGTTGCTAGGGAGTAGTCAGTGATGTCATAAAATCTTCCTGGTTAAGGTTTACATGATATAAACCAACCCCTTGACTGTTATTTTCTGAAACTGAGATATAAGTCTTCTTTAATGGTTGCTATGGTAAGCTGTTTAGTTGTTAGGGAGTGAAGATTTCCCGATTACAACTCAAAACAATAATGAAATCAACTCTAACGACTAATTTTCTGAAACTCAGATATAAACCGTCGCTATGGTAGTTTTCGTTCATTTTCCTTTCTGCTTAATGCCTTTTGGGGTCAAGGGGATCTCTAGCGCACATCAGGCGAGAGGTGGGGGTACACCCTGGAGAGGTCACCAGTCCATCCAAGAGCATGTGTAAACTTCCCCAGTACAATTTGAATGATAAAGCCAACACTAATGATTTTCGGATGTTTTTTTTTGTTTGTTTTTACTGAACCTGGGGTATAAATTTTGTTTATTGGTTGTTAGCGTGAGCAGTTTCGTTGCTAGGGAGTTATTAGTGGTCATATAAAGTTCCTGTGTTGCTATGTTTTGACAAATGTTTACCTGCTGCTCTTAGTTCATTGAGACAAACATTATATCAATGTGACACCCCTTTCATAAACCTGTTATAATTGAACACTGAGGGTTGCTAAGGATGTCCAAGCAGTTGCTAGGGCAAGGAAATAAGTAAAAAGACCCAAGATTTTCCAACTTGTTTCTTTGTAGACAAATGGCATAATATTTCTTTATGGCATAATATTTTATGACGCATCAGAGTCGCATTACCTGCAGTGGGTTCTTGGTGCTGATGGCGAGGACCTGGTACTTGAAGTAGCAGAGTTCACAGCTCCAGGAGCCGCGTTCGCTGATCCAGCGGATGAGACACGGCTGATGAGTGCAGCGCACCGACCCGTCACAACGGCACGGGCTCAGCAGCTCACCCTGTAAAAAAAATATAACATTTCATTTATTGGTTCGTAAAATAAACAATGTATTATTTATTACTGAATAAAACCCAGCCTCTCTCTGCACAAGCTTCCTGGTTTATACTAACACACGTAAAGAACATTTTGTCGATAGCGCTTACAGCAACACATTGTTTATGTTGTTCTTTTTATAATCTCAACAGGGTTCTCACGCAAGGGAACAACTTTAGGAGGAGCCTTATTTTGTTTTTAATTAGCACAATATCAAGTTTGAACAAAATATGTTTAAATTGTTTGGTGATGAAGTATAAAAGAATTGGATGCACAACTAAATTAAGAACAACAGGTGTGTAATTATGCAACCACTCAAAAAGTCCAACAATGCAGACTGACCAATCAGAATGCAGGATTGCAGAAACGCGTTTAGCGATGGAGCAGATGGAAGCGTAATCATTTGTTGAGCATCCTCCAGCACCCACTAACAAAGCTCTGAGAGACGGCAGCCCAGATAATCACCTAAAGAGCATGGCACACGTGCTTCACATCTGCTCAGAGCTTCACAATCCTCTCACATCTGTTACACTCACATCCTGCTGTGCTGCATCCTGAATATCACACGCTGACCAACGGAGGAGCAGAGATCACAGATCACGAGGCACAGAGATAAAAACTTCGTCACATTTATATGACCTTTTCTGTTTCCAAAGAACCAAACTTCTTGAGCTTCTTACACTTCAGATTCTCCATGACTGTCCTGGAGTGCTAAAACCCACAAAACCTGAGGGTGAGCACACCTAGCAGGCTAGCTCTGCAAGCTGCAGGTACAGGGGTGGAACTTTACATCAAGTGTGGAGGAGAAACACACCATAGTAAGCAAATATAAATGTCACTGTGGCTTAAAAGGGGGAAGAACATGCAAACTCGAACCAGCAACCTTTAAACCAAGAAGCAAAAGATTACTAAGAAGAATACCCCGGATTGATTTCTAAACACAGACTGTAAAAAATAGATGACATGACACCTCCTTCTGCCCTCGACTACACCAAACAGAAGAAGGGCGGTGTTACAGAACAACAAAAGGGAGGAGCTACACAGACCAGCAGAGGGGAGGAGCAACAGAACAGCATAGGGGAAGGGGCTACACTGAACAGAACAACAGAGGAACTACTGAACAGCAGAAGGGAGGAGCTACACAGACCAGCACAGGGGAGGAGCTACAGAACAGCATAGGGGGAGGGGCTACACTGAACAGAACAACAAAGAAACTATAGAACAGCAGAAGGGAGGAGCTACACAGACCAGCACAGGGGAGGAGCTACAGAACAGCATAGGGGGAGGGGCTACACTCAACAGAACAACAGAGAACCTATAGAACAGCAGAAGGGAGGAGCTACACAGACCAGCACAGGGGAGGAGCTACAGAACAGCATAGGGGAAGGGGCTACACTGAACAGAACAACAGAGGAACTACAGAACAGCAGAAGGGAGGAGCTACACAGACCAGCACAGGGGAGGAGCTACAGAACAGCATAGGGGGAGGGGCTACACTGAACAGAACAACAAAGAAACTATAGAACAGCAGAAGGGAGGAGCTACACAGACCAGCACAGGGGAGGAGCTACAGAACAGCATAGGGGGAGGGGCTACACTCAACAGAACAACAGAGAACCTATAGAACAGCAGAAGGGAGGAGCTACACAGACCAGCAGAGGGGAGGAGCTACAGAACAGCATAGGGGAAGGGGCTACACTGAACAGAACAACAGAGGAACTACAGAACAGCAGAAGGGAGGAGCTACACAGACCAGCACAGGGGAGGAGCTACAGAACAGCATAGGGGGAGGGGCTACACTGAACAGAACAACAGAGAAACTATAGAACAGCAGAAGGGAGGAGCTACACAGACCAGCACAGGGGAGGAGCTACAGAACAGCATAGGGGAAGGGGCTACACTGAACAGAACAACAGAGGAACTATAGAACAGCAGAAGGGAGAGAAGATGCTGAACAGTAGAGGGGAGGAGCTTCAGAGCAGCATAGGGAAGGAGCTACAGAGCAGCATAGGGGAAGGGGTTACACTGAACAGAACAACAGAGGAACTATAGAACAGCAGAGGGGAGAAGATACTGAACAGTAGAGGGGAGGAGCTACAGAGCAGCAGAGGAGAGGGGTTACACTGAAGAGAAGGAGGACCAACAGAACAGCAGAACGGATGGGCTACACAGAACAGCAGAGGGGAGGAGCTATAGAACAGCAGAAGGGAGGTTATTGTTTCACTGAAGGTGATTCTTTCATTATTTTCCACTTCTTGGGGTCATCAAAATGCAGGAAAATTATTAAAGAATCCATAATAATTAATATAATAATGTAGTTCACATTACATAATATACCACACTGCAGGTGGTGCTGTCTGCAAGCTGGCGGGTCGGAGCGAACAGGTCTGAGCAACTAGGTCTGTGCGAGCAGGTCTGAGCGAGAGGGTCAGTGTGAGCGGGTCCAAGAGAGCGAGTCCGAGCGAGCGGGTCTGAGATAGCAGGTCTGAGAGAGTGGGTCTGAGCGAGCGTGTCTGAGCGAGTGGGTCTGAGCGAGCGGGTCCGAGCGAGCGGGCCCGACCAAGTGGGTCGGAGAGAGTGGGTCTGAGAGAGCGGGTCCGAGTGAGCGGGTCTGAGAGATCGGGTCCGAGAGAGCGGGTCTAAGAGAGCAGGTCTGAGAGAGCAGGTCAGAGAGAGCGGCTCCGAGCGAGCGGGTCTGAGAGAGCGGGTCCGAGCGAGCGGGCCTGACCAAGTGGGTCTGAGAGATGGGTCTGAGAGAGCGGGTCCGAGAGAGCGGGTCCGAGCGAGCGGGTCCGAGAGAGCGGGTCCGAGCGAGCGGGTCTGAGAGAGCGGGTCCGAGCGAGCGGGCCCGACCAAGTGGGTCGGAGAGAGTGGGTCTGAGAGAGTGGGTCCGAGTGATCGGGTCCAAGAGAGCGGGTCTAAGAGAGCAGGTCCGAGAGAGCAGGTCCGAGCGAGCGGGTCCGAGCGAGCGGGTCCGAGAGAGCGGGTCCGAGGGAGGGGGTCCGAGGGAGCGGGTCAGAGAGAGCGGGTCTGAGAGAGCGGGTCCGAAAGAGCAGGTCCAAAAGAGCAGGTCCGAAAGAGCGGGTTCGAGAGGGCGGGTCTGAGAGAGCGGGTCTGACTGAGCGGGTCTGAAAGAGCAGGTCTGAGAGAGCAGGTCTGAGAGAGCAGGTCTGAGAGAGCAGGTCTGCGAGAGCAGGCCGTGGTGGGCAGGTGGATTTCTGTGGCTGCAGTTTCTATAACCTCCTGGTATTCTGTGTAGCACCTCCTCTCTGACGATCTGCATCAAGCAACTGAAACTAGGGCTATAATCATACAGTCTGGAATCAGCATATAGTTAAAAATACTTTAGCCCCTAAATACAAGCCACTAACAACTAATAGCTAATTTTACCCTATGTTTGAGCTCAGATACTCGAGGTTGGGCCCTGCTGCTTTCAACTGTACACAATGATAACAATGTAGAGTAAACGTCAGAAGAGCAGAGCAAACCATTGGGTTCAAGAGAGCGAATGTGATGGGTAACGTCCCCTGAGAGCGAGCTGTGCTGTGAGATGCAGTTGTATTGCTATGCTAACCCCACGGAGCTGCTGGAGTGTTTGTCAAGTTAAAAAGCAACGTCCAGCAATAATTAAGATCAGTTTTATTGAACCGAGCAGCTACATTTTTCCGATATCCAGTGTTTTTCCGGACATCAGGTGTGTTTGACATGAGTGTGCTTTCAGTCGAGAGCTGTATGAGTCACAGTCAGCTTTAAGGTACAGCCTGTCCTCCACTCAATCACTCCTCTTACTGATCCTGGCTCAGCGTTACACCTTCAACCAGACTACATCATCACAGCAGCGGATGAGCATCTCCAGCAGACGTCTCAGAGCAGAGGGTTTAAAATGATGATTTAATCTGATGTTTTAGCATGAGTCTAACATGTTCCGGAAAAGAGACTGAACATTCCAGTTTGCAGGATTACACACCACTCTAAGATGAATAGACACTTGTTTGTTTTCATGTTTTTTTCTGTTGAGGAAATATGCAACGCCCAGTGTGACTTCATCAAGATACAAGTCAATCAGATAAAGTGTAAAATGACGACTCATCACTGCAGAAGGCAAAGGAACAAAATGGCAAAAACACGATGCAAATGGAAAAGCACGCTTCTACGCTGCAAATGGAAAAACCCATTGATTCAGCAGCGAAAAAGCAAATGTGAAATTTGCCCAAGAGCTACGGGTCTAAACGTTCGCCAGGTTGTAGTTCAGAAGTAAATGATTTTAGAATTAAATGACACAATTTTTCTCAGAAATTGTAGTTTAGTGAGTAGATTTAAAAGCCTTTTACTTTTCGTCAACCTGCCTGAACTACTTTATTTATTTAGAATTATTTTTTTCTACAGTGATTGGCACCTATTTTGTCCAATCAAATTGCATAAAAATTATTCGCCTAAAATGAAGCTCTAGCGAATGTAACCAATCGAAATCAGTGGAAATAGAAATTATTTTGCAAGAACAACTCGTTTATTTTCTTTTATCGTTTCGATTGCCAGGAAAATAGTTTAATTATGCAGCAGTTATTCTCTCTCGTGCTCTTTTTTCTCTTTTTCTACTGTTTTGCGATCTATTCATCGCTCTTTCTCTATTTTGCTTTTGCTCTCTATTTTCTCCTCTCTTTCACTACATCTTTTTCTGTTCCTTTCTCCTCTTTGCTGTCTTTTTTCTCTCCCTTTCTTTCTTTACATTCGCTCTCTCTATCTCATGCTCCTGTATTTCTATCTTTTGTTCTCTCCCTTTTTCTCCCTCTCTCGCTTTCTCTCTATTCAATCTATCCGTCTCTCTTCTATTTCAGTCCCTCTTTCTCTCCGTCTCTCCCTTTCTATTTCTCTCCTCTCTTTTTCGACCACGCCCCTCTCTCATGCTATCAAACTCTTTTTTCTTTCATGCTCTCCTTTTTTCTCCCTCCCTTCTCTCTCTTGCTCATTCTATCTCTTCTCAATGTGTTTAACTCTCCTTTATTTTTATCTTGCTTAGAAACACAGTTTAGAAAATGTCTCTGATGTGATTATTTTGTTCATAGTTTATTTTATTTTATTTTATTCAAAGGATTATTTCAAATCCAAGTTAAAGGTCCAGAACGAGCGATCAATTCAAAATGGGCTTTAACTTCATTTATCTGTTATTCAAGCCAACACTTGCACGCTAAAAACAAAAACCAGTGCAGCTTATTTACATCAAATCCATGTTTACATTGCAGGCCTTGATGTTGAGATCTGGTTTGATGCCTATATCTGTTTACTCGTTCTTTCAAATGTGACCCGTGTTTACACTTGCCATAGCAACAGGCCCGAGGTCAGTGAAATATATAAAAAAAAAAATCAATTTCAAGACTTTTTTTGAAATGTCATTTCAACCCTCTGGGGTCATTTACCGATTACTATAGCTGTGTCTCAATCCAGGGTCTGCATCCTTCAAAGTCCATATATAATGGCAGCTTACATCCCAACGCCTGTCCCATTTCGCCATAAATCGCAGAGACCTTCAAATCCATCTTCTTTTCCCTGAATTCGGAGGATACATGGCTACCGTACATTGTGGCTTCACATGCAAAGATCCTTTGCATGCCTTTTTTTTTTCAACAGAATCAACACAAATTAGCAAGCAACGGAACGTTTTTATTGAAGGACAGTAGCTCAAGGGATTCTTGCTGATAGTGATCCTAGCATTTTAAAACATCATAGTTTACATGACGTTACTAATGCTAGCACAAAGCCAATTGGAATGTGATGTACGCTAACAGTTGGTACATGTCTTTTTCGCTGTAGGGAGCAAGTACCAGACGGAGGACGCTATTTAACTACCGGTAAGTGGTCCTTCAGTGGATTCTCCCAAGTCATAATCTCAAGAGACTGGATAGGCTGTGTTCTCCATAGGGTGCAGAACATATATTGGGACACTGCTATTGAATGCTGTTGAGAGAGGAATGTGTTTCTAATGAGCAGAAACATTTCTGATCATTTTTCCAATATAATCTGGAACGGTTCAGGATTATTACATGCTGTGTTCAGGCTAAGATTATGAAAGTGGATTCATTGTAAAGAGTGGGATGTGAGAGCACATGTAATTAAAAGACTGCAATTGTTTCTTTAAAGAGTCTGAGTTCAACCTAAAGCACAACGCAGAGAGGCTAGTAACCGCTGCACATACAGTTGTGCTCATAAGTTTCTTTGCCATTTCTCTGAAAATATGAATGATAGCACAAAAGCATTTTCCCTACTCAACGTTAGTGTTTTGGTGAAGTTTATTTACCATTTATTCACCAACAACTGTGTTTACTCTTTTCAAATCATAAACTTTCCATATGGCCCTGATCAAAAGTTCTGGTGATTTTGGCTGATAACAAAAACTGTCACCTAAGGGTTCAAGTGGATGGTGAAGGTAACTATCCTCACCTTGACCTGTTTGCTTAGAATCAATGTTTGTGCGGGTTTCTAGCTCCTGATCGACTCTTGCCTCTGATGCGCCGTCACATTCTGAGCGATGGGGAAAGAAAAAGAGACTCGGAATGCCGAACAGAAGAGTTCCATTGTGGAAAGTGAGGGATTCTGGTGAAACAAACAAACATTTCTGCTACAACTGCCAGAAAAATTGTAAGGGATGCTTATATCCCTGAAATAGAGCTGAAATAGAGAGGTTTCTGGAAAAAATGTGGTGCAGCTGTTTCAAGGAGAACAATAAGGAAACACTCGAAGAACAATGGGTTTCATGGTCGAGTTGCCAGAAGAAAGCCATTACTACACAATTGCAAAAAAAAGTAGCTTCTTAAAATACGCCAAACATCTCAGAGACAAGCTCCAAACTTCTGGAACAAAGTTATTTTGGGATAAATATGAGATGGATATTAATTGATGGGGAAATAAAACAGTAACAGTATAAGGTACATATGTCTGTCTTGATCTCCAAATGTGTATTTTGATTAACAAATCCGCAATCACGCACCTGGTTGGGTATTGTGGAACAAATGATGTTTGCTACACTTTTTCCACCTGTGACCTGTAAAACGATTTGTGTACACTACCGCTCAAAAGTTCGGGGTCACTCGGAAATTTCCTTATTTTTGGAAAAACATTTATGAACACTCAATGAAGATAACTTCTGAACTACACTCTATACAGTGTTAATGTGATAAAGGATGAATCTAGCCGCAAATATCTGGTTTTTGGTGCAATATCTACATCGGTGAATAGAGGCCCGTTTCCAGTAGCCATCACTTCAGTGTCTATTGGTACAATGTGTTTCTCATTGTTGCAGAAGCTAATGGATGATTAGAAAACCCTTTGTGCTTCATGTTAGCGCTGCTGAAAAGAGTTTAGCTGCTTAGAAAAGCAATAAAACTGACCTTCCTTTGAGCAGGAGGAGTATCTGGGGCAGCACATTTGGGGGTCGATAAAACGCTCAAAATGGCCAGAAAAAGAGAACTTTCGTGTGAAACTCGACAGTCTACTCTTGTTCTCAGAAATGAAGGCTATTCCATGGGAGAAATTGTGAAGAAACTGAAAATTTCCTACAATGGTGTGTACTACTCCCTTCAGAGAACAGCACTGACGGAAAAAAGTTTTATGGAAGGACGAATTGAAGTTTAAGGAGCTTAGATAATTCAGAAGAACATTTGTGAGATGCAGAACAACTGAGAAGTTGCTGCCTGACGCCATCTGTTTGCTGTGGTCCTGGAGAGCTGTGAGATTTGTTCAGGGGACAAGGGTTTTGAATAAGGAAGGCATGCCATTCCCTGTGGCCAACACTTGATTGGAGCCAATTTCATCCTACAGCAGGACAATGACTCAAAGCACATCTCTGTGTAAGAACTATTTCGAGAAGAAGCACCAGCTGCTCTTCTAGCTGTAATGGAGTGACCAGATATAAACCCCATTGAGCTGTTGTGGGAGCAGCTTGATCGTACGGTAAGCAGGAAGTGCCATCCAGCCAATCCGACTTGTGGGAAGAGCTTCTAGAAGCAAGAGGTGAAATTTCTCCAGATAAACAGCTGGAAACCAAAGGTTTGTGATGCTGTAATTGCTGAAAATGGAGGAATCTTCGACGAAAGGAAAACGTATTTCAAATAAATATTATTTCTAAACTCATCAATGTCTCGGCTATATTTTCTATTCATTTCACAAATCATGCAGTAAATAAAAGTGTGACTTTTCTTGGATTGTCTGGGTGACCCCACACTTTTAATCGGTAGTGTATGTGTGGAGAGATCTGCAAATATGTTGAGTCAGGGTGCCTCCACCAGCAGGTAGCGCCAGTCCTCTAAAGTGCAGAACTCGCACATTCCATGAGTCCATACCCAACCAGGAGCCCGAGGTGCATTTGAAAATGATATCGCTAAAACATTATTACCATGAGACCAAGATCCTTTTTAGCCACAAGGATAAACACAACATTTGGAGTCGAAAAAGCCAATGAAGAACGGAGCACCATCCCCACCGTGAAGCATGGAGGCGGGTAACTGATGTTTTGGGCACGTGTGAGCTCCAAAGGCACAGGAACCTTGGCGAGAATTGATGTAAAATGAATGCAGCATGTTGTCAAAGGATTCCGGAGGTAAAAGGGCATCATCAGCCCGGAAGCAGCACATGGGACGGTACTGAACATTGGATCCACCAAAACAAAAAGGAGGTTCTGGGGTAGATCTCAGTTTCCTAACCTCAACATCCCTGAAGCACTCTGAGGAGAACTCAAGAATTTACAAGAGCTGGAGGATTTTTCAGACAAGAACCAAAAGGGAAGATAAAGGACCTCATCGACAACTACCTCAAGAGACTTCAGTCGCTGATGTTAAACAAAACATTAAGAGCTGGGTCATTTGGAAAGTTTCTGTTGTCGTTTTGGTTTAAAATAAGACTAAACACGGTTGTTTGACCATAAATGACAACTAACGCAAAAAAAACAAAAAAAAAAACAAAAAGGTGTGTAAACTTACAAGCACACTAGCTCGGCTGTAACAGCTCATTAAACCGTTTACCTGAGACGCTGGAAACCCTCTCGCAGCGAGACATAATCAGATGGACTGCCAGATGGATAGCGAAGCTCTTCTCCACATCTTCAGGATAGAAGCGGATGTCTACGGCTAACTGGCAGCAGACAAGCATTACAGGTTTCACACAGCTGCTCTTTCACAGCTTGGCTGCGGACCAAACATCCATCTCATGTTCTGCTTGTACGTTACAAGCACAAGCTGATTCATCCATGACAATCTGATTATACTAATGCGGACCAACACTGGATGACCAATCGAACATCGAGGTCGACATCACAAGGCAATTATAAAAGGGACTTGCTATGCGTTGATGTAGGATGCGTTTCTTTCAGTTTTTCGGATGCTTCGAAATGTGCTTCTGGCTCTACAGAGACTACCGTCAGTGCATCGCTAATGCTTTAGCGTCAGCTCTCACGTCCAAAACAGAACACAGAAAGCAGCGAGGCTGATTCAGACGTTAATCATGTGGGTATCTGCATCCTGAAAATCGATACTGGCATTAAATTAGCTTCACGTTGGACGTTTGATATTCACATATTTAGGGACCGTCTCAAAAGTTCCATACTGCTTTTGTTTTAATTCTTAATAGCTTTTCAAGCAAATGAGTAGAAACAGTACATCTCACTGTTTTCTGCTCATCTCTGAGTGCACTTTGGGGCTCAACTTTTGGATTTTTCTTTACTACAACCCCAAACATCTTAAAAAATAGCCAAAATGTGCCATTATCATCACGTTATGCACTCAAACTGCACATATACTACTATTTAACAAATTTACATCACATATATAACTTTATTTTATATAATTTACATATATATTTTTGTTTTGATGAGGTGATGTTGTTTTCCCGCCCACCCCTTATGTAATTTTACTTGTATACTTTTAAAACCACTATTGTACTTTCACACTTGAGTAAAAAGCTTGAGCTGACACTTCCACTTCTATAGAAGTCTTTTTAAACCCTAGTATCTATACTTCTACTCAAGCCTGTTATGCCACTGATCACAAGCATTGTAATTCCAAGGGTTATCCTTTCTTTTCGCCACTAGATGGCACTGATTTGGGGTCTGTAAAACGTAACTAAATGCGCAATTTCTCACAATTTGATTTGAACTACAGATGGACTACCTTCACGGTAACTCGTGAAGCACTTCCGCATCAGAGTAATAGTGCTCGCTGAGTTCCGGTTTGTATTCTATCGTATTGGAGAAAATGTTCGTAAAAAGTGTCTTTATAGCTTTAAGAAGATATCAGAAGGTATAAGGCGCGCACGCTGTGTTCATCGTCTGCAAAGTTCAACGGAATTTAACATTTTTACAGTTTGACGATGAAAATAGTCGTCCGTGAACATACGCGAGACGGTTTTTGTCCCATCAACAAACTTTACGGTAGTGACTCTTAACCTCAAACCCCAGTGGTTTGGCGGAGGTCAAAACACACCTGACGCGTGGCATTTGTGATGACACGCCCCGCTTGATCATGCAACCTCGCTTGTCGCGATGTATAAATATATAATATATTATAATATATTGAAAAAAATCTAAAACAATATTGAAATATCATTTTTTTTCTCCTGAAGAAGGGTTCTGTGTATGCAGTGATTAGATTTTTGAACAGCAAGCATCAGATTCACGGATGAATTTAATAACTAGCGCTGTGCCAGTGCTTTTTGCCTGAACCGACTCCACTATGGCAAGCCGTTTTATCATTTAAACATTTGACCTGACTATCCGTAAATACATTTTAAGATAGGAATAAATCTTTTGTGACTAGTACTAAATATATTTTGACCAGGCGTAAATACATTTAGAGATATCTCCAATTATATTCCGACTAGTCGAAACTCATTTGAAGACATCCGCAAACTATTTAGAGATATCTCTAAATCATTTACGACTAGTCATAAATGTATTTGGAGATATCTCTAAATCATTTATGACTAGTCATAAATGTATTTGGAGATATCTCTAAATCATTTACGACTAGTCATTATTCTCCATTGACTTCCATTGAAAATTAATTGCAGATATCTTCAATTGATTTGTGCCTAGTCACAAATGTATTTACAGATATCTCTAAATATATTTTCACTAGGCGTAAATACATTTAGAGATATCTATAATTATATTTTGACTAGTCAAAATTCATTTGAAGAGATCCGCTAAACTATTTAGAGATATCTCTAAATCATTTACGACTAGTCATAAATGTATTTGTAGATATCTACGATTATAATTTGACTAGCCACAAATTATTTAGAGATATCTCTAACTGTTTTGCAGATATCTTTAAATAAAATTAATCAGAGATATCTCCAATTATATTTTACCTAGCCGTAATTCATTTAGAGATATCTCTAATTAATTTGTGACTAGTCAAATTATAATCGTAGATATCTCCAAATACATTTATGACTAGTCGTAAATGATTTAGAGATATCTCCAAATAGTTTGCGGATGTCTTCAAATGAATTTTGACTAGTCAAAACATAATTATAGATATCTCTAAATGTATTTACGCCTAGTGAAAATATATTTAGAGATATCTGTAAATACATTTGTGACTAGGCACAAATCAATTGAAGATATCTGCAATTAATTTTCAATGGAAGTCAATGGAGAATAATGACTAGTCGTAAATGATTTAGAGATATCTCCAAATACATTTATGACTAGTCATAAATGATTTAGAGATATCTCCAAATACATTTATGACTAGTCGTAAATGATTTAGAGATATCTCTAAATAGTTTGCGGATGTCTTCAAATGAGTTTCGACTAGTCGGAATATAATTGGAGATATCTCTAAATGTATTTACGCCTGGTCAAAATATATTTAGTACTAGTCACAAAAGATTTATTCCTATCTTAAAATGTATTTACGGATAGTCAGGTCAAATGTTTAAATGATAAAACGGCTTGCCATACAGGATGTAAACACAGACGTTTCTATCTTTTATTTGCTATTGTTTGCTTCCTGTTTGAAAAGGAATTTCTCTGGCTGTGACTTTTTGTACCAGTTCATTTCTATGTGTCAGTATCTCATAATCATTCGTACGATTAAGATGGCAAAGCAGCAGCCGAGCTCTAGGTCAGACAAAAAGTCGACCCTGCTCGAGGAGGTGATCCACTTGAATTCTAGAGCTGTTTGATTGTGGTGACAACTTGATCGAACTCTGATAAACACAAATTAAGATGACAAACACATGCTTTTTAAACTAATACAGCCACCGTACTCTCTTGTGCATGGGTTTGCTTGTCTTTTTACAAAGCAGCATTTATCGTGGCAGCTAGCGGTAGTAATAGTTTGGAATAAAAGCATCATTTACTATGTGCGTCATAAGTAATTAACACAAATTATATCGTAAAAGATGCCGCGGGGCAAAATCAAGCGGCGAGTCTGTCCATTTTAACCACGTCGTCCAAGTTTTCAGGCATTCTGTGCTTTTGTTTACTTACGTGTGGGCGTTCATTCCAACCAATCGAAAAGCTGTCGACGAATCTTGTAAGATGATGTATTTGACCAATGAGTGAGCCGTATGATTCCACATGGTTGCACCAGATCGATCCGTGTGTGGTAAATGACGACAAAATCTTGATATTGATAATATTTTTAATCCTCTGTATCTTTAAAAAAAGCTCTTATTTCCCACAGAACAAAACAAATCCATTCAGACGAATCTAATGCACCCTTTTGGACGACATAACTATCATGGCGGTGCCCCAGTGAACATCCTCACTAGTGATGTGCAAACCCATCCAGTTTCCAGTTTTAAACTACTATTTCTGACATGTTTGAAGTTTGGAACACTTATGTGAGGGACAAAGACCAGCTAAACAGTCAATCGGAGCATGTATCCAAAAAACAATAGGAAGTCAATCATTTTGAATCGTCTCATAAACATTTGTACAATTCCAGGCCTTGTACTTTAACAAAAAAGTTAGATTATTCTTGGCTGTCAGCTGATTTCCGATGTTTCTCAATGAGGCTGGAAGTTGTTATATCTCTGCCATACAATGTTTGATCAAGATAAAAATTTGGCAACTGTTTTAAGGGTACCTATTTATAGCAGCAAATAGTATAGATTGTTGCGCCACATAGTGGCCACAAAGAATATTCCATTTTCCGCAGTTTTTCACAGCAATTTCAAACTGTGTTTGAATTAAACGTCTAAGATTTGAATGACTTTCAATACGGACCAAGACCTCGAGTGAGTTTCCAAAAGAACAAGAAGCCAATTATTTAGTAAAAACTCTAAGAAATGGCACTTTTCAGCATTTTATACTTTAACAATCTCCTTCCTCGTATTGTTTCTGTTCACCTCAAAACTCCATCAGTCTTATCTTAAGCTATGTTGGGTAAATTGTGAAGCAGCTTTACTTTATTGTTGCATTCGATTTAAATAAAAAGCAGATTGGCTTTATGTCTCGTAGGGATCTATTACAGATTGGAACAAAAATCAATTGGTTTCATGCAAAACCTTTCTTTGGAAACAAATCTGGTGTACACATCGTTATCGTTAGCCCTTCTCAAGAAACGCATCACAAAGGCCCAGTGGCGCTGTTTACAAACAATGATCTTGTTTTATGACTCGCGTTGATGAAACGTAGGGTTCATTTCAGTGCACTGACACAAACCCGCAAAGCGAACACCGCGTCCCTCATGGAGATGCGCACAAAAACAAGCAGCATGTGCAGCCGCCATCCCAAAATAACATCCCATCTCCAGAGTGACATTTTAAACGTGGAACGAGACCGATAATAAACCTTGAACACAAACAAAAGCATCACCAAACGCACCTGCTCCGGCCCTTGGAAGCAGATCCGGCACTGGGGGGACCGGAGCCCGCTGGCCGTGCTGCTGGACAGGCTGACCGCGTCCAGCCCCCCCGCCTGCAGCTTCGGGTCTCTCTCCTCGAACGCCAGGCTCCGAGGCCTCGGGTCGCTCCCGTAGTATTCCTCCTCGTCATCGCGGCTGGAGCAGTCGGCGAACGGCGGCCATCCGCAGCCGCCCATCCCGAGCCCCCTCATGCTGCTGCTCGGCTCTGCGTCACTGTCGGGCCGCCGAGAACCGGATCGCATGAAAACCAGCACCTTCAGTTCGTTAAAGAACATGCGGATCCGGTTCTTGAACATCTTTGACTACATGTGAGGCTCGAACGAATTGGTTGGGAAACAAGAGAAATAAACGAATGGTTTATTCGTGAGATCAGAGGGTTTGGTTAGCGGCTTCCCCAGATAAACGAACCATTATTGACTGGCATCAGTAGAAACCAGCGGAAAGTGTCCGAAGCAAAGGTAACTGGGAATCTCAAGGCTTGTTATTTTGCGTCCGATGGCATGCGTGCGCCTGTCGGGCCGACGTCGTTTCTCCGGAGGCGCAGGGCGCGAGGCGCACGATAACAACCCAATGTTAGCGCAACAAACAGCCAGCCACGCATCGTCCCAGGTCTACAGAGCTGTCATTTTCCCAATCTCGCAGGATGAGTTCATCAGAAAACAAACATAATCCAGAGCCGGAAGTTTTGTTTATTGTCCATCGTGGTGAAGCTTTCATCTCCGCCTCCAACATCCCGAACGCAGGGCTCAGAAGGATCCATTCGCTCCGGGCCTTCAAAACAATACTAATAATGGCCGGAGAAGCGGGGGGCATGGCAGCATCTTGTCTCCATTTCAAGATCCTCACCGTCCTCCTCTCGGAGAGATGTGGTGCCGTGCCTCGATCAGGCTGGACGGAGGCTCCTCTCTCCTTCTTTCTCTTCTCCTGATGGTGATTGGGATAGCGATGCTGCTCCCCTCTGATTCATCCTCGAAATGGACGTTCTTCTGGCGCGCGCATCCACACACGGCCCTTGTTTCCAAGGCGCGCTCTCGCCCAATCAAAACGATTCATTTGCAGGCGTCTCGGGAGACTCCGGCCGCCGCTGTCCGAGGTGCTGATCTCCAGCGGTGACGTGGACACGGCGCGGCAGAAGCGGAAATGAGCTGCAGGGGTCGTCTTTGGCGTGGGGGCATCGCTTGTGAAGAACCGAACTTTGCTTGGTGTTTAGAAAATATTCACTCGCATCACATGTGTGGAAGATACTCAGATCAACCTAAAAGATTAAATTGACTCATTTTAATCAATAATTAATAGAAACTATTCATCTCAAATATCAACATTTCAACCTTGTAAATAGACAAACAGAAGAGGATCTAAATCAAAAGAATAGTTGGAGTGACTACCCTGTCTTTTTATTAAGATTTATTTTTGGCCCTTTTGCCTTTATTCTAACAGTAGAAATGACAAGAAGAGAATTGGGAGAGAGGGGGAAGGTTTGGACATGACGGCGGGTTCGGGATTCGCAAACAAGCGCATATGTCCGGCGCACCGTCCACCACACCACACCACACTACCCTGTAACTGTCCTGGAAGCATCCTTCTATCTCTTCATTTAATCCCAGACACACTCGATGATGCTTAGATCACGGCTCTGTGGCAGCTTTCAGTACTCAGGGAGGGGTGGATTTTGTCTATGTGTTTGTAGTCACAGATCCCGTATATGGCTACTGGGCTTTAATCAAAATAAATGCTAAATACAAATAAAATTCACGTTTTTATCATATTGCAGTCTGAGCAGTGGCGTGTGGCTTTGTTTTAGTAATAATGGAGCATTTTAGAGTGTAGTTACTAAACATTTTCTGGTCCAAATTATAAAAAATATGGTTTCAGAGCTTGCACACGCCCCTCTCAAACGCAACGTATTTTGCAACGTATTTTGTACTTCTCTGAATTTGATCGTTGGCAGCGTAAATGATCTTTCTCATGGCGTGATGACACGGTAAGTCCGCTCTGTACTGTGTAGCTCTCGATCACAGCAGAAAAAAAACCTGAGCTAAAAAAAAAAAAACTATTGAGCTTTGTTCACTTTCTAAAACCATTAAAAACTTTTAAAACACACATGTTAACAAAGTGTAAATAACATAATTTCTGAGGAAATCATTTTGCAGCCAGCACCATGGGGGCAATCGCAGAGATCGCAGAGCTAGAGATCTGCCAAAATTATTTGAATTAGAATTTTGGCGATTTTAATTATTATTGACAAGTGTACGTAATAAAATGTAATATTTTATGCTATGAAAAGAGGTGTTGAATTTGAATTTTGTAACTTAAACATGAAATTTGTATTATAAATATAACATAGTTATTGTTTTATAATCATTGTCTGGGGCCGTCCGGCTCGAAGGACCAGTGGTATACCAGACAGAACAGTATTTCCATGCCCCAGGATTCAATAACTACTAATAAAACGGAAGATTCTTCTGGGAAGCACAGAGATACATCTCTTGAATCTTTTTAGTTTCCATAGCGAGCATAATAGCAGCTTTTTAAGCATTACATTATATGAGGTATTATGGTTAAATTGAGGTAGATTAAGCATTGTAATGTTAAATGATAATGCGATAGAGAATTGAAAGAATGAAAAGCATTTCGACTCTTCCAACAATTGTGGTTTTAAACTTCCCATTTTTTGTTTTAAATTTATTATTGCATATATTCAGTTTCAACAAATACATTTTTTTTTTTAAATTGAAGTATCAAATTTTATTTTTAAAAATTCAAACCTCGTCCGGCACTGTGGTTTAGCGGAAGGTGCGCTGCATAAATATCTGCGGTTGCGCAGGGCGACGATGGTTCAAATCTCGAACCCGTTGTCATTTTTCAACTTTCATCCTCTATCCGTCTAACTTTCTTCCTGTCTAGCTACTATCCTATCTCTTCAAAAAAATTATAATAATTCAAACCAACAAAATTCAGGTTGTGAAATTC
The DNA here is from genome assembly GCA_007224835.1 of Danionella cerebrum. Classification (NCBI taxonomy): domain Eukaryota; kingdom Metazoa; phylum Chordata; class Actinopteri; order Cypriniformes; family Danionidae; genus Danionella; species Danionella cerebrum. Next base: position 302,772 of record SRMA01026823.1, on the reverse strand, counting down.
AGATCTTGCAGAAAGTAGTTTGAGGGGTCAACAATATAAAAAAATTAAGATATTTAATTTAAAACATTAACCTCAACTTTGTCACTGATCTTTTTTAACTCTATTCAGGGAGGGACCAAATGCTCTCTGAATAGAGTAAACTTTACTCTGAGCATTATTTCATTCATTAATTGTGCAGCAATATGCTTTAAAGTAAAAATGAAATTCTTATACTTGAGAAATGCATCTAAAGTTGTCTTAGCTGTTTGTTCGCTGGTTTGCCAGCGATATAAAACAATATTTCTTCTCTGCACAAGCCACATGCAATAAATAATAGATTTGAGTCTAATCACCAATCACAGCAGATTGTGTGAGTAAAGGAAAGGGTTTGTACGAGCAAGTGGCAAAATGAATCATGTAGGAGTCGGTGTGAAATCTGTAAGCTCATAAGTTTGGATTCCCAGGCAAAGCTTTTTTCTGAGAATACGCAGAACACAAAAGCATTTTTCCACTCAGAGTTAGTGGTTACCATTTACTGTCAAACAACTGTGTTTACAGAAACGTTCCAACGCCCCAGCTCTTTATATCATCGATGAGGTTCTTTATCTTCTCTGTTGGTTCTTCTCGGTAAAAAGTCTCCAGCTCTTGTAAATTCTTTCATGAACGGCACGTTTGAGTTCTTCTCAGAGTGCTTCGGTGATATTGAGGTCAGGAGACTGAGATGCGCTTCAGAACCTTCTGTTTGTTCTGGTGGAACCGATGACGAGTGGAACTTTTGGATTGTTGTGGTGTTGGAATGTTCAGTAACGTCCCATGAGCAGCTTCCAGCTGATGAAGCATATTTTCCTCCAGGATCCTTTGAGAACATGCTGCATTCATCTTCCATCGATTCTGACCAAGTTTCCTGTTTCTTTGGAGCTCACACATCCCCAGAACATCAGTGACACGCCTCCGTGCTTCACCGTGGGGATGATGCTCTGTTCACGTTGACTCCTTTTCAAATGTAGAGTTTACGGTTGTGAGCAAAAGGTTCAATGTTGTTCTCATCGCTCCAAACAAATTTGTTTCAGGAGTTTGGAGCTTGTCTTTGAGCTGTTTGGCGTATTGTACGCGGCTACATTGAGGCAATTGTGAAATAATGTTTTTTTTCTGGCAACTCAACCATAGAGCCCATTGTTCTTCCAGTGTTTCCTTATTGTTCTCCTTGAAACGGTGACATCAGATTTTTTTCAGAAAGCCTTGTATTTGAGCCGAAGTTATTCCTGGGTTTTTCCTTCGCATCCTTTAAAATTTTTCAGCTAGTTGTTGCAGAAATGTTTGTTGGTTTTACCAGAATCCCTCACTTTGCACCTCATCAGAATTTGAACACTGCTGGTGGCATTCCCAGTTCCTTGGAGATCTTTTATATCAGTTTTGTAGACTCGTAGATCCTCCGACAGCTCTTTTGCTTTCCCCATCACTCAGAATTCAGAAATGAAAGAGGCAAGGGTCAATCAGGAGCCAGATTCCAAGCAAACCGGTCGAGGTGAGGATGGTTACCTTCCCCAGCCTCTCAAACCCTTTTTTTTCTCTGTTTCTTTGCATGTTATCAGGCCATAAACACCAGGATGTGTAAACTTTTGACCATTTGTAAAGTTATGATATTAAAGAGAAAGGTGTTTGACAAGAAATGGCTTCACCCAACCATCAACTTGATACTGGTCACCCCTCAAAACAAATAATAAACCTTTCAAAATCATCAGAGGGGTTCTTTAAGAAACAAGCCCAACACATTTAGAGTTTGTCATTCAGAACAGTGTGAAATCCAAATATTTCCATGGATCTCAGGGAATCAGAGCAGTTCTAAATCAGTTCCAGCGTCACGTCAGCAGAAATGAAAGAAACACTCCTCGCTTCATTCTTCCAGCTCTTTGCTACTTAACACAGCATGCAGTAAACACAGCGGTGGGGTGTGAACGATCAATTTTTAGAGCCGCACTGGTCAGGCGAAAATTGACAAGAATCTGAGTCAATAAACTGCATCCGAGTGCTGAGCAATCAGCAATGGATGCATCAGAGGTCTCTCCTGGTCTGCTGCGAACCAGTTCAACTACTGGCTTTCATGTTACAAGCAACGTTTGGACATTCGGAAATAGTTTTCCTTCACAGTTGCTTGAATATTTAGCATTCTGTGAGTATAATATTAAAGTTCAGGTATAATATTGAATGTTTTAAATTAGAATGTCGGCCCCAGCTTTAGAGAAAAAGAGTAAAGCTAGCAGTGTCGCTAACAGTGTCGCTAGCAAGTCGCTGGATTCACGGTCAGTTGAAGCCTGCCTTAGACAAGTTTGCATGGTCTTCCCATGCCTGGATGGGTTTTCTTAAGGTACTCTGGTTTCCCCCAGAAGCTAAAAACATGCTTTATGTTAATTGGGTACTATACACTCACTGGCCACTTTATTAGGTACACCTGTCAAACTGCTTGTTAGTGCAGATTTCTAATCAGACGGTAGCATCTCGATGCATGTAGACATGGTGAAGACGATCTGCTGCAGTTCAAACTGAGCGTGGGGAAGAAAGGGATTTAAGTGACTCCGAACTTGGCATCGTTGCCTCACTGTCGCCTGGCTGTCTGTCCTCCCCATCCGTGATCTATCATTTGTAATATAAATGGCCTCATTGTATAGATAATATACAATGTATTCTTCCCACTCCTGAACCTCCCTCCCCTCACTACATCTCTCATTTTATCCCTCTTATTTCTTTTAACACCCTCCTGTCCTGATGTAATTAATGCAAACTGGTCCATGGAAAAAGTAAATAAATAATTAATTACATAAATTCACAGCTTCTATACAGGGGAGGATGGAGATAACACTGCCCAGCTCAAACGTACTTACTCAGTACTTACTCCCCCATGTGGTGGCTTTTAAGAAGGACAGGACAAGGTAAAAAATAAAAAATAAAATCTACTGATCAACTGGGATTTTCACACACAACTATCACCAGGGTTTACAGAGAATGGTCAGAAAAAGAGACGTTCTGTGAAGGCAAATGCCTTTTTGATGGCAGATGTCAGAGTAAAATGGTCAGACTGGTTCGAGTTAGGAAATAATCTCTTGTTACAGTTGAGCATGACGATGAGTTCACTGTACTCATCTGTTCTCCACGGTCACCAGATCTCAATCTATTTATGTTGGCTTGCTTGCAAAGCCAACATATTGATATTGCACTTAAACTTATTATGTTGGCTTGCTTGCAAAGCCAACATATTGATATTGCACTTAAACTTATTATGTTGGCTTGCTTGCAAAGCCAACATATTGTTATTGTGTTTAAACTTATTAGTGTGAATGCAGAGGCATTCACACTATTGTTATCCTACGTATTTATTATTATGTTGGCTTGCTTGCAAAGCCAACATATTGTTATTGCACCTAAACTTATTATGTTGGCTTGCTTGCAAAGCCAACATATTGTTATTGTGTTTAAACTTATTATTATTCTTTTTCTTCTTCTTCTTCTTCTTCTGAGCCAAATTTCAAATTGTATCTCCTCCTAGGCCGTTCGAACTACAGCCACGAAACTTTCCACGGTCATCCAAACTGTTCCCACTCGAGTTGCTATGTCTTTTCGAACCGATTGCACTTGCGGTTTCCCCCAAAATCATAAAATTCGGCCCAAAAATCGCCCAAGTCATTCCCTATGGGAGCCCTAGAGTGGTGATGTCATCGCTCACTCTAACTTTGAGCAAGCTCAGTCTTGTTGATACTTGCAATGTTTTCTCAACTAAAAATTAACCTTTACACACACATTTTATATCTAAATGGTAGAGATTTTTGTCCTCTTTCAGTTGGTGCTGTTTTCATTTTTAAAAAACACACGGTTTTTACTCCAGGTGGCCTAAACCACAAGGAGTGCACATAATTGCTCCATTCACCTCCATTCAAAAATTCTGCCAGCAAATGTTTCAAATCTCAATCGAAGGCTATTTCTAACTCACCATAAATCATTCAAAACCTTATCACAGCTTCACAAATTTTACACCATTCTCTTCCTTAAAATCTTGGGATTCTAACAGTAAAAGAAATATTTCAATACCTCTGTTCATTCTTTCGTAATGTTTATTTGTTTGAGGGTATGGATTTCTCAGAAATGAGTAGTTGCACAGAATCAAATGAAGGCTATTTGTAGCTCGCCATAATTTTTTTATTTCTAATCACACCTTCACAAAATTTACAGCATTCTCTTCGTTAGGGTCTTCTGCTTCTTACAAAGAAAGAATCATTTCGATATGTCTTACGGTTCTTCTATAATCTTTATTTGTTTGAGGCATGAAATCGGATTTTCTCCAGCAGATTTGCCATCGTTTGAAAATCTGACAGTTGAGTCAGCTGACTCGTTTGAAAATCTGGCAGTTGATAACTCCAGCAGGTGCAGCTGATTTCAAATAAGTAGGTCAAAGGTGTCTCATTGACTTTCAATGGCCCATTGAAATGAATGGAGCATGAACTCCATAGATCCTAATGTAAAAGAGCTTCTGTAATTGATTGACACTGGAAAGTCATACAAGCATTAAGGAAGCAAATTACTTATCCAGCCCATCATTGCTTGTGAATTAACATAAATTTATTAAGCCACACCCACTTTTGACATAACTTTCAATGTCAAATATCTTCTAAACAGAACACAGTACAGACATGGGGGTTGCTTTATATTATTCTAAATGTAAAGTAGATTACAACATGATGTCACTGACTCCTCCATAGCAACCAAATTGTTTACCATAGCAACTAAATTGGCATATCTCTATCTTGGGTTAGGAAAATGCTAGAGACTTGGGGGTTGGTAAGCTTCACCCATACTGACAGCTGAAACATTATATCATGTCAATGACTCCTCCATAGCAACCAGACTGGTTACCATAGCAACCAATATGGCATGACTCTCTCTCAGCTTAGGAAAATCATAGAGACATGGGGTTGCCGTATTTTACCCGTATTGATATGGGGAACAATATGTTAGGTCAGCGACCTCTCCATAGCAACCAGACTGGTTACCATAGCAACCAATATGGCGCAGCTCTATCTAAGCTTTGGAAAGTCATAGAGACATGGGGGTTGATGTATTGACATCGGGAACAATGTGTTAGGTCACTGACCCCTCCATAGCAACCAGACTGGTTACCATAGCAACCAATATGGCATGTCTCTATCTCAGCTCAGGAAAATCAGAGACATGGGGGTTGCTGTAATTTACTCGTATTCATATGGGGAACAATATATTAGGTCAGCGACCCCTCGATAGCAACCAAACTGTTACCATAGCAACCAATATGGCGCAGCTCTATCTCAGCTTACGAAAGTCTTAGAGACATGGGGGTTGGTGTATTTTACTCGTGTTGACATGAGGAACAATATGTTAGGTCACTTACCCCTCCATAGCAACCAGACTGGTTACCATAGCAACCAATTTTGCATGTACCTATCTCAGCTTATGAGAATGATAGAGACATGGGGGTTGGATTATGTTATTGTTGCGGAACTGACAACATTTTAAAAAATGGGTATTAACGGCACCAACGCAAGCCAACATCGAAGTTTGCGTGCAAACTTTAAAATCTAGTTATTCTTCTTCTTCTCTTTTCTCACAAAAAATTTTTCCAGTACTACTCCTCCTAGCCCGTTCGAGCTACAGCCACGAAACTTTCCACGGCCGTCGAAGCTGTTCCCACTCGAGTTGCTATATCTCATCGGACCAATTCGACCAGCGGTTTCCGTAAAAATCGCGAATTTCGGGCCAAAAATCGCCCAAGTCATTCCCTATGGGGGCCCTAGAGTGGTGATGTCATCGCTCACTCTAACTTTGAGCAAGCTCAGTCTTGTTGATACTTGCACTGTTTTCTCAACTAAAAATAAACCTTTACATACACATTTTATATCTAAATGGTAGAGATTTTTGTCCTCTTTCAGTTGGTGCTGTTTTCATTTTTAAAAAACACACGGTTTTTACTCCAGGTGGCCTAAACCACAAGGAGTGCACTTAATTGCTCCATTCACCTCCATTCAAAAATTCTGGTGGATTCTGTTTAAAATCTCAATCGCAGGCTATTTTTAACTCGCCATAAATCATTCACACTTTATCACAGCTTCACAAAATTTACACCATTCTCTTCCTTAAAATCTTGGGATTCTAACAGTAAAAGAAATATTTCAATACCTCTGTTCATTCTTTCGTAATGTTTATTTGTTTGAGGGTATGGATTTCTCTAAAATGAGCAGTTGCACAGAATCAAATGAAGGCTATTTGTAGCTCGCCATAATTTTTTTATTTCTAATCACACCTTCACAAAAATTACAGCATTCTCTTCGTTAGGGTCTTCTGCTTCTGACAAAGAAAGAATCATTTCGATATGTCTTACGGTTCTTCTATAATCTTTATTTGTTTGAGGCATGAAAATCGGATTTTCTCCAGCAGATTTGCCATCGTTTGAAAATCTGACAGTTGACTTTCCAGCTGCAGCTGACTCGTTTGAAAATCTGGCAGTTGATAACTCCAGGTGCAAGCTGATTTCAAATAAGTAGGTCAAAGGTGTCTCATTGACTTTCAATGGCCCATTGAAATGAATGGAGCATGAATCCCATAGATCCTAATGTAAAAGAGCTTCTGTAATTGATTGACACTGGAAAGTCATACAAGCATTAAGGAAGCAAATTACTTATCCAACCAATCATTGCTTGTGATTTAACATAAAATAATTAAGCCACACCCACTTTTTGACATAACTTTCAATGTCAAATATCTTCTAAACGGAACACAGTAGAGACATGGGGGTTGCTTTATATTATTCTAAATGAAAAGTAGATTACAACATGATGTCACTAACTCCTCCATAGCAACCAAATTGTTTACCATAGCAACTATATAGCCACATCTCTATCTTAGCTTAGGAAAATGCTAGAGACTTGGGGGCTGGTAAGCTTCACCCATACTGACAGCTGAAACATATTATGTTAATGACACCTCCATAGCAACCAGACTGGTTACCATAGCAACCAATATGGCATGTCTCTATCTCAGCTTAGGAAAATCATAAAGAGATGGGGGTTGCTGTATTTTACCCGTATAGATATGGGGAGCAATATATTAGGTCAGCGACCCCTCCATAGCAACCAAACTGGTTACCATAGCAACCAATATGGCGCAGCTCTATCTCAGCTTTGGAAAGTCATAGAGACATGGGGGTTGATGTATTGACATGGGGAACAATGTGTTAGGTCACTGACCCTCCATAGCAACCAGACTGGTTACCATAGCAACCAATTTTGCATGTACCTATCTCAGCTCAGGAAAATCATAGAGACATGGGGGTTGCTGTAATTTACTCGTATTCATATAGGGAACAATATATTAGGTCAGCGACCCCTCCATAGCAACCACACTGTTACCATAGCAACCAATATGGCGTATCTCTATCTCAGCTTACGAAAGTCATAGAGACATGGGGGTTGGTGTATTTTACTCGTGTTGACATGGGGAACAATATGTTAGGTCACTGACACCTCCATAGCAACCAGACTGGTTACCATAGCAACCAATATTGCATGTACCTATCTCAGCTTATGAGAATCATAGAGACATGGGGGTTGGATTATGTTATTGTTGCGGAATTGACAACATTTAAAAAAATAGGTATTAACGGTACCAACGCAAGCCAACATCGAAGTTTGCGTGCAAACTTTAAAATCTAGTTATTCTTCTTCTTCTTCTTCTCTTTTCCTACGTCGAAATTTTACAGAGCTTCTCCTCCTAGCCCGTTCGAGCTACAGCCACGAAACTTTCCACGGTCGTCCAAGCTGTTCCCACTCGAGTTGCTATGTCTTTTCGAACCGATTTGACCAGCGGTTTCCGTAAAAATCGCAAATTTCGGCCCAAAAATCGCTCAAGTCATTCCCTATGGGAGCCCTAGAGTGGTGATGTCATCGCTCACTCTAACTTTGAGCAAGCTCAGTCTTGTTGCTACTTGCACTGTTTTCTCAACTAAAAATTAACCTTTACACACACATTTTATACCTAAATGGTAGAGATTTTTGTCCTCTTTCAGTTGTTGCTGTTTTCATTTTTAAAAAACACACGGTTTTTACTCCAGGTGGCCTAAACCACAAGGAGTGCACTTAATTGCTCCATTCACCTCCATTCAAAAATTCTGGTGGATTCTGTTTAAAATCTCAATCGCAGGCTATTTTTAACTCGCCATAAATCATTCACTTTATCACAGCTTCACAAAATTTACACCATTCTCTTCCCTAAAATCTTGGGATTCTAACAGTAAAAGAAATATTTCAATACCTCTGTTCATTCTTTCGTAATGTTTATTTGTTTGAGGGTATGATTTCTCTAAAATGAGCAGTTGCACAGAATCAAATGAAGGCTATTTGTAGCTCGCCATAATTTTTTTATTTCTAATCACACCTTCACCAAAATTACAGCATTCTCTTCGTTAGGGTCTTCTGCTTCTGACAAAGAAAGAATCATTTCGATATGTCTTACGGTTCTTCTATAATCTTTATTTGCTTGAGGCATGGAAATCGGATTTTCTCCAGCAGATTTGCCATCAAAATCTGACAGTTGAATTTCCAGCTGCAGCTGACTCGTTTGAAAATCTGGCAGTTAATAACTCCAGGTGCAAGCTGATTTCAAATAAGTAGGTCAAAGGTGTCTCATTGACTTTCAATGGCTCATTGAAATGAATGGTGCATGAACCCCATAGATCCTAATGTAAAAGAGCTTCTGTAATTGATTGACACTGGAAAGTCATACAAGCATTAAGGAAGCAATTTACTTATCCAGCCCATCATTGCTTGTGAATTAACATAAATTAATTAAGCCACACCCACTTTTGACATAACTTTCAATGTCAAATATCTTCTAAACGGAACACAGTAGAGACATGGGGGTTGCTTTATATTAGTCTAAATGGAAAGTAGATTACAACATGATGTCACTAACTCCTCCATAGCAACCAAATTGTTTACCATAGCAACTATATTGCCACATCTCTATTTTAGCTTATAAAAATGCTAGAGACTTGGGGGCTGGTAAGCTTCACCCATACTGACAGCTGAAACATTATATTATGTTAATGACACCTCCATGGCAACCAGACTGGTTACCATGGCAACCAATATGGCATGTCTCTATCTCAGCTTAGGAAAATCATAGAGAGATGGGGGTTGCTGTATTTTACCCGTATAGATATGGGGAGCAATATATTAGGTCAGCGACCCCTCCAAAGCATCCAAACTGGTTACCATAGCAACCAATATGGCACAGCTCTATCTCAGCTTTGGAAAGTCATAGAGACATGGGGGTTGATGTATTGACATGGGGAACAATGTGTTAGGTCACTGACCCCTCCATAGCAACCAGACTGGTTACCATAGCAACCACTTGTGCATGTACCTATCTCAGCTCAGGAAAATCATAGAGACATGGGGGTTGCTGTAATTTACTCGTATTCATATGGGGAACAATATATTAGGTCAGCGACCCCTCCATAGCAACCACACCTGTTACCATAGCAACCAATATGGCGCAGCTCTATCTCAGCTTACGAAAGTCATAGAGACATGGGGGTTGGTGTATTTTACTCGTGTTGACATGGGGAACAATATGTTAGGTCACTGACCCCTCCATAGCAACCAGACTGGTTACCATAGCAACCAATTTTGCATGTACCTATCTCAGCTTATGAGAATCATAGAGACATGAGGGTTGGATTATGCTATTGTTGCGGAATTGACAACATTTTAAAAAAAAAGGTATTAACGGTACCAACGCAAGCCAACATCGAAGTTTGCGTGCAAACTTTAAAATCTAGTTATTATTCTTTTTCTTCTTCTTCTGAGCCAAATTTCAAATTGTATCTCCTCCTAGGCCGTTCGAGCTACAGCCACGCAACTTTCCACGGTCGTCCAAACTGTTCCCACTCGAGTTGCTATGTCTTTTCGAGCCGATTGCACTTGCGGTTTCCCCAAAAATCATAAAATTCGGCCCAAAAATCGCCCAAGTCATTCCCTATGGGAGCCCTAGAGTGGTGATGTCATCGCTCACTCTAACTTTGAGCAAGCTCAGTCTTGTTGCTACTTGCACTGTTTTCTCAACTAAAAATTAACCTTTACACACACATTTTATATCTAAATGGTAGAGATTTTTGTCCTCTTTCAGTTGGTGTTGTTTACGTTTTTTAAAAACACACCGTTTTTACTCCAGGTGGCCTAAACCACAACGAGTGCACATAATTGCTCCATTCACCTCCATTCAAAAATTCTGGTGGACTCTGTTTAAAATCTCAATCGCAGGCTATTTTTAACTCGCCATAAATCATTCAAACTTTATCACAGCTTCACAAAACTTACACCATTCTCTTCCTTAAAATCTTGTGATTCTAACAGTAAAGGAAATATTTTAATGTGTCTTGTCCTTCTTTCGTAATCCTTATTTGTATGGAGGTATGGATTTCTCTGAAATGAGCAGTTGCACAGAATCAAATGAAGGCTATTTGTAGCTCGCCATAATTTTTTTATTTCTAATCAAACCTTAACAAAATTTACAGCATTCTCTTCGTTAGGGTCTTCTGCTTCTGACAAAGAAAGAATCATTTCGATATGTCTTACGGTTCTTCTATTATCTTTATTTGTTTGAGGCATGGAAATCGGATTTTCTCCAGCAGATTTGCCATCGTTTGAAAATCTGACAGTTGAGTCAGCTGACTCGTTTGAAAATCTGGCAGTTGATAACTCCAGGTGCAGCTGATTTCAAATAAGTAGGTCAAAGGTGTCTCATTGACTTTCAATGGCCCATTGAAATGAATGGAGCATGAACCCCATAGATCCTATTGTAAAAGAGCTTCTGTAATTGATTGACACTGAAAAATCATACTAGCATTAAGGAAGCAAATCACTTATCCAGCCAATCATTGCTTGTGATTTAACATAAAATAATTAAGCCACACCCACTTTTGACATAACTTTCGATGTCATATATCTTCTAAACAGAACACAGTACAGACATGGGGGTTGCTTTATATTATTCTAAATGTAAAGTAGATTACAACATGATGTCACTGACTCCTCCATAGCAACTAAATTGTTTACCATAGCAACTAAATTGGCATATCTCTATCTTCGGTTAGGAAAATGCTAGAGACTTGGGGGTTGGTAAGCTTCACCCATACTGACAGCTGAAACATTATATCATGTCAATGACGCCTCCATAGCAACCAGACTGGTTACCATAGCAACCAATATGGCGCAGCTCTATCTCAGCTTTGGAAAGTCATAGAGACATGGGGGTTGATGTATTGACATGGGGAACAATGTGTTGGGTCACTGACCCCTCCATAGCAACCAGACTGGTTACCATAGCAACCAATATGGCATGTCTCTATCTCAGCTTAGGAAAATCATAGAGAGATGGGGGTTGCTGTATTTTACCCGTATAGATATGGGGAGCAATATATTAGGTCAGCGACCTCTCCATAGCAACCAAACTGGTTACCATAGCAACCAATATGGCGCAGCTCTATCTCAGCTTTGGAAAGTCAAAGAGACATGGGGGTTGATGTATTGACATGGGGAACAATGTGTTAGGTCACTGACCCCTCCATAGCAACCAGACTGGTTACCATAGCAACCAATTTTGCATGTACCTATCTCAGCTCAGGAAAATCATAGAGACATGGGGGTTGCTGTAATTTACTCGTATTCATATGGGGAACAATATATTAGGTCAGCGACCCCTCCATAGCAACCACACTGTTACCATAGCAACCAATATGGCGTATCTCTATCTCAGCTTACAAAAGTCATAGAGACATGGGGGTTGGTGTATTTTACTCGTGTTGACATGGGGAACAATATGTTAGGTCACTGACCCCTCCATAACAACCGGACTGGTTACCATAGCAACCAATTTTGCATGTACCTATCTCAGCTTATGAGAATCATAGAGACATGGGGGTTGGATTATGTTATTGTTGCGGAATTGACAACATTTTAAAAAATATTAACGGCACCAACGCAAGCCAACATCGAAGTTTGCGTGCAAACTTTAAAATCTAGTTATTATTCTTCTTCTTCTTCTCTTTTCCTACGTCAAAATTTTACGACGCTTCTCCTCCTAGCCCGTTCGAGCTACAGCCACGAAACTTTCCACGGTCGTCCAAGCTGTTCCCACTCGAGTTGCTATGTCTTTTCGGACCGATTTGACCAGCGGTTTCCGTAAAAATCGCGAATTTCGGCCCAAAAATCGCCCAAGTCATTCCCTATGGGAGCCCTAGAGTGGTGATGTCATCGCTCACTCTAACTTTGAGCAAGCTCAGTCTTGTTGCTACTTGCACTGAAAAAAAAAAAAAAAATTAACCTTTACACACACATTTTATATCTAAATGGTAGAGATTTTTGTCCTCTTTCAGTTGGTGCTGTTTTCATTTTTAAAAAACACATGGTTTTTACTCCAGGTGGCCTAAACCACAACGAGTGCACATAATTGCTCCATTCACCTCCATTCAAAATTCTGGTGGATTCTGTTTAAAATCTCAATCGCAGGCTATTTTTAACTCGCCATAAATCATTCACACTTTATCACAGCTTCACAAAATTTACACCATTCTCTTCCTTAAAATCTTGGGATTCTCACAGTGAAGGAAATATTTTAATGTGTCGTATCCTTCTTTCGTAATCCTTATTTGTTTGGAGGTATGGATTTCTCTGAAATGAGCAGTTGCACAGAATCAAATGAAGGCTTTTTGTAGCTCGCCATAATTTTTTTATTTCTAATCACACCTTCACAAAAATTACAGCATTCTCTTCGTTAGGGTCTTCTGCTTCTGACAAAGAAAGAATCATTTCGATATGTCTTACGGTTCTTCTATAATCTTTATTTGTTTGAGGCATGAAAATCGGATTTTCTCCAGCAGATTTGCCATCATTTGAAAATCTGACAGTTAAAACTGGCAGTTTCAACAGCTGGCCCTTTGCAGCAGCTGCACTTGATTACTAATAAGTAGGTCAAAGGTGTCTCATAGACTTTCAATGGCCCATTGAAATGAATGGAGCTTGAATCCCATAGATCCTAATGTAAAAGAGCTTCTGTAATTGATTGACACTGGAAAGTCATACTAGAAATAAAGAAGCAAATCACTTATCCAGCCAATCATTCCTTGTGATTTAACATAAAATAATTAAGCCACACCCACTTTTTTTTTTTTTTTTCGATGTCAAATATCTTCTGAACGGAACACAGTAGAGACATGGGGGTTGCTTTATATTATTCTAAATGGAAAGTAGATTGCAACATGATGTCACTGACTCCTCCATAGCAACCAGACTGGTTACCATAGCAACCAATATGGCATGTCTCTATCTCAGCTTAGGAAAATCATAGAGAGATGGGGTTGCTGTATTTTACCCGTATAGATATGGGGAGCAATATATTAGGTCAGCGACCCCTCCATAGCAACCAAACTGGTTACCATAGCAACCAATATGGCACAGCTCTATCTCAGCTTTGGAAAGTCATAGAGACATGGGGGTTGATGTATTGACATGGGGAACAATGTGTTAGGTCACTGACCCCTCCATAGCAACCAGACTGGTTACCATAGCAACCAATTTTGCATGTACCTATCTCAGCTCAGGAAAATCATAGAGACATGGGGGTTGCTGTAATTTACTCGTATTCATATAGGGAACAATATATTAGGTCAGCGAACCCTCCATAGCAACCACACTGTTACCATAGCAACCAATATGGCGTATCTCTATCTCAGCTTACGAAAGTCATAGAGACATGGGGGTTGGTGTATTTTACTCGTGTTGACATGGGGAACAATATGTTAGGTCACTGACCCCTCCATAGCAAGCAGACTTGTTACCATAGCAACCAATTTTGCATGTACCTATCTCAGCCTATGAGAATCATAGAGACATGAGGGTTGGATTATGTTATTGTTGCGGAATTGACAAAAATTAAAAAAAAAAAGGTATTAACGGTACCAACGCAAGCCAACATCGAAGTTTGCGTGCAAACTTTAAAATCTAGTTCTTCTTCTTCTTCTTCTCTTTTCCTACGTCAAAATTTTACGACGCTTCTCCCCCTAGCCCGTTCGAGCTACAGCCACGAAACTTTCCACGGTCGTCCAAGCTGTTCCCACTCGAGTTGCTATGTCTTTTCGAACCGATTTGACCAGCGGTTTCCGTAAAAATCGCGAATTTCGGCCCAAAAATCGCCCAAGTCATTCCCTATGGGAGCCCTAGAGTGGTGATGTCATCGCACACTCTAACTTTGAGCAAGCTCTGTCTTGTTGATACTTGCACTGTTTTCTCACCTCAAAAGTAACCTTTAAACACACATTTTATATCTAAATGGTAGAGATTTTTGTCCTCTTTCAGTTGGTGCTGTTTTCATTTTTAAAAAACACACGGTTTTTACGCCAGGTGGTCTAAACCACAACGAGTGCACATAATTGCTCCATTCACCTCCATTCAAAAATTCTGGTGGATTCTGTTCAAAATCTCAATCGCAGGCTATTTATAACTCGCCATAAATCATTCAAACTTTATCACAGCTTCACAAAACTTACACCATTTTCTTCCTTAAAATCTTGTGATTCTAACAGTAATATTTTAATGTGTCTTGTCCTTCTTTCGTAATCCTTATTTGTTTGGAGGTATGGATTTCTCAGAAATGAGCAGTTGCACAGAATCAAATGAAGGCTTTTTCTAGCTCGCCATAATTTTTTATTTCTAATCAAACCTTCACAAAATTTACAGCATTCTCTTCGTTAGGGTCTTCTGCTTCTTACAAAGAAAGAATCATTTCGATATGTCTTACGGTTCTTCTATAATCTTTATTTGTTTGAGGCATGAAAATTGGATTTTCTCCAGCAGATTTGCCATCATTTCAAAATCTGACAGTTGAAACTGGCAGTTTCCACAGCTGTCCCTTTGCAGCAGCTGCACTTGATTACTAATAAGTAGGTCAAAGGTGTCTCATAGACTTTCAATGGCCCATTGAAATGAATGGAGCATGACTCCCATAGATCCTAATGTAAAAGAGCTTCTGTAATTGATTGACACTGGAAAGTCATACTAGAAATAAATAAGCAAATCACTTATCCAGCCAATCATTCCTTGTGATTTAACATAAAATAATTAAGCCACACCCACTTTTTTTTACAAAACTATCGATGTCAAATATCTTCTGAACGGAACACAGTAGAGACATGGGGGTTGCTTTATATTATTCAAAATGGAAAGTAGATTACAACATGATGTCACTGACTCCTCCATAGCAACCAGACTGGTTACCATAGCAACCAATATGGCATGTCTATCTCAGCTTAGGAAAATCATAGAGAGATGGGGGTTGCTGTATTTTACCCGCATAGATATGGGGAGCATTATATTAGGTCAGCGACCCCTCCATAGCAACCAAACTGGTTACCATAGCAACCAATATGGTGCAGCTCTATCTCAGCTTTGGAAGGTCATAGAGACATGGGGGTTGATGTATTGACATGGGGAACAATGTGTTAGGTCACTGACCCCTCCATAGCAACCAGACTGGCTACCATAGCAACCAATTTTGCATGTACCTATCTCAGCTCAGGAAAATCATAGAGACATGGGGGCTGCTGTAATTTACTCGTATTCATATGGGGAACAATATATTAGGTCAGCGACCCCTCCATAGCAACCACACTGTTACCATAGCAACCAATATGGCGTATCTATATCTCAGCTTACGAAAGTCATAGAGACATGGGGGTTGGTGTATTTTACTCGTGTTGACATGGGGAACAATATGTTAGGTCACTGACCCCTCCATAACAACCAGACTGGTTACCATAGCAACCAATTTTGCATGTACCTATCTCAGCTTATGAGAATCATAGAGACATGAGAGTTGGATTATGTTATTGTTGCGGAATTGACAACATTTAAAAAAAAAGGTATTAACGGTACCAACGCAAGCCAACATCGAAGTTTGCGTGCAAACTTTAAAATCTAGTTATATATGTAGTAGAGGTAAAAACTAAAGCCAGTTAAAGCAATCATTGTAAACACAATGTCAAACCACTAAAAAAAGCAAAACAAAGAACTTGTTTTAAAAGTGAAACAAACAGAAAGGTAAAATGTAAAAACAAAAAGAAAATCAAATCAAAATGCAAAAAATAAACTAAAGCTGCAAGCAGCAATCGAAGGCCTCAGGTACCCCTTAGGTAATTTGTGCACTACTTTTACATAGATCGTGGTTTCTTACATAAGTGTTCCATATTTAAAAAACAGCAGAAATCAGATGTTCCATGTGCCACTCTAACTGACATCTTGGTTTTCTATATAAATGCATTTAAACATCAAGTCTTAGCACTTATGGCAAGTTTGATTCCAATCGGGCATAGTATGACTAAGTTATTACCACTTCCTGCTTCATGGCGAAACATCGAAATTCAGACTGATTCAGAAGAAAAGAGACTGTCAGAGTTGAATGGAGATCAATTAAAACCTCTAGAAGGAGTTCTTTAAATTACAAGACCTGTTGGTTTACTTCAACTTTTTTGTAGGTCTTTGTCCCTCACATAAATGTTCCAAATGTCAAACGTGTCCTTCAAACACAATCTGAAATAGCAGTGAAAAACAGCAGAAAATGGAATATTCCATGTTGCAGTAGGTGACACAATAACTGATACTGCCATGTAGATTTGTGCAGACATGGACTCTTAACACACCTGGCAAATTTGAACCCGACCGGACATCGCATGGCTATTAACAACTTCCTGTTTATTGCAAAATAAATTAAGGCCACCATGAGCACTTAGTTTAGCACTGTCAAAAAAGCTGTAGAATTTAACATCCCATATGCCTTAAGACAAGACTGATTGATTTTAGAGGTGTACAGATACAATCTCTAAGAGGAGTATGAAGTCAAAGTATGAAGTTGAAGTATGAACTTCTTGTCAAATTTGGAAATGTGATCCATATTTGAGTCTTGGTACCCTACACATATTTGCAAAATTTAATTTGTCTATTATCGAAACATGTTAGAGCCATTTTGACACACCCATTCTTTGAACCCAGATCAGTTGCACACTTTCATCATTTCTGTGACATTTTAAGCACGTTTATATCCTCAATAATGTGCTAAAAGCAGCAAAGCTACAAAAATAAACTCTAAAAACTCAATGATGAAGTAAAACAAAAAGTACAATAAAAACCTAAATAAAGTAAGACAAGACTAAACTAAAAGAAATCATGTGTCATTGAAATCCCATGTGACTTCCTCAGAGCATTTGGGGCCAGAGCACATGAGCATTTTCTTGCATAACTGTGATCAATCCTCAGCTGTTACGATTGTACAGGAAACCAAACATCAGAAGCATCGAAAGCAAACATGTACGATCAATCTCCAGCCTATCAACCCGACAGTCTCTGCTGTCCGTTATACACATCAATAGTTCAACTTTGTGAAGCAATCACACCCTATAAACATACATACAAACATCCATACATAAATTAAAAATGTTCAGGACTTACTGGATCATGAGAAGGGACTTCGTCTTTCTTCATAGAGAAATGGACACTCTGTAAAATAGTTTTCTCTAGCCTGACTCATTTCTATGAAATCAGAATAAAAGTAACATCCATTAACATCTGCATGGGAAGAGCATTTTCCTTTGATCATTGGGTGTAATTCAATCCACTTAATGGAAACTTATTTTTGATTCTTCTTTGGAACACAAACAAATTATGAAAGGATCAAAAGATGCTTTATACCAATAATGATTATTCAGGGATGAGCTATAATTTGACCAATTTAATAGGAACATCTGAAAATATGAAGAAATCGTGTGCACTTTGGTCTGATAAACAGAAACCACAGCTTTTATAGATAGAAGTGTGTCATATCTTCAGGATTTGAACCCGTGTCACCCTGCACCCGCCGCTATGCCACGGGGGCTGGACTACTTGTCATCTTTGTTGAATTTTTGGGTTTTCTCTTATTTCAAAAACTGTAATATTTGCAAAAATAAAACTCATTCTGTTATGCACAAACTACACTAAGGGTAATTCTGAGAAGAAAAATTATATATATATATATATATATATATATTATATATTTATAGTATATATGTATATGTATATATATATATATATATATATATATATATATATATATATTTTTTATATCTATATATTTTATATCTATATATTTTATATATAATATATATTTTTTTACAGGTAAAATATACAGATGTGAGATGATGACAAATGTCACGACAATGTCAAAAAGACATTTGAAAAACTAATAAAGATAGACGCTCAGAAACAGGAAACTACTGAGTAGTAAACTAATAAAGTAACACTGTCAGTGTTAAATCAAAACTACTAGTATCACTGGTGCTCTACATAAACACCGTCACAAAAAGGTTAAAACCAAATAAGCTTAACACTGGAGCGGGTTTTATTCAATCCACACTGTCTCACATTAACACTGGAGTATTATTGGATTAACACTGTGGCAGAATCAACTCACAGCATTACATTAACACTCGGTCAGTGTTTCTGCAGCTAACATGGTGTTACATTGAAACCTGGTCAGTGTTTATCCAGCTCACATAATATTACATTTACACTGGGTAAGTGTTTATCTAGCTCATGTTGCGTCACATTAACACTGGGTCAGTGTTTCTCCAGGTTACATGGTGTTACATTAAAACCTGGTCAGTGCTTATCCAGCTCACATAATATTACATTTACACTGGGTGAGTGTTTATCTAGCTCATGTTGCGTCACATTAACACTTGGTCAGTGTTTTTTTACAGCTCACATATTGTTACATTAACACTGGGTCAGTGTTTCTCCAGGTTACATGGTGTTACATTAAAACCTGGTCAGTGTTTATCCAGCTCACATAATATTACATTTACACTGGGTGAGTGTTTATCTAGCTCATGTGGGGTTACATTGACAATGGGCTAGTGATTATTATATTTCCACAGTTTTACGTAAACAACATGGCAGTATTTGGTTAAACGACAGTGTTACTTTAGCACTGGATCAGTGTTTATTCAACTCACACTGTGAAATACATGAACACTGGGTTGGAGTTTATCCAGCTCACATGGTGTTACATGAACACTGGGATAGTGTTAATCTAAGTCACATAGTGTTTCCTTTTGGTTTAATTTTGACTTTTAATATTGATTTGATATTGATTGAACACAATGAGTTTTGCTGTGTAATCTGAAAAATGTGAATAAAAGGCCAGTTTGGGTCAGTAAATGGTAAAAACCAGGTTCTTAGTTGCAAAAAAGTTGCTCCCCTTGAGTTGGTGGAGCTATCCTGCCTCGGGTGGAGGAGTTAAAGTATAATGGGATATAAGCCTAGGACATGCTGGAGAGACTTTGTCTGAGGTGGGGACAACATAACAATTAACTAATACTGGAATAAGTAACTGCTAGCTATATTTATATTGCTAGAAAGATGCTGACCAATCAGATTTGCCTTTTTTTACCTAACCTGGGAGGGAGAGAAAACAAAATTTGGTAAAATGTGATTAAAAAGAACACCATCAAGAAGCTATTAATGAGGAAAAGTATTTTATACTGAATTGCTACTGGTCTCCTCAGAGTCAAAGATCTGTGCCTATGTAAAAAACAGCTGTGTTCCTTTAAAACAAGACAACTACTATTTTCTAATAGTAGACTCGCATCATGCACAAGACCCATGCTGCATCTCTACTAACAGGAGAAATTATGTGAACCAATCAGATTTAGGGAAGCATCCAGACATATGGTTTCACACAGACAGCTCGGCTGCTTCATCTTCATTTGCACTAGCAACATGCATCCAGTCACTCCATTATTCCTGCTTCTCAGTGCTTCGACCAGTGCTTCTCAGTTCTGATGGGACAGATTCTTCTTCCCATTAACCCGCCTGGGTCTGCGTTACCAATCACCATCAGGTACATTAGCCAACCTGGAGCGTCTGTCTACTTACACTTTAGTCCTTTTGTTGTGAGGATTTCTGAGTGTGCAGCAAAACATTGAGCAGGTCTTGGTCTTAATTATTTTAAATATTACTCGTTTTGTGAAAGTAAATCCCAGGGAAAACATGAACCGATGAAATGTGTTAATTTCTTGAAATATAAGTCACATTGGATAAAATTGTATTCCTCCAAGTATTCCTTTTCATATTTCCCTCAGCCTGGACAAGATTCCCAGAACACCCCATAGAATTATCCTTTCAACACCATGTTTCACTGTGGGAACACTGTTCTTGGAGTTTTGTTCAAGTTTTTTTCCTGTGCAGGTCTCTTTTCGTTGAGGCATAAATTCTAAACTTCAAAATTCCAAAGTTGTTTTTCTGTCTTTAGAAACCGCTGTCACTATAGATATTCTTTCCAATGTTTTGAAAAATCTGACACTGCTTGCCGTTGTACATCTTGCTTTCCACTGTATTGGTCTGTTTTTTTTTCTTAGATTATAAATAAAACAAACAAAAAACATAAATTTACTGTGTTTTTAAGCATTTTGTACATATTCTACATTTAGTAAAATTTTCAGTGTGTTTAGAAAGTTAAGGGCCAATTAGAAGCTGGACTCCGCCGTATTATAGCTAAATATTAGCTATTACAAAAGAGCAAATACTGAAATCTTTGCAAATGGTTGCATCGGTGACATGAACCTTTAACTTTAAAATTGCATACATAGCATTACCTATAGAAAAAACAACCAACACAGCATTGCTAAACATGTAGAAAGAAGTATAAAGTTACTCACAATCGGTTTGCCTTTTATCCACTTCAGAACTCCATTTTCACCATCATACTTTTCACAAAATCCAGAGAAATGTTGCCCCTAGTTTCCGATGAGTTTTTGGTAAAATTTAGATGATAAACAGACGCTCTTCCATACACTGGCTCGCTCCTCATTAAAAATTACCATTGCTTATTTCCATTGGATTGTAGCAAAACAATCTAAAACTTTACAAATTCAAATGCTTTATCCCTATTTAAAGGTTTATATACTTTGACCTTGAGGTGGCGCTGTTGTCAGCTTTATTCAAGGTTCAACGTTAAGCAGTGATGACGCAGATGTTTAAGGCCAATATGTCAAAGACTGTAATGTGGAATGAAACTAAATTCCTAAATTACAAGTAATTTAGCTGAATATGGTAAAAGTTAGTATGTGTTCTCACCATAGTCCAGGGTAAAAAAAAAAAAAATAAAAAAGTCAAGAACAGATTTTTGACCATAGTATTTTTACAAATTTGTTTAGAAAACTTGAGCAGATGTTAAAAATGGCCAGACTCAGCATAATGGTCAGAATTCGCAACAAGCAAACGTTTGTAAAGATATGTTGATATGTTGAGGCAAGATGGCCGGCAAACTAAAAATTGACATGGTGCGACTTAGCATGATGGTCTGATCAATTTTATGATTTTATGATGAACAGATATAGAATTAAAAGGCACTTTATGTCTTGGTAAGATGTGGGTCTGGGACAAATTTGGTGAAAATCTGATTATCGCCCGAGGAGGAGTTTGCAAAAGTATGTTTTCATGATGATTCAAAATGGCGGCTAAGTAGCATAAGCTGCAATGATGCCATATAGTGCATTGGAACTGGAGAATGCATCACGTAAAGGTAATAAAAATGTATTATACAACAACTGTCAAAATTCTCAAGACAATCTAAGTGAATTTAAGATTTATTTTTTGTAAAAAAGAAATCCCTTATGTATTTTTAACTGCATCTCTTTTGAATCTCACATTTTACAGAGTGGACGGTCAGAAAAAGAGAGACGCTTCACCTTCTCTGATCCTCACACTCCATATGCTGCTCTTCCACATTTAGTTCTGGCTGCGGCTGCTCTTGGATAAACTTACAGGCTTTTTGGTGTTAGACAGGTGGTCAGAGCGCATATGGACACTGGAGGGATGGAGGGGGATCTGGCAACCTTCCACATTGCACAGGGAAAGATGACGAGATGAGCCTTCACTCAGCTCGACACAAAAAACACTCAAGATGCTTCAGTTTTACTCAATAATGAAATACTTAATATATGATACTCAATAATAGATGGTTCATGTCTCTCCAAGGGGCATGGCCTTGTCTGCAGAGTTAGTTCCATAATGTCACTGACACTTCCATAGCAACCATACTGTTTACCTTAGTAACCGATTTGGCAAATCTCTATTTCAGCTTGCTAAATTCCTAGAAACATAGGGGTTGGTTTGTTTTACTCACAATCATTAGAGGGACATTATGTCACTGACACTTCCATAGCAACCATAATGTATACCTTAGCAACCGATTTGGCAAATCTCTATTTCAGCTTGCTAAATTCCTAGAAACATAGGGGTTGGTTTGTTTTACTCACAATGACTAGCGGGACATTATGTCACTGACACTTCCATAGCAACCATACTGTTTACCTTAGTAACCGATTTGGCAAATCTTTATTTCAGCTTAATACAATCCTAGAAACATGGTGGTTGGTTTGTTTTACTCACAATGACAATGAGGGATATTATGCCACTGACACTTCCATAGCAACCATAATGTATACCTTAGCAACCAGTTTGGTATATCTATTTCAGCTTGCTAAATTCCTAGAAACATGGGGGTTGGTTTGTTTTACTCACAATGACTAGAGGGACATTATGTCACTGACAGTTCCATAGCAATTATACTGTTTACCTTAGTAACCGATTTGGCAAATCTTTATTTCAGCTTAATACAATCCTAGAAACATGGTGGTTGGTTTGTTTTACTCACAATGACAATGAGGGATATTATGCCACTGACACTTCCATAGCAACCATACTGTTTACCTTAGTAACCGATTTGGCAAATCTTTATTTCAGCTTAGTACAATCCTAGAAACATGGGGGTTGGTTTGTTTTACTCACAATGACTAGAGGGACATTATGTCACTGACACTTCAATAGCAACCATACTGTTTACCTTAGCAACCAATTTGGCAAATCTTTATTTCAGCTTAATAAAATCCTAGATAAATGGGGGTTGGCTTACGTTATTCATGGTATTTTTGACAACATTTAAAATGTATAGGTTTTAGGCATCATCTATGTTTGCATGCAAACGTCTTTAACTAATACCTAATTTATTTTTAAAATACACCACATCCATCTATTCGTAAAAAAACTCAAGCTTAGCTGAGGCTATAGCGATGATGTTTAATGACAAGGTCCTTGAACCAAACACAGGTCATGAACATTTCATCGTTACAAAAAGAAAAAGTGCACACGTATTGATCTAGGAATATTTAATAGGAAAATCAGTTTGAAAAATACAAGGCTGGTCCAGGGAAGAAATGCTGCTTACAGCTCAGTCAATAAATAAGTACTGTCGCAGAGCTCTCGAAGATCCATCTGAGAAACACACAAGCGAGGAACTGAGACTCAAGCCACGGCTGGGAGCGGCAGCCAGCATGCTCTCGATCAATAGTAATTAAACCCAGAACATATTGAACAAGTGGAATCAACATATGCACATGCACATCGTTTAGCATTACAGAAAAACTGTGCAACTATTAGCACTAAATAAAAATGGATTTGGCAAAACAAGAAAGGAATAGAATAAGACATGGCACATTATCATATGCAAATAATTCCAGGAGAAGAGGTAATTCACAAATCTGACCCTCACATTTCCTGATATATACCGTTCCTCATCTTTTACACAGTTTAAACCTGACAGTTCTCAAACGATTAAAGAGATGCATGTCTAAAACATTACTTTTTGCAACTTAAACAACCTTTCATTCCGAGGCCCTCCATCATACATAAATATATCAAATTAAAACCAAGTGTACACCTAACCATTTATTTCTGTAATGAAAATTGATAACAGGAACAGGGCATGTCAGTCAAGTTCTGAGAGTTGAAGTGTCAGCAGCTTTGAGGCTTTCGTGCCTCAATATTCAAGAGGTGTGGCCTCAGAACCAGTCTTTATGAAACCAAATTTAATGTATTCAACGTTTTATGTTCTCACCAAAAATTTTAGAAGCTTTTGCTTGTTGCGTTACAGGCTGGTCATTAGCTGTAGACCAGCTGTGGGCATTTACACAAAATTTGGTGGATTTGTGTGTTGTAAACCAATGCTGGGTAATGGCCACCAGTCATGAGTCAAATAGATGTTATGAAGTTGTTTGAATGAGAATCGAGAGATTTCTGTGGATCACTCAGGCTGGAATGGGGACATGGATAAATTCCAAAGTTCTGTGTGAATTCACCATAACCGTGCAGAATTAACAACGCGCTTCACGCAGTTCAGTGCCTGTGTATGCTAACAAGCTCTCTTGCTGTTTCTTTTTCATGCAAATATTGTAGGGATTTGAAATCGGGAATGCGTTAATTCTTTCTAATGGTGTTCTGTTGACATTATTCACAGATTTCATGTGTTTTGTGCAATGCTAGGTTGGTTAGCATAACCGCTTATATTGCTCTGTCACCGTTTATTAGGCAGCAATGCTCTTGGTAACGTAGGGTCCGTTAATTAATTTAAGTTGGTAATTGGGGGGATGTCATGGTCCATCATGATGTTTCACATTGGAATTGCTTGATATCGCCCAACCTTAGCGCCGATAGCTTATCGGTATCGGTTACAAGAAGCAGGAAGATATCGGTTATTGTTATCAGTTGTAAAAACAGTTATTGTGCATCCCTAAAGAATACATTAAGAAAATTTCAGATGCATAAAAAGAGACAATAAAAGGGGGAACATGGCATGAACATTATATTTTAAGGCATTATCGGATAAGAAAAAAAAAAGATAAATAGGCTCAAATTTGGGTAATTTGTTTGGCTTTTGAGTTGACGTCCCATTTTAAAATCGAGTTCTTCAAATGTTTTATTTCAGCGTTAAAAGAAGTGATACATGATTGCAAAATGTCAAGTTAGTGCATGGTACAGCGGCTTAAATCAAGCCAAAATGGCACACTGAGATTATTCAAATACAAAAATGCATAAGACATTAAAAACACAACATCCACGAGTAATACTAGTAGCTCCAAAGCAAACCAGTGACAATGGATATCTGGTTTAAGTAAAGATGAAAGCGTTACATCACAGACCCTGTCACGGCAAAGAATATGTACAACAGGAGGACTGCAGTCCATCGGCAAGGAAAGCCCCCCTCCTCCACATGGCTCAGATACACACGTTTACTTCTTAAATATTCACGTTCTGCGACTAGTTCCTAAACTAACATCTCATAGGCTGGACTGCTCACCTCATTGAGCATGTGAAACACCAGTGACTTCTGTTTCCGATGAGATACATGAATCGAGCTTCCTGTTCCAATGAAACAACCGACTTACCTCGTGAATATTAATGAGCCGATGATGTCATAGGAAACTACGGACAGGCAGACACCGACGGCTCTACATTACTAATTTTTAGGTTTACACACACAGAACAGGAAGAGTTCCTCACAGTCAAGGATGTGGTGAAGGGGTCCTATCATACATGATCCCTCCTCCTGCTGCTGCTTTATATTAGCCCTCTGCAAGACTTTATGAGAGAAATGGGTGCGTTTCTTTGTTTTATCTCATGTTTCTGCTGAGAATTGTGTTCTGTTAGATGCTTTTTTTAATGTCTCTTGGTGCACTCCACTCTACCTGTGCAAAAGGGAAAAGCTGAACTATACTGTGGTAGGGGATGCTCTGAAAGACTATAAGAAAGCGCTGGGGTTTGCTCTCGGGTCCTTTTGGTTCCTGTAGCGCATGGCCAGCCAAACTCCTAAGATCTGAGAAAGAAAACAAGAGATAGGCCTATTAAAAAAAATACTGTACAGTAGCAAACATTATGCCTGCACTTTGCTAATCCGCATGGAATTCTAAACGTTTATTTGTAAATGTGAGCCCGTCAACCCTCCTTCCTATCTTATCTCGCAACACAGAATTACCGTGAATAATAAAAATGCCCCATCGAGTTGCACAGTCCTGGATGAATTAATTAATGAAGAATAAATTATTAATTAGGCCTAAATAAACTATATATTAATAAATAGAATGAATTGTGACGGGCTGTGAGGTATAATCAGCATTGCCAGGTGACGGTCTTCAAGGCTCGGGCTTTTAATCAACGGCGGAATGTTGCTTCTCTTACGGTGCAGGACGAAGGACACTTTGCAGGTCTTTGTGCCTCGAAATGGCAGAACCCCTCGGCAGTGGCCTCAACACCCCCGACTGCTGAAACCCTGCGAGACTGGAGACGACAGCAGTAGCCGAAAGCCCGGCTAGATGCTGTGCTCACCCAAGGTTGGAATTATTGGAGTGGACACTCCTGTGCGTGGTGGGATTCCTGAACATTGTGCATCTTTCCTTTTTAATTTGGTGCACCATTTTAAATCAACGCCCATGTGGAGCTTGAACTGTGTGTGCGTGTCTCTCACCCGTAACAGAATGAATAGGCATCGATGTGATAACCACACAAAGGCATTTTTAGGTATTAAATGAATTAAATTTAATCCAATATAATTGGATTTGTGGCAGTAAAAAGGTATTGAAACTTTAATACCAAATTTAAATTTCAAGTCGCTTTGTCCCAATGTTCAATGTAAGACCTATATCATACTAATGGTTATCTAACAAACTAACCCTAACCGATTTCAGGTGTTTGTGCAATGCTGGGTTGGTTAGCATAACCACGGCTCCTATTAGAAGGTAACAACACTCTCGGTAATGTTGGGTCTGTTAACAAATCTGTCGATGACAACAATGTCATTGTCGATGCCCAAATTACTTGCCATCGCTCAACTCTAGCGCCAATTACATTATAGCGGACAGAAAACACACTATGATTGTTCTTCAGCCTGGGTCTGCTGTTCTTACTTCCGGGTCAGACAGCACCTGATCTGCATAGAGATGAGCTGTTTTACTGAATTAGATACGTTTTTAGAGGAGTTTCTGCTGAGTACAACGGTATTTAATATGTGTGGGTTACTCTCAGGGTAGGTGAGCGATGAGCGGAGATGTAATGCACAAGGGGGCAAGTCCCCGGTACCGGGGACTCTCTGGCTTAAGAGGTTAAGGCCTCGAAGAAACCCTGATTACCATTAAAGACGAACCATCTCTAGAAAAATTCTAAATATTAATCAAATTTCAGATATAATAGAAATACTAAATGTAAACGCCCTCTACAGAAATCATTCTTTTTTGTAAAATCTCAACCTTTCTTCATTTTACTTCAATTTTTATCTACATACTTGGCTTCGAATTTTGAGAACTGCACATTCTTCATTTGAAACATTGTAAAAAGTAATAGAAATAGTCTCAAGATTAAAACGTCTCTAATGTCCATATTTTAATATAAAACATGCAAATAGTTCCTAAAACCATCCGATCAAATCCAGTTATGCACAATACCAGCTAAAGCAAGAAAACATTGTTTGGTATTGAGATAATATCAGAAGCACACCGCTGTTTATCTCATCAGCCTTTGGTTCTTGGTACAAAGAGGCCTCAGCTCAAACACTGCAATTAAAAAAGAATTTCATGATTTCTAGTCAAACAATTAAATATTGACCAAACTAGGTACAAACTAAATATTCCACTCTACATTTTTACTTTTCCACTACAGCCGCTTTGGATAAAAGCCTGCGTTACCTGCACAACTAAATAAAAAAGTGCATTCGGGCATGATCACATGATCTGAAATCTAAATCTTTCTAAAGCTCATGATCTAAGCTCACCTCTGTAAAGCTGAAAAACAGACCCACTCCTCCCAGGATCTTCAGAGCTTCTGATGAATGCTGGAGCATCTTCAGACCACAGGTGACGCAGGACTTCTGTATACACGGCTGGGAGAACGAACACAGGATGTTCATCTGGTTGATCTGATTTCATGTTATTCGAAGTAAGCACTAAGAGATCCCCTCACCGCTTCACACAGAGCCAAGTCAGACTTAAAGTCCATCTGGTTGAGGGGGCTGTTGAACAGGCCGCAGCAGTCCAGCTTTTTCTCAAGGCTGATTCTGGTGTCGTTGCTCATGATCCTCCAGGATGACTGCAGCAGCTTCTCCTGTTGTGCTCGAGAGAATTAAAATCCTGTTTCACGGCACCATAAAACATAACATGGGTGTGTAAAGCTCCATTAGCGTACCTGCTGGCCCTGGTTCATGGCCAGACAGGAACAGGAAACTCCAAACTGGAAGAGGAAGACGATGAAGAGAATGATCATGTACTAAACACGTGGTCAAGGATTTTAAAAAACTTTGAGGAGAAGGATTTTGATCAACTTTTCGCTTCAAAATGAGTTCAATTAGAGCAGGGGTGCTCATTACGTAGATCGGTAGCACGGTCAATCGCGGCGTGAAATTGAAACAATATCAGCCGATCATCCATCCCGTCACAGTTCAGTAAAGTTAGCTGCAGATTCACGGATTCAGTTTTCTCTGCTCAATAGCTCGAGACCAGAATGTTCTTAGTAAACAAATAATACCTGTTTTTAATCTGTGTTATGTAGCGGACAAACTACAAAACGTTTTTTATCAAAACAAGTTTCCTTCGGCATTCTCAGAAACACATTACCGTCTATGAGCAACCCGCTGACATGGAATCGCTTAGGGACCATCTGCAAATGACCAGAACCAGAATATGTTTTACCCAGAATACGCTTCATAACTTCATTCTAAATGACTCTATTACAACCAAAATCAAGCAACACGCCACTCCTCACCTGAATACTGTACTGCACGACTCGGTTTTAATAAATATTGATATATTTATTAGAGCATCATTTTATTCTTGATTATTTGGATCAAAGCTCAATTTCTCCCATAAAAATCACTCTATTACCATCAATTCAGTTCACACACAACTGTTCTAATGATTCAATTCAGTGCACGTCATCAAATTAAACTCACGTTATTACAAAAAATGTAATTAATTATTATGTGTGTGATGTCAATTCTCAATAAAGTTGAAAATAATTGTTTGTTGATTGATGTTTTACATTTCTGTGATGGGTTTCTTACATTTCAATGATGTGGTCATTTTAAAAGTAGCTCTCAAGCTGAAACAGTGTGAGCACCCCTGAATTAGAGTTTTGAAAGTTTCCAGATCTGGTGCGGAAATACTTTTAGAAAGAAAAGGGTTTTTCGCTTGTTTACTTGTTATTTGCTCACTGACATCTGGGGATATTGTTTCATCCAGTCTGGCTACCAAAATGTATCTGCTCGTCTTACAGGAAGGAACTATATATTTTAATGCTTTGCATTCTTTTACAAATATAGTTGGGTATTTATAGAGAGTCACTATAAATATGTGGAATATGGAAATTGCGTTTGAATTGGCACTCTCTTTTTTTAAAATCTTTCACGTTGATTCCCCATTGCACAAACGGCGTATAACGCCAGATTCACACTCCATACGTGTTTGTTGCATGGTGTCTGCAGACCGACAGAGTTCGCAGCCAATTCGCTTTTACACGGCAGAGGTTTGCAGCCGGTGTCAGAATGTCAATCCTGTATTACATTACAATTGCCATGGTTATCTACAGAGTATGTATATCATTTAAACACGGAAGCAAGCTGTATTCGGCAATAACAACATAATAAAAACGCAAATTTGGTTCCAACTTTAAAAAAAAAAAAAGATACGAAAAACACCAACAGTTCTGCTTTCCTATCCGCTTGTGCTGCTCTGTAGCGCAAGTTAGAGGAGAAACCCCGGCATGAAACAACGGTGTCTTCCCTTTAGCCTTCGTTTCCAAACAGCAGTTTCCACTCGTTATTTCTTTGAGGAAACACTGACTCAAACTTTTGTTTTAGCACAGATAATACCCATAAGGCCTTCTCAAAAGTGTCTCTTTATCCCTTCACGCATGCTTTCGGTACGGTCTACGGATGCGCTTGGTTTCGTGTTGGTAATTCGTGAAATCGCTCCAGAAAGTTAACTTTTAAAGTTTTCTAGCTCTCGTCAAAATGTTTTTGAATAATGTTTTGTTTCCTTTACAATATTCAACATAAAAAAAGAAATACCAGGGATTTAAAAAGTTTGCAAGCCCTGGTGCGTTTCATGTTAAATTGATGAAACTGCTGAAGGATACGAAGAACAGCATGACTTGGTGATGGTGGACGGCACCGATGAGCCCCACAATGGCGATAAGCTGCAGAAAGAATCCCACAGCGATGACGCCGCCGATGATGTGGATGCTGGAGACGATGCCGAAGCCCTTGCCCCATGCTGCTACGACTATCAACAGGAGACCCACCAGCTGAGGAGCAACCAGAACACCATCAGAAGTGCAAAGCTTCGCAAAACTTGATGCAGCGTTCAACAAGGATCACTGCAGATTTTTGCATCAGGCATCTGCCGGCTGCACAGGATTCATTAATTTAATTTAAGCTGCTGAGAAAGATTCAACGGAACAACATGATCCACTACAATTATCTTTATTTTCACATGACTTGTACTAAAAACTAGGGATGCACCGAAATTTTGGCCACTAAAATCACAAAAAGCTTTCTTACATTTCGGCCAAAACCGATAATGCTATTTTGGCCGAAACGTAAGAAAGCATCGAAAGTAAAAGCCGAAATTGTCACCACGCATCTCCCATCCTCACATCTCGTTCACGCTGTCATTACGCGTCAAACACGGAGTGTGTCTGCGGTTTGGAAGCACTTCAAAGTTTCAGATGAGGACAGCAAAGTTGCAATATTTTGCAATTATTTTTCTTCTGTTTGTGCTCTATTGTTTGGTAGAGTAATTAAAAATTAAAGTAAAAAGCAGATAAATTTTTTTTTTGCACAATTTTTTTACAGAAAGAAATTTTATTTAGTTTTGTTATTGTCAAACAGCATTATTACAATTATTTATTATCAATAATGTTTGATCGCTTAATTAATTTGTAGTTTTTTTTAAATACAAACAAAAAGAAAATATTTTGAACATGTTTTTAATGAAGCCATTTTCGGTTTCAGTATCAGTTTTCGGCCAAGTGCATTTAAAATTCCGTTTCGATTTCGGACCAGAATTTTCATTTCGGTGCATCCCTACTAAATACACAAAAAAACGAATGTAACACATCTGCATAAAGTTCTGTGTTTCAAAGTGCTCAGGAAAAATATGTTGTCGTGTAAATAAAAAACATGTGCTAGGGCAAATAAACCAAGAACTATTTAGATTTTTTCACCCTTATTTAGATTCAATCTACAGACAACAAAGAAAATATTCAAAACACACTATAACTTTGCTAAAAGTAAAAATAGCTTGGTAAAAATATTAAATCATACGTTTTAGTCTAATAGTTTTTTTTTTTTAATTACAGTGAACCCTTGTTTATCGCGGTAGACAGTTTCCAGAACTGGCCGCGAGAGCTGAAAAGCTACGAAGAAGGGACACCATATTTACAGTATTTATTTAACAGGTATTCAGCATTGAGACTTTTAAAACCCTCCCTTTACATAGTACTGTTGATAAACCACCCTTTACAGTAATGTACAGACAGTGTTTCCCCTAGGATCATGGCCTTGGGGGGGGGGGGGTGTTATGGGTGGTGCGGCAAAACACTCACACAAACACTTAATAGTGTTTATATGTTTCTTTTAATTGCAGTATACCAATATATCATAATGTCTGAACAATTACTGTACAATAACTAAACAACTGTACACTGAACTAAACACTAAACATCAGATTTATTTTAATATGTTAATTATTCACAAAGTGTGCAGCTTTTGTCACTGCAGTGCATCTTTCTGGGCTTCTGAAAGAACATTTCCAGAGCATCTTGGTATGGATAGTCTGAAACTTCTGGCCCATTTATTGAGATCCGCATGCAGGCTGCAAGATGGTCCCCTTGCAGCCTATTGCGAATGTCTGTTTTGACCTGTAAATACATTAACTGTTAGGCTTTAAAAGTGATAACTGATAGTAACAACAGTAAAAATCAACTTAACATAGTGATAGTTTAAAGCAGGAAATGCCATTGTATAACTAACTAGCTAGCTATTAATTAAGCAATTTATTTATCAATTCGTTCATTCATGCTTGTGTGTATTTACTTACTTACTAAGATCAGTCTTGTACAGCCAGGGGGAGTATTTCCCCTCTGACAGCCAAGCTGGGTCAAAACCTGTCGTTCTGTGGTGGCTAGACTTTTGCTGCTTGTCAGGGGCAAGACATGCAGCACTTGGGCTCTTTTCTGTACTTTGATTCGGAGTAGGAAAGCTACACCGGCTACTGCTCGCAGCAGAACACGTGCTGTCATCGTCACCACCTTGGGAGCGTTTAAAAAACGCGGATATTTTTTCCTGCTGCGACATACTCTCCGACGCGCGGTCTCTTTCCGCTGATGGGTGTGTGTGTGCGCGAGCATCGGGGCGGAACTCCGCTGTGCACGACACGGAGGACAATTGTAAACGCGCAAACGTTGAGACAGAAATTACATGCCATCGTATAAATAACATAATGCTATTTAGTTTAATAAAAGAAAAAAGCAAAGACCTGTTATATATAAATTACTTCTGTCGTTATTCGACGAAAATAAAATAAAATTAACTTGACCTTCAAGGGGGGCGGGGGGTGCCGTTGGGGGGACGGGGCGCCCCCCTAATATAATGGTAAGGGAAACACTGACAGATATCTACAATACATAATACAGTACACAGGCACAAATGATAAGCAATCAGATATCGTGACTATTTTTGAAATTTCTGGAAAATCCGCTAAATATTTTCCTCTTATAATATACATACGTAATGGAAAAAATTTGCGAAGTCGTGAATCCGTGATAGTCGAACCACGAAGTAGCGAGGGTTTACTGTAAATACAAAACACGTTTACAGTTATTTTATTTTTAAAAAACTGAATGCCGTCCTCAATGACACTGCAGACCGGTTATGGCCATTTGCCAAAATACCTTTGGTCAACTCTCTTTAAAACTGATGATTTTTAAATTCTTGTAAGATTAGCGCTAAAAACACATAGAGCCTATATTAGCGTATTACAATACTTTATTTTTGATTTCTTTCGAACATACATTCAATGTTAAATCTAACAGGGTAGCCACACCTACAATTGTGTCGCAGGGTCACGACACCATTGCCACTAGGGATGCACCGATACTGAGCTCATATTCTCATACTTGGAAAAACACTCCGATACCAAAGACCTGCAACATCCTCGACAGAAATTTCAGAGCACAGAGACACTGTCTGCATCAACAGCATGTCAGGCTCAGTGGTGTGGACATATTTCAGAAATATTGACAACCCACGGGATGGCAGACATGTTCTCAAAATATCAAGGGAAGGTAGAAAAAGGAGTACTTATAATAGAATTAATATCTGAAACGAACACAAAAATGGGCATTAGAATGTGCTGCTAGCAGTAATGTTAGCTTTGAGCAGCCCACCGGAATGAATGGCAAGAGATACCATAAGAGATAAACTAGGGATGTCCCGAGCCGATCATAAAGATCGGTATCGGGGCCGATCGAGGCATTTTTTAACTGATCGGAATCGGCTCTATGTATCGGACCGATCGAATGCTTACGTCAGCTACGTCACGCACGTGTCGCAAACTCGCATGTTAAACTCGCATGTTGTTTACTACTTGCAATACGGTGCTAAGATATCTGCAGTGTGGAAGTATTTTAAGTTGGAAAGTGATTCTAGTGTGGTAGCTACATGCAACGTTTGCAATGCGAGCTGTTGTGTGCTGCCCCTTTAAGGACGTTGATGACGTGCTTAGAGCGTGCGTGAATCAGGAAGAAATATGAGAGACTCGCATGTTTGTGCTCGTGTTAAAAAAAAAAAGGTTCAAGCTCTACAAAAACCTTCATTTAATGCTTATTTATTCCCAGCGTGGTAAGCTAATGTTTAAAAAAGTATATTTTGTTTATTTAAAAGGGATTTCATAGATCGCTATTTGTTGTTTATATTAGCGCCTAAATAGCGTGTTTAAGTTTTGTGTGTTGTAATGATTTACATGTCTTTATCTAATAGGTTTGTGACATGTTGAAGTGTTCTTCGTAACTTAAAATTTGTAACATTTTCGTTGTTGAAGAAATAGAAATGTTTATTTACTGATTGTTATTTAATACCCCATGTAAAATATATTATTTTCTCTTTTTTTTTCTAGTTTGACGCGGTGGTACTAGCAAAGCAGCCTTTAATACTACCAACTTGATAAGGAATCTTAAAACGAAACACACGACAGAATATTGCGACTTCACTGAGCTGTAAAATTGAGATTTCATATTTGTGAGAAATAAAAAACTGTAAAGGAACAGGTTGCTTTCAGTTTTTTTTTATTGATGCACTGCTGAGCTATTTGGTTGTCAAGAGTACACACTGGATTGATTTAATAACCTGCATGCACTTATAGTGTGCAATTAGCACAAGGAAAAGACAAGTATCGGATCGGGACTCGGTATGGGTCGATACTTAAAATTAAATGACTCGGATCGGATCGGGGGCTCAAAAAACCTGATCGGGACATCCCTAAGATAAACTAATAACAGAGGTGCTTAACCAATTCAGTGTTTTAGATGATCAACCACTGTCAGATTTTGGTAACGTGGGATATTGTCACCTTCTTAAAATTTTGGAACCAAAGTACGAGATTCCTAGTTGACGTCATGTCATCGATGAGGTATTACTACAAAAACATGATGCAGCTGTCTTAAAATCTCACCGTCATTACTTGGAAACCGCTACATCCCAAAAAACAGGTTATCGGCGAGTACCAGAAAAAAACATTGGCACTTAGTCTTTAAAAAAAATGGTATCGGTGCATCCCTAGATTCCACAGACGTCACCACTGACCAACAACAACCCGTGTCAGAGAGCGAGATGTCGAGACACTCTGTTAAAACTGCTGCTGCCGTGAACGTAAGCTCAGAGTGAGCATTCTACGGAAACGGGCAGCATTTGCATTTTTCAACAAGTTATAGGTCCAATAGGTAAATTACCTCTGTTGTGATTTAGTTCTTTAAAAACATTAAATGAATTATGAAAGGGCGTTTACACCTGACTTGATTAGTTCAACCCCCCAAAAAACTAGTTTGCTTTCCCTTTTAGTTCGGTTCGTTTGGTAAGTTCCTAAAAAAAAAAGTTGCGAAGTTGTGAATATCCGTGCGTAGGGCTGCAACAAACGATTATTTTGGTAATCTATTAATCTATCGATTATTAGACAGATTACCGGTAATCGATTAGTCGTCGATTATTTCAGTGATTAATCAGTAGCCTTTGAACGATTATTCTGCTTTTTCAACTAGTTAAAATAATGAGTTACAAATAATCTAACTAATAAATAAAATAAGAAAATCACTTCAAATTTTGAAATAGTTGTTTTAATGAACTTTGAGCCGACTAAACATGTCATTCTCTTTAAGTTTTCTGATTCTGTTACTCTCAAATTACACACAAATGCTCTCTAAACATTGTTTGCATGTTTTGTTCTAATTCAATAGAAAAAAATAAATAATCAGCTGCATTACAGACAAAAAGAAAGATGAATGTGAACATATCTTGAAGCAGCATTAATAATTGTTGGTTTACCACTAGTTTTAGTTCATCAAAAGTAATATCCCAGGGAAATACACAGTTATGAAACTAGATATTTGGAGGGTGATCATCTAACCATTCTTAGAAAATCTGGCAACATTTCAAAATGTAAGAAACAAATAAAGATAAGTTTAGAATCAGCATAAGATAATGAATGGTGTGAGAAAGAAAAGCTTTGGTGTGTGTCTAATTTTATTTGTATTTTTGACTCTTAAAGCTATTAAAATAAACATTCCCCATTGTGGGACAAGTTTTTTTCCCCATAATGTGAATCGGAGTTCCGCCCAGATGCGCGCGCACTGCGGAGTTCCGCTCCGATGCGCACACACACACACACCCATCAGCGGACAGAGACCGCGCTTTAAACGCTCCCAAGGTGGTGACGAGGACAAAACGTGTTCTGCTTCGAGCAGCAGCCAGTGTAGCTTTCCTACTCCGAATCAAAGTACAGAAAAGAGCCCGAGTGCTGCATGTCCTGCCCCTGACAAGCAGCAAAAGTCTAGCCACCACAGAACGACAGGTTTTGACCCAGCTTGGCTGTCAGAGGGGAAATACTCCCCCTGGCTGTACAAGACTGATCTTGGTAAGTAAGTAAATACACACAAGCATGAATGAACGAATTGATAAATAAATTGCTTAATTAATAGCTAGCTAGTTAGTTATACAATGGCATTTCCTGCTTTAAATTATCACTATGTTAAGTTGATTGTTACTGTTGTTACTATCAGTTATCACTTTTAAAGCCTAACAGTTAATGTATTTACAGGTCAAAACAGACATTCGCAATAGGCTGCAAGGGGACCATCTTGCAGCCTGCATGCGGATCTCAATAAATGGGCCAGAAGTTTCAGACTATCCATACCAAGATGCTCTGGAAATGTTCTTTCAGAAGCCCAGAAAGATGCACTGCAGTGACAAAAGCTGCACACTTTGTGAATAATTAACATATTAAAATAAATCTGATGTTTAGTGTTTAGTTCAGTGTACAGTTGTTTAGTTATTGTACAGTAATTGTTCAGACATTATAATATATTGGTATACTGCAATTAAAAGAAACATATAAACACTATTAAGTGTTTGTGTGAGTGTTTTGCCGCACCACCCATAACACCCCCCACCCCAGGCCATGATCCTAGGGGAAACACTGTATATTGTGTACTATTCACATTTTTCCATATGGTCTACTCTAGAGAGAAAAAAAACAAAATCGCAACACGTTATAATATTGAATCGCAATACTTGTAGAATCAGAAATACAAAAAAAAATAAAAATAAAAATCGCAATACATATCGTATCGACAAACAAAGTATCGGAATCGTATCGAATCGGGAGGTAAGTGTATCGTCCCACCCCTATTTATTATAGTTTATTGATAACAAAAACAAGTAATATAAACACAAAAAGAAACATAAATGAGGATTGTATGGAAAACCTGAATAACAAAAGATTTCTGCAAAGGACGAGGAATAATCTAGACTAAATGAATGAAAAACCTACGACCGTTTTTGACGCATTTTTCCTCATACGCTTACATCCTCGCATACTAATTTTGACAACCCTGTCAATTTTGGTCAATGTTTCAAAATACTTTCCCTTTAAAAGTGCTCCATTTTCTTCAATTATTTTAATATCAAGTAAAGCACCCTACATTCAAAAGTCTCTTGTGAGCATACTTGCAGTACTTGTTAGTGAACTATGATTGGAAAAAAGAATCATGATCGAGAGGCCAAGAAACAGTTTGCTAAGTTCAATGTATTTATAACTGCTGCCACTGTTTCGTGAAAGATCGACAGAATGCTCACATATTTCAAAGCAGCAGCCTGGAGACAATGTGATTTACAATTTAAATAAATATATATTGACTAGTTATGTTAAATAAATACATTGGCTGTTACAGTAGTAGCAGTTTGTCTGGTCTCATGGAATACATATCAATTTCTT
Organism: Danionella cerebrum; assembly: GCA_007224835.1. Classification (NCBI taxonomy): domain Eukaryota; kingdom Metazoa; phylum Chordata; class Actinopteri; order Cypriniformes; family Danionidae; genus Danionella; species Danionella cerebrum. The sequence continues at coordinate 265,262 of SRMA01026823.1, read as the reverse complement.
CATGTTTTAAATCGACATTTACTGCTGGCTATAAAAGTGGCATGTTTTCACTTCAGTAATAATTAACAGGGCTGTAATTAACAGCATTATTAGTGTTGAGAAAAAACAAAAACTCTAATGAACATGAGGTCAACAAGTGAGTCTAAAGATTCATTCAAGAAGTGTTCAGCAGACAGATGACTATAGTGCATTCCCCATTTCATGCTTTCAGCAATGGCTCCCCATGGAAGAAAAATGTCACTAATTCTGAGAAAGGAAATAATTTCTTTAAAATTCTATATCCATCCAATGAATCCTTCTCTGAAGCACAATGAAAGTGTACGTAATTGTAGTTATTTTTCTTGTAGGACGAAGTAAAGGCATTTGTAATTGAGCAACAAGTTAAGTGACAAGTAACACTCTGGACACTATTCGGTTTTATGAGAAGGAGACTGATAAACAGCAACATCACAAATCCCCAATGTATAAGAAACATGTCAGCCCGGTATGAGCTGCAGAGACAGAGCTCTGCATTCTAACACTGCCTTACATGACAAAGCAGCTCAGCTAATGGTGGTGTGGAGCTGCAGCTGCCGCCTGAAAAACAAGGTCTTTCCTCCAGTCACTTGAATCCCACTGCACACAATACTTTAAGCGGCTTCTTTGCTACTTGAATATTTAGGAATTATGTATTGGTTTCAATGATGCTTGAACTAGAGGTGTGTGTGAGGGGGGGGGGGGGGGGGGATGTGATTTGGAAGTAAAATTTGAGTAAATCGTTTTTTTTGTACTCAAATCATGGGCAATCATTTCTGCTTAGATATATAGTATTTCAGAAAATTATACTTTGGTTTATTTTTTTAAATCATCCAACAAATGAGGGCATCGCTCACCAAATCTATTCAATAAATTCTCTTTTTTATCCTTCATTATCTTTAGCAGTTGATAGTTAGACGTCTTTAGTTTTAAGAGCATAGATAAAACTTAACATTGAAAAATAAACCTCAAAATTTGAATAAACAAGCACCATATTAAAAAAAGTGATGGGGGTCTTGAAATACACATCTTTAATGATACAAAAAATATATTTAAAATTAAAAAGAAATGTCTGCTACAATCTGATTCTATTTGGTATTTTATCACTAACAGTATTTAAAAATATACGGGGGGGGGGGGGTCTCCTTTCTTTTGAAGTGTAACTTCTCTTGTGATATGCTACCTGTTAAATTACCAAAGAGCACCAAAGAACCTTTTTTTTACGACTTTTTGTGTCATAAATAAATTCAGTGGGAAAAATGTGTTTGGCAGAAATGAGTCACCGTAGAGAAACATTTAAATATACTTTCTTTTTAAATAAAATACTCTTTCAAATTATTATTATTATTCTGTATGTGACACAGCCAATCAGAGTTGTGTTTTTTCTCAACAACCAACATGTGACTTGAGTTTATTTGAGGAATATTCCAAAATCTACATGTTGTGTCTCAAAGTGGAGTTGCAGATGAGCAGGGAACAGTTATTCTCGCTCAAACACCACTGAAGGTCAAAAACTAAAGTAACTTTTGAGAAGTTCCCTAATAATGTCCAAAGTCAAGGCAACTCCAGGGCTCTCTGTTAGTAAACAGTCCCCAGCAGAGAGCATTAATGCTGGGCGATTAAGGAAGTTACATTTTTCCACCCAGAGAAGCAAAATATAAACAAAACAAAGGCTGTTCGTAACAGTCAGCTGAGAGCACGAGTGGAAAAGAGCTTTCTTTCTGAGCAAAGCATCACTGTCACTCCATCACACGAGTCAAACAAGTGTATGTCTGGAGTCCTCCATCACTTCACGTGAACTCGCGGAACAAACACAAACTTCACCTCGGAAAACTGTCGTTATTGCGGAATGTCATCGTTTATATAAAAGTGTACTCACTTGTTTGAAACTGGAACTGTAGAGAAAACGACTGCGCCTGACTTTCTCGTCTGCTGTCAGCGTGAAACTGAGTGCACAACTTTTCCTTGAGAAAGCGCTCAGCGCTTGGAGCTACGGACGGAAACAGCGCGCTCGGACTGGCGCCCGCTAGAGGACGGGCGCAGCCACGACGCTCCTGTTGACATGAGCCATCTCACCGAATGGGTGCCATTTCTGTCCCTGGGTTTCTAAATTTGTAAAAAGCATTGAATTGCTTCAGAAATACATTTTATTACTAAGCAAAGTGTTCCATATAGTAGTCGAATTATAAATTTAGGCTAGAACATTTAAAATGTTTATAAAAACCACAAAACACCAAAAATAGCATTTTATGCTTGTCCCCAGTCGCTGATGCTAAACTTCACCATACAATATAACGATTGTGTTTTAAAAAAAAAAAAGAATCTTTCTTTTACATCAATATGTAAATCCATATATAATATTTGTTTCAATACATTTATTTACACAAATATCTACACGTTCTTCGATAAAAAGAAAAACATTTCAGTCATGTCCCCAGCTTTTTACTTATTCCTGTTACCCTTCCCTCTCCAGAAAAAAACTGATTAATCTCCATAAGTTAGTTTTTCAGCCGGGAGTTGCATTGCCGAGAATACAAAATGTTGCAAGATACAGTGATGTAAAAAAAAGTATTTAGTCAGCCACCAATTGTGCAAGTTCTCCCACTTAAAAAAGATGAGAGAGGGCCGTAATGTTCATCATAGATAGACCTCAACTATGAGAGACAAAAGGAGAAATAAAAATCCAGAAAATCACATAGTATGATTTTTAAAGAATTTATTTGCAAAATATGGTGGAAAATAAGTATTTGGTGAGCTACAAACAAGCAAGATTTCTGTCTCTCACAGACCTGAAACTTCTTCTGTAAGAGGCTCCTCTGTCCTCCACTCGTTACCTGTATTAATGAACTCATTATCGTATAAAAGACACCCGTCCACAACCTCAAACACTCACACTCTAAACTCCACCATGGCCAAAACTAGAGAGCTGTCAATGTACACCCGAAACAAAATGATAGACCTGCAACAGGCTGGGAAGACTGAATCTGCAATAGGTGAACAGCTTGATGTGAACAAATCAACTGTGGGAGCAATTATTAGAAAATGGAACACATACAAGACACTTATAATCTCCCTCGATCTGGGGCTCCATGCAAGATCTCACCCCGGGGGGGTCAAAATGATCACGGTGAGTAAAAAACCACACGGGGGGACCAAAGTAACAAAGGCTACCATCAGTTACACATTACGCCACCAGGGACTCAAAACTTTTTGGTAACAACTCTACTCGTCGTGTTTGGAGGAGAAAGAATGCTGAGTTGCATCCAAAGAACACCATACCTACTGTGAAGCATGGGGGAGGAAACAGCATGCTTTGGGGCTGTTTTTCTGCTAAGGGACCAGGATGACTGATCAATGTAAAGGAAAGAATGAATGGGGCCATGTATTGTCAAAATTTGAGTGAAAACCTCCTTCTGAGCATTGAAGATGAAACGTGGCTGGGTCTTTCAGCAGGACAATGATCCCAAACACACTGCCCGGGTAATGATGGAGTGGCTTCGTAAGAAGCATTTCAAGGTCCTGGAGTGGCCTAGTCAGTCTCCAGATATCAACCCCATCGAAAATCTTTGGAGGGAGTTGAAAGTCCGTGTTGCCCAGCGACAGCCCCAGAGCATCACTGCTCTAGAGGAGATCCGTTTGGAGGAATGGGCCAAAATACCAGCAACAGTGTGTGAAAACCTTGTGAATACTTACAGAAAACGTTTGATCTCTGTCATTGCCAACAAAGGTATATAACAAAGTATTGAGATGAACTTTTGTTATGGACCAAATACTTATTTTCCACCATATTTTGCAAATAAATTCTTTAAAAATGTGATTTTCTGGATTTTTCTTTCTCCTTTTGTCTCTCATAGTTGAGGTCTATCTATGATGAATATTACAGACCTCTATCATCTTTTTAACTGGGAGAACTTGCACAATTGGTGGCTGACTAAATACTTTTTTACCCAACTGTATATGTATTTTTGATTTACTAACGCAATCCTTGTATACAATTATGGATGTAGTGATCACGACATGACGATTTTGAAGCTAAAAGAGAGTGTCGACAGTTGTTTTCTTTATGGCATTGTGCTACAACTGGTTAACCAAAAATATATAATAAGATAAGAAAGTGATTGCACCATTAACGTTATGCTGTGCTACCGTATATTTCGTCGTATAAGACACAATTTTTCTTCCCCAAAACTGAGGGGAAAAAGTTGGTGCGTCTTATACGGCGAATGCAGAGTGCCGCGGAGCGGAGGGAGGTCACAGCCGTAGGAGAGGCGTAAGAGAGCTCCTGTTATGGTAAAAATATACCTTCTCAATAGATAATAAACACTGGAGACCGTTTAAGAGAGAACACAGTAAATGCGGCTATTTATTGTAAAGATTTAGCAGTCTCAACGCATTTCCTACACACGTGTTATCCGCATTGGAAAAGAATCTCGAGCCTCTCAAAGCGCCGGAAGAAGGGCGGGACTTGACGTGTGCTCTTAAAAGTTTCTCAAATTACATTTCTCTAAATGACCACTAGATGGTAGTATTATATAGGAAAATTCCCATCACACTCCGGAGCCGTCGATCCACGGATCTTAAGGAGCAGGTATGAAACATTACAGCCTTTTTTTGTTACTTTTACAGTTTACTGACTGTTCATGTTACATGTTTGGCATATAATTGCTCTTAAACTGCTGTTAACTTTTACACAGTTGAAAATTGAGTGCGTCTTATATGCCAGTGCGTCTTATACAGCGAAAAATGTGGTACTTCTTAATGTAACAAATGAGAAAAAAAGACAAACTGTTGGGACCAGGCTGTAAAAAAATTACTTACTCATGAGAAATCGATGCCATCGTGCCAGCATTAGGTCAAAATATACCGTGAGAGGGTGCTGTTTGCATTATTTGTTGCAACTATGTTTAATTTTTCAACATATATATTTGGACTTTTGGGGCATAAATGTGACAATAATATATCTACATTAAAAGCTTATGTACATTGCAAAAATCTCCTCTATAACCCTTCAGTTGATCTCTGAATGCTCATACACAGCAGTAAGACATCTCCATAGAGCCTCCATTCATTGAAATCAAACCAAGTTTAAATATATGTATTTAAAAAACTGCTTAACCTCCTCAGCTGACACCAAAACTTTGTGTCAATACAAACAGGCCGCATGGGAAGTGAGTCAAAGCGAGCTTGTTAAAGACCAGCTCAGAGACAGAGTGAGGAGAGTTTGGGTTCGAGAGTTGCATTGGGGTCAAAGAGGACGATCTTTCGTCAGGGACTCAACACGGCATAAACTGACTAATACTAGATACTGTAAACATGCAGGAAAGACACAGAAGTATTTGACCCCCTGCTGAACATAAATGTTTACCTCTCATGAACTGTTAGCACCTTCTCACTAAGCTGCTTGTGACTAAATTGTAGCCCATTCCTGCTTTGTGCAGCTATACGACTTGTCTGTAAGGTAAGGTAACATAAAGTAAAGTTAGTTTAGGGTAGGTAATGCAAATTAAGGAAAGATAAGTTAAGGTAATATTAGGTTATGTTAGATTAGGGTAGAAAAGGTAAGCTTTGATTGGGTAAAGTATGGTTAGGTAAAGAAGGTAAGGTAAGTTAAGGCAAAGTAAGATAAGGTAAGGTAAGTTTTTGCTAGGTAAAGTTGGAAAGGTAAGGTCAGGATAGGGGAGATGAGGTGAGCTTTGGTTATGTAAAGTAAGTTAAGAAAAGTTAAGGTAAATTAAGAGGGAAACCCATCCTCATTTGGGCGACAACAGCAGTGTGATTTATATAAACTATAGTATAAACAGATGATATGAACAGATAATATAGTATAAACAGATGATGACTGTGTTAGGTGTAGGTCCAGGGGTGCCGGAACATCTCCAGGTGAACCTGGTTGTTAGGTTGAGGGCTGGTGGGCGGAGCCTGCCGGGCGACGGAACATCTCCTGATGAGTCTGGTTGTTAGGGTGAGGAGCTGGTGGGCGGGGCCTCCGGGAGTCTCGGGATGAGTGTGGGAAGAAGAGTGGAGCTGGTGGCAGAGGTCCAGGGGGGCGCTGGAACATCTCCAGGTTCGGTAATTTAAGGCAAAGTAAGATAAGGTAAGGTAATTTTTTGCTAGGTAAAGTTTAGTAAGGTAAGGTTAGGATAGGGTAGGTGCGGTGAGCTTTGGTTAGGTAAAGTATGGTAAGAAATGTTAAGATAAATAAAGATAAGGTAAAGTTAGGTAAGGAAATGTTAGGTTAGGTTATGGTAGATAAGGTAAGCTTTGGTTGGGTGAAGTATTATTATGTAAAGCAGGTAAAGTAAAGTAAGCTTTGGCTAGTTAAAGTTGATTTAGGTAAGGTAAGGTTAGATTAGGTAAGGTAAGGTTTGGTTAAGTAAAGTTAGGTAAGGTAAGTTACGGTAAAGAAAGATAGGGTAAGGTAAGCTTTGGTAAGGTAAAGTTAGGTTCAGTTGGAAAAGGTAAGATTAGGTTGGTTATGTTAGGCAAGGTAAGGTTAGGGTAGGTAAGGTAGGGTAAGGAATGATTAGATTAGGGTATGATAGGGTAGGTAAGGTAAGCTTTGGTTAGGTAAAGGTAAGGTAAAATTAGGTTAGGGTAGATAAGTTAAGGCAAAGGTAACATAAGGTAAGCTCTGTTTGGGTAAAGTTAGGTTTGGAGTGTAAGGTATGCTTTGGTAATAAAGATAAAGTAAACCAATGAAAAGTAAGGTAAGTTCAAACCTAAAATGCTGGAAATCAAGTTAATTAATAATTGTTTTATTGTGATGTAAAACACAGTGATTTCCTTGGTGTAGGTGCGTTATGTTTCTTCATAATTTTGTAAAATACAAGAGTTTTCTTTAGATTTATTTTCATTTCCTTCTCCTCTACAGAAAGATACGCATGTATATGAATTACAATTTTCGTAGTATATGTTATACAACTATATAAATATGTTTTAAGACGTCATTTAGGGAATTTAAAAGAGTATTTATCCCAAACACATGAAGTTTTTACACCATGATGTCACCTCCTCAAGGCCTCAAGAGACGAGTAAAACCTCAATAAACTCAGTGCAGTGCACTCATATGCAACACTTACTAACCCAGAACATGCTTCGGTCACCTTTTCACCTTTAAACACAGACAAAAGCAGCAATTCACTGACATAGCCATTATAGTTCCTAATAAACCAGAATGGTCACCTGTGAGACCTCCAGGTTGGTGGAATGGGTGTACAGTTGCATAAAGAAACAATGTTCTAGTATACGTAGCAACAAGCAGAGTTTGTATGAGCAGACATAGGCTTTCTCTGACCTGAAAATAATTTTCATGTAGTTTACTTTTCTATTGCACACGTGTGATTTATAGTTTACACGTGTACTTTAATGAGGTGTTTTGCTCATTGGAGTTTCTTTAGACCCTGCAGAGGCACCTCTAAAAAGCTCTTGGAAACATATTTACGGATAAAAATATATATGCATAAAAAATATAGTATTATTAAAACAAATGGTATTATTTTACAAACTGTGTTTGTGGTTATTGTACTGCTGAAAATAAATGATGGTAGGCCTAAACAGACACCAAATGGGATGCCTTTCCTGAACAAAGTCACCAGCAGAACACCCCCACATCACCACACCTCCTCCTCCAAGCCTACTGTGGAACAACATGTGTAGAGATCCTTATTTTACATTCTGACACATTTTATGTGGATTCATGGCATGTTTGTCATGGCCGCACTCAAATCATGCTTGTGGCAGCCTCAAATTGTTCAATAGCAGAGAGTGGCGTCTCATCATCCAGTCATTGATATTGAATGGCTTTCTTTACTGTCAGGGATCTCCATTGTGACAGAGAACCTTTTAAAACTGAAGAAAAGAAACACTTCTACAAACAAGTTATCAATTCTTTACTTCAGAAGGAGTGGCACATGGATTTATTTAGAAGTAAAGCAAGTCTATTACAGTTTTTTTGTATGCTACAGTTTGTATATGGAAAAAAAACATACTTAAAGCATACCCCAGGCTAATGCTAGGGGGCGCTGGTGATCCCAGAGAGTCTTAACTAAGAACAATATAATTAGTTGTAGTGGCTTTCTTCACTGGCAGGGATCTCCTTTGAGATGGAAAGACTTTTTTTTCAACATTTTTTATTTTTGTTGATTACAAACATATTGTAAAATGTAAAAATATTTTCGATTGTAAAATATAAAAACTGTTAGTTTTCAAATCCACTTCTTGCAGTAAAAAATGACAAAATGTAATTTTGCATTGCCATATTTTGCATTGCCACAAAAAATTGGTTTGTAGATAATTTATTAGAGCACATTTTATTGTAATAAAAACGCTTAAAAAGGACCCAAATTTCTAAGGGTTAAACAAAGAAGGAGTCTTCGACAGCTTCTCTGTAGTGTTTGACAATCTGAGTGATTACATCAGTGCCTCACCAGCCATGAACCACACCGCATGTCACTGGACACATGTTTCTTGCATGGATGTGACCACAATATTGTCACACTAATGGGCCTCAGGATCTTGTCAAGGAAGCTTTGTACATTCAAAGTGTTATCAGTAAAATGCACCAATGTTCGTTGCCCATACCCACTGAAAAGCGCCTGTTTAAAAAAAAAAAACAACTAGACCCAACTTTGAAAAAAAAATTGTTATTTTTTTTCAAAGATACTCAACCAATTAGAATCAACAATTGTGTCATATTTACATATTTTAATTAAGTAATTTAGATCAAACAAACAAATCTGTGTTCTCACTAAGAGTTAAACAGGTTAAACAGCCTTTTTGAGTGTTTTTAACTACTTTACACTTTGCTGTAATAAATTACCTTTGAAACTGTTTTTTTTTTTTTGTGGCAGTGCTTGATCTGTATTTTTGTACAACCCCAGCTTCTTTTTCTTCATAGCATTACACAAAAATTAAAAAAAAAACCCTGAAATTGTACAAAATACAATTTCATGCATTAACTTTTATCCTGTTTTTAACTGCAAAAATGTACAAAATTGACAATGAACAGGTTTCATCATTTTTAACAAATATCAAAAGTGTTAAAAAGTAGCAACATTAGAAAATCCCCCAAAAATGTAAACAATGTGAAAATTGTGCTAAAAAAACAGGCGACCTCTCCACTGTTCCGTGCACTTTTTGTGCCATTATGCTTGTCTTAACTTTGAAAAACACAAGTCAAATCACAGGTATTCTCACCACTAGATGGCACTTATGGAACAGATTGTGAGCTCTTTAAATGAAACTGAAAGACGATTGCGCTTTACGATTGTTCTTGTAGTGTTTGTTTAAAACCAACTAAAACTTTTTTGAAACCTACACATTACATTTGACGTGAAAGTTTAATAATTGGTGGGTTGAGTTAATACTATTTAATCAAAACAGACACAGTGCGTGCAGAGACCTCAAGGGTTGAAAAAAGACATGGGATTCATAATCTTACAGGGGGTCAAATACTTATTTACCTCATATAAGTTCATAATATAACAACTCTATAATGTAACAACTCTGACTGTTTCTATGCAAACGTTCAGAATTAGTAGCAGGTCAAATACTTATTTGCACATCTACAGCCAATCAGATTCAGTTTCACTAAAAGTTGTGATTTAAATGTTTCAACAGCACTAAAGCCCCACTCCCTCTCTCTCTCTCTCTCTTTCTTTTCCTTTCCTGTCTCTCGCTCACTCACTCCGTTAAACTCGTGTTCATTCTGAATGAGAATCCTTTACTCCTGCCTCAGACAGGGGTAGCACACTAGACCCTGAGTTCCTCCAGAGATTCCTTCAGTACACCAGGACACTGAGACAGGAAGTGTGACACCGCTGTGGTAAGTTATATTAAATATATGTTGTATGTATTTACACGAACAAAACAAAAGTTAAAGTGTGTATAATGTACAAAAATAAGTTAAATAAAACTATTGTGCAGTCATTCACACATTTTTCAATGTGCTACTAATTCCTATTTGTTTAATTTCTATCTTAAATATGTTAATGAGGATATTGGTGTGATTACCTAGGGACTCATTGAATGGCAACTATTTTCTTTTAAAAGAAAAATATATTTACACCTAAAATATAAGATTATAATAACATTTAAGCTCTTCGTTAGAAAGCAAGATGCATTTATTTTTCTGAAACATCTCTTTTTATGAAAGTGAAGCTAAAGAGGGATGCAGTAGGCTCTGTGAATGTGGACAGTGTTCTGCTGCTGTTGCTCTCTGGGGGTTTGACTGTTTTAGGGGCTCCTGTGGAACACAGCGGAGTGTTTGCTTTGGCTCTAACACAGGCCTGGGTCTGAAGCATAGACCACAACGTGAACAGAACTCTTCTTATTGACCTGTGCTGTGCCTGATGGCCAGAGAGTGAATAGAGATACTGTGGAGGACCTCCTGTCCACTCCTGGCCCAGAATATGATTGTAAACATAGGGACTTGTTTTATAAAAAGCACTAAAGTCTTTTATGAGAGTAAAGTAATTGACATCTTTTATAAAATGCTGTTAAATACCTCGTTAAACATTTAATCCGCATAAGATTTATGTCTTTAGAATCTGCAGAAAGGGCGATCTGCAGACAGCTGACTCAGCATATTTCCATTTATCAAGCAGATGTAGAATGTGGCGCAGCTCACCACACACTAGCAACCTATTTGTGCGCGTTTTTATGTCTCTTTATTTTCTGTACATAATCTGTACGAACAAAACATCAAGTAAATACCTGAGTTCTCTTAAAAGAACATTTTTATTAACCCTTAGAGGTCCAGGGTTTTTTGAGAATTTTTTTGTTTAATACTTTACAAATTGCTCTAAACTCATTGCTTTAAATGACCTGCTTGATATCATTTTTTTTACACCCCCTTCGTTTTTTTTTTTTATTGTGTTTCATCACACAATAATTACACAACTTTCCAGAATTGTACAAACAAATACAAATCCAAATATTACACTTTGCCATTTTTATTGCAAAAATCTCAGATAATGAGGATGAACATTTTTTATGTTTTTAACAAAAATCAAAAGTGTTTATATATAAAAAAATAATTCACTAATCTCCCCGAAAAGCAAAGACAAGGATCAAAACAATGTGAAAATGATTTATAAAAAAAGCCCCAGGCAAACCGTATACACTGTTCCAAGCACTTTTTGTGCCAGAACTTTGAAAAACACAGGCCATATCACAGGTCTTGTACTTCCTAAGGTTATTCCTTCTTTTCAACACTTACGGCATCCTTTTGAGGTCTGAAAAACAAAACTGAAAGGCAGTCGTGCTTTTCTCATAATTTTGTGTCATAACTCTTGTAATTTTTGTTTACAACCCTAAAAAAACATAAAAACAAAGAACTTTTTTTAAACCTACACATTAAATTTGAAATCAAAATTGAACAATAGCTCAATCGCGTGATTCCTACTTAATTCAAAACAGACACAGTGATTGGCACAGTTCATTTCCTTTCCTATTGCATCTGTGAATATTTTTTCATTAATTTATGATTTTTGTAAAATAATCCTTTTATTTTTAACAGGTTTGATTAAAGCAACAAGTTTGTTTAAAATGCATAGCGAGGGCAAAAATATTCGACCCCCTACTGATTTTGAACTTTGCCCACAGACATAGAAATGATGAGTTCAGAAATGTCATTTATATTTATGATAGCAGTGATAGACTGAAAACACCAAACAAATCCAATAAAAAACCCTCATGATCCCACATTATGGAGTATATGAGCGACAAGGAGCCAGCCCAGAACTACACTGAATAATCGACTCAAATATCTCATTTCAGCCGGGATCAGTCACCAAGAAAACAATTGGTAATACATCAGAAAGTTTTGGGACAATAATCAGGGCACACAGCTGTGCCTATTTATCTTATATAAACCAGTCAACTATTTCTCTCATTCACCCATTTAAAGCCAGCTCTATTGTTCCTCCATTTGGCACACTGGATGAGACAGCCAGACTACGTGTTCCTACCTTCCACTCACGTTCACATAAAGTGCAAGTCCAGATCCAGATGATGACTTCTGAAATACCCCAAAGACCTGATGTCTTGTTGAACCTCTGATTCGGAAAGCTCAGGTAGAACTGGTGAAATTGTTGCACTGTGCTCTTTGTCATTAACTTAACTGCTCACAACTAACCAGCAAAGAGCTTAAGAGGTTCTTTAAAGTGAAAAAGTGCTATACAGCACCATCAAACCTGCAAAGTACCAGCAAAGAAGTGGTGAAGAACCGTTTTTTAAGAGTGTGGTTGTGGATTCCAGCATGACAATGAATCAAAACATGTGGTAGTGGAGGAATGTCCCTCCTGCCAACTGGTATTCCTCAAAATTTTATTTTCTTGTTGTTATTCACCCTCCCATTTTTAAAAGAAACATAGCATTACATTTATGGAACATAAATAGCAACGGAACAAATACATTTTTCCCACAGCGTAAAGTGGATTGGCATTTTGTAAAGCGAGTGGGATTGATGGGTACATTAATTCTGCAGGAGCAGACATCACGTGATTAGGCATTAGAGGTGGGAGATACAAAAATTAATTATATTGTGACAATCAAAACTGAGTAAAACTGGTGAATGTTGCACAAACTGCATTAGTTTTAAACTTCCACTGTTTCGAATTCGACTTGGCAACCACCAATTATTTCCTGGGCAACAAACAGTGACCTATTCTTCTTTAGAGACACGTGAAGAGAGTATAAGGCTGAACTTTTAAAGGAGACTGTGAATGAATGACGTCATGTTTCAGTTCTGTTCAAAATTTCCGTTGGGAGGCACAGTAGCTCAGTCAGCCAGAGAAAAGGCTAAAGGGAGCAGAAACTCCACCAGATTTTCTATGTTCCTGAAAATATTTTGCTCTGAGGAATTGTCATCTGTCTCCTACAGATTCACCGTGAGACATGTCGTTGATTTGGTTGCTGACGTACGTAAGCATCAGTGCAATTTCTGGCATGCTGCTTCCCTTTCAAGATGTGGCCGGTAGTGGAAAGTTTGGTGATTTCTCTAAATTGTATCGTAGGATTGGAAAAGTATTTATATAGTTGTTTTCCACAGATCAGGACAGTAGCCTCATTGTGAGCATCCCTGTGGAGCAGCCGCTGCGCCCCCTGCTGGGGGGCAGCGTAGTCATACCCTGCTATTTTCTGGATACTGCTCATGACCAAAACTCCTCAACTATCAGTCCTCTGTCCCAGCGCATTAAGTGGAGCTACATCTACAAAGGCAGAATATCCCTTATCCTGGTGGCCACCGAGGGTCATGTTGTTGTCGAGACAGACTACGTGGACAGGGTTCACATGGTGAACTATCCCATGGCACCAGGGGATGCTTCAGTTGAAATCTCAGAGCTCCATTCCCGTGATTCTGGGACCTACCGGTGTGAGGTCATGCAGGGAATTGAAGATAACTATGATTCGGTGGAAATGCAAGTGCAAGGTAAGAAAGTACATATAAGTAAAAGAACACTTTTAGGGATGGTAGAGCTAAATGTAAACCAGAAAACCCCCAGAATGAACATTTATCTGTCCAAGTTGCATTTTTTGTTTGTCTGTGGCACGAAATGTGTGCATTTGGTGTCCTTATCATCTTTTATTTCATGGAATGACTCTCCATGGCATTTCTGTTTTCAGTATCTTCAAACATGGAAACAAATGTGGTTGACGCATAAAAAATAGCCAGATGCATCCATTGAAAATGTATTGAAAATTTTCATTTGAAGGCGCCAAGGCCAGGACCACCCCAGATCATGTCAATCAAATAGGTGACAATATGATTCTCAGCACAAACCAAAAAATTGTTGGCTGGAGTTTTTCAGAAATACTCAGTTACACGGTGCATGTGAATGAATGGCAAAACCATGAAGGTGTTTGAGGCGACAAAATACCATGCGTATTTCAGAAAGGCATAGCACAATTAAATAAAATGAAAGCCAAAATAGTCCCTAAATGAATTCTGAATATTTACATGGATTTACTTTTGTCAAGTGTTCAGATTTTTTTTTTTTACATATTTATTAACTGTGTAAGATATGTTTAAAGACTGATTAACGTTGATTTATAACTATCACAAGTCACATGTGTATGAACTGCACTGGATATTTTTCGAGACTTTTTGCTTTCTCTTGAAAATTGTGAGTATTTTTGGGAGTATTTTATGAATTGTTTTGGGAAGATTTTTTGCTTTCCCTTGAAAATGTATGAAATTTTTGGCAAATATTCTTTCTTCTCCTTGAAAATATATGACATTTTGGGAGGAATATGTCTTCTTTCCTTTAAAATGTATGACATTTTTGGTAAATATTTTTGTCTCCTGGAAAATGTATGAAATTTTCAGGAATATTTTTACATCTCCTTTAAAATGTGTGAAATTTTTGGGGAACATTTTTTCTTCCATTGAAAATGTGTGGCATTTTTTTCAAATATTTTTGTGTCCCCTTGAAAATGTATGATTTTTTTAGGAATATTTTTGCTTTCCCTTTAAAATATATGAAATTTTGAAAGAATGTGTTTTCTTCCTTTGAAAATGTCTGAATTTTTTTGCAAATATTTTTGCGTCTCCTTGAAAACCTATGAATGTTTTTTGAATATTTTTGCGTCTCCTTTAAAATGTATGACATTTTGGGAGAATTTTTTTTCCTCCCTTAAAAATCTAGGACATTTTTTGCAAATATCTTTACGTCTCCTTAAAAATGTATGACATTTTCAGGAATATATTTGCTTTCTCTTGAAAATGTAATATATTTTTTACAAATATTTTTGTGTCCCTTGAAAATCTATGATTTTTTTTAGAATATTTTTGCGTCTCCTTTAAAATGTATGACATTTTGGGAGAATATTTTTTCCTCACTTGAAAATCTATGACATTTTTTGCAAATATTTTTGCGTCTCCTTTAAAATGTATGACATTTTCGGAAATATTTTTGCTTTCCCTTGAAAATTTATGACATTTTCTGGGAGTTTTTGCTTTATTTTGAAATGTGCTCATTTTGTTTTGAATTTATAAATTAAATGTTTTGTAATTTTGAATTGTTCTATTAATCTTTGAACCCAGACACAACATTCATAAGATATTTTACCTCTCAGTACTGATTGGCAAGACTTAGTTTGTGGTTAGAATCTTACTGCCACCTATTGGAAAGTAATGCTCTTTACAGTGCTTCCTGAGTGTTGGAGATTGTTCATGTTGGTTTCCCGTGTCCTCTGTATTCTTGTCTGTCTGACGCTGCACGCCTGTCTGTTCCAGCCACGTGTGGCACTGACAGTAGAAGCCTAGCCAGCACATTTACATATGAAAAGCTAGCTAAGTGCTCGGTAGTTACAAATAATGTAGTCATTTGAGCCATCAAATATTTCTCACCTACTCTTTTTCCCATTCAAAAAACTTTTCTTTACAAATTCACTTTTTTGGCAGACACAAGTTCTTTTTTTAACCATATCTGATCAAATGCTAGTGTAAACCATTCCGGCCTAATGTTTGTAACAGAAAACTAAATATTTCCTAACACAACTAATGTAAACTGACTCGTGGGAACCACAACTAATAAATATTTACGTACCTTCAATGCTCCAATCCAAAGGAGAAAACACCACACCAGGTGTTTTACTCCCCTGCAGAAAGTAAAACTGTCCAACTGAGCAAAGCATTTACTCTCCCATGTGATGGCTTTTGAGTGGGACAGGACAAGGTAAAAAAAAAAAAGAAAACTAAATATTTCAATTATTCACAGGAATCGTTTTTCACTACCGAGCAATATCGACTCGATACACCTTGACATTTGAGATGGCAAAGGCTGCCTGCATCCAGAACAGTGCTGTCATTGCAACTCCTGCACAACTGCAAGCTGCATATGATGATGGGTACCATCAGTGTGATGCTGGGTGGCTGTCAGACCAAACAGTGAGGTAATATCTCTGTATTTTACAAATTACTAGTCACGCTAAGGTGCTAATAAACAAGATTAGCTACTACTCTACTCCACTCTTTCGAGATCACTTACTAACTTAACTTAATTAAAAAAAAAACCCAAAATCCTCTGAAAACCTAATTTTCTTTTCTGTACTAGCTTGAAAGTGTTCTATGTGTATGTCTTCTGATCAATCCACTTTGTACCAAACTGCTTGATGTTTACTCCCAATGTAAGTCGCTTTTAATAAAAGCGTCTGCTAAATACATAAATGTAAATGTAAGATAATCTCTATAATACAACATTGTGAGAAGATTTTAATCATTGTATTACAGTTCAGTTTATTCCAGTGCTATTTAGAGGTAAAGGTAGATGATGGTTGGGTCCATTTTCGTCTCTTGTATAAACAAACAGCTAAGTATAGTAAACTATCTATTTAGAGATGTTTTGTAAGATTGTGCAATGACCGGTGAGTGAAATACAATGAACCTTTGCTTCTGAACACGGGCCTCGATGTTTGAAAGAAAAGCTTTGACCCCTTTTAACGGGTTGCTAAGGTTTAAAATGGCTCCAATAATAATAACAACATCAAGATAAACACTGCTTACCGAAGCGATCTGAGACCCTACCCTCACATTCAAAATTCTTGGTACAGCACAGTTTTCAGAATCAGCTTCAGATAGATGTAAGGGATAACGGCTAACCATGTAGTTTTAATGCGTTATGTAGAGCAAGCATCCAATGCAAATTGGGTGGTTCTTTGCCTCCATATCATGCTTTAACAATCATTTTGTCTTTTTTTTTTTTTTTGTTAAAACGAATGCAGTGCAGCACAATTTGTATCTGGTCCATCTCTGGCAGGAGAACCTTTATGTCCCCAAGTAGAACAATCGGTTGAAGTATTTGACTGAACAAAGTCTGTATTCCAGACAAGGCTCCCACAAGGACAACGACTGCTCAAAGTCGTAATTAAGATAATAACCTATACTCATGTCTTGTGTGCCAAATCAAACAATCATACAACCTCTGTCAGACACATACCATTTGTCAGTGCCAGATGACTGCCAGATGAATCCCAATCTTGGCCCAAAACGGGGATGCCACCTCTTAAGAACTCTACACTCTGATCCGAAAAGCACTCATCTATTTTACGTCATAAAAGAGCCACGTTTTTAACCTTGCGAAAAACCCTTTTATAATCTTGGGAAAGTGATGCCCTTTACAATGGTATCGTGCATGTATTTTTAACACAGTTAAATGTATGTTATAGTGTTTAATAAATTTTTTCTTACTTGCTGACATTCTCCCAAGATATCCCATTCATGAACCAAGGGAGCCTTGCTTTGGCGATAAAGCAGATTTCCCTGGAGTGCGAACATATGGAATCAGAGAAGTCAATGAAACCTATGATGTCTACTGTTTTGCAGAGAAAATGTCAGGTACGTCTTGCTATGCTTCCAAAATATATGTTTATCCTTGTTGTGTGTCATTTTCTTTTTACCTTTTCTCATCTAGGGAGAGTGTTCTATTCCATGTCCGAGGAAAAGTTCAACTTTAATGAAGCTAAAGACCAATGTGCGAAATTGGGTGCTGACTTGGCTACAACAGGACAGCTGTATCTAGCATGGAAGGCTGGCATGGATGTGTGCAACGCTGGCTGGCTGGCAGACAGGAGTGTGCGATATCCCATAAACATAGCAAGACCACAGTGCGGTGGTGGGCTTTTGGGAGTCCGTACTGTTTACCTGTTCCCCAATCAGACTGGTTATCCACACCCAGACTCTCGCTATGATGCAATATGTTATGAAGGTGATCACACAATGTTCTAAACTTGTATTTAGGTTTGAAGCTTGTTGGTTTCTGCTAATTCTCAAAACTGTTTCCAGAAAAAGAAGAAAAGGTCTTTATAAAGACCACACCGTTTCCAGAAATATACACCACCACCGATTCTACCTTCACTGTGGCCACAGTCACATCAAGCCCTTCAGTGTACACGGACGAAGTGACTAAAGGAGAAGTTCACGGTGAAATTCTGACTGCAGAACCTTTTAATGCTACAAGCACAGAAAGCCCCTCAACTTTCAAACAGCACACGGCTCGCCCACTGGAACGTGACATCTTCACCAGAAATGTTACTACTGGTAAGTGAAGTAAACATTCGGCACCACCATGTGACTCATTCATCTTCTTTACCCACTTGTTCCATTTCAAGGGTCATGGGGGCTCTGCTGGAGGGTAACTTTTGCCACCTCTTAAGGCCGCTACACACAAATCCAAATTGAGAGTTGCACAAATCTCTTTTATGTCCTACTCACGTCATCAAAATAGCCAGCTTTCATTGGCCGTTCCAATATGGCAGTGCGTTCCAAAAACGGATCCAATTATGGCTGTGCGAAACTCTTTTTCGTTGACACCACTCGATTGGTCAGATGTAGGATGTCCCATTGACGCCCATGGTTTTCAATCGAGCCATGTAGTAGCATTAAGCTTCAGACCACAAATTTGTATTTGGTATTCAGAGGAGTTCACTCCTAACAGGAATGTACAGTGTTCAATTATTCTGATGCATGGATGTGAGGGGGAAACCGGAGTACCAGGAGGAAGCCCACGAAAGCAAGAACATCCAGAAGACCCTGGGACAGGCAACCTTCTAACTGAAAGGGCACAGTGCTTCCCATTGTGCCTGCCACAGTGTCACCCAATTGTAACTCAACTCAAAGGATTTGCTGATATACGATTGGATGTAGTTGCAGTCTCATATCATAACAAACAAGTGAGTGCAACACTAACACAAATCACTATGGTGGCGCAGTGGGTAGCACTAACTGGTTTCCATCCCAAGATCACATTTTTGCGCAAAACTGGAATAAATATGCACAGTATGTGCATCTTGGCGTTTCCATCTATGTTTTTTTTTTTTTGCGATATTCCAAAATGCACGTGAAATAGGTGGATGTAATCTCAGGTGCTGTGGCCTTTCAGTAAGAAGGTCACTGGTCCTCCAGCCAGTGGAATTCCTAAATGGATTGTGCTCACCTTGGGTTTCCTACGGGTACTCCAACTAAAAATATGCATCAAGTTAGTTCAAAAATCGTATATCCCCTTATGGGTGAATGTGTGTGTTGCCCTGTGATATAAGGACAACCTGTCCAAGGTGTACCCCTGCTTTTCGGAGGAAGTGTGCTGGAGATCCTAAAATGGAAGAAGTGGGTAAAGAAAATGAATGGTTCATGTTTGATCTTCCTAAGCAGGTGAATGCTAGAGATATAGTCAATAAATCAGACTTATACATCAAGGCCAAAGTGAGATCAGTGAACATCAAAACACTTGAAGTAAAAATCTCGCCTCACTCTAGAAACAAAGTGGGTCGTATTCCACAACCGTGATGACTCTGGCCGCTATGCCTACACCTTTGAAGAAGCACAAGAAGCATGCCAGAAGTTAGGAGCAGTCATAGCAACACCAGACCATCTTCAGGCTGCGTATGAGGCTGGTCTCCATCAATGCAGTGCAGGTTGGTTAAAGGACCAAACCGTGAGGTATGTATTTATAGCATGTTTTCTTTGAACTAGACCTCCAAGAAAATCTGAAAAAATCTTGGAATTGAAATGTTTAGATATCCAATTGTCCACCCGCGGGAAAAGTGTTCTGGAGATCAAATGGACAAAGCTGGTGTACGCTCTTACAACGTCAGGCCTGCACACGAGCGCTACGATGTGTACTGTTTTATGGATCAACTAAAGGGTGAGAATTATTTCAAGTCATTTATCCACAATGGTTTACTTTTAACGCCTAATTAATCTATTACCTGAATCTTTAATATCACAGGGGAGATCTTCCATTCGAGCTCACTTGCAGGCTTCACTTACTATGAAGCTTTAACCCATTGCAGAAAATTGGGTTCTACTCTTGCATCAACTGGAGAACTCTATGCTGCATGGAATCAGGGTTTGCACAAGTGTAGTCCTGGATGGCTATCTGATCGTAGTGTCCGTTATCCAGTTAGGCACTTAGACGACAACTGTGGTGGAAACGAAACCGGAGTGCAAACTATTTACGCTCAACCAAACCGGACGGGTTTCCCTAATCCATACTCCAGATATGATGCATACTGCTTCAAAGGTGAACAAGTCATATGCATGGTTTTAAAATATGCATTGAAGCGCCAGCCTGAGGGTTGATCTTTTGTGTGTTCTGTAGCAAATCTGTCTATGGTTCTTGATGAGGATATGTTGAATGCTACAACAGATGCTAACAGAACAGACCACATGAGACCTGGTATCATGCATTTGACACAACTTCTCGATACTGCTAAATTCTTTGCTGTTACATTTATGCATGAACATAATCTTGTGTGTTCCAGTTCATCCAATTGTCCCTCCAAATATATCTGGGTATGGATCAGGCTCTGGTTCAGCATCTGGTGTTCCTGATTACAGTTCCGGGTTTATGTCTGGGAGTGGCATTCCTAGTGGAAGTTCCGGTTCTGGCGAAAGTGGTGATGGATCAGGGTACCTTATAAAGTACCAACCAGATCTAAGAAAACACTTGGTCTCTACCGACACTGCGGAGGCTAAAGAAGGCAGCGGTAGTGGTTTCATCTATACTTCAGGAATAGTATCAGGTGATAAAGGATCCGGTGAAGACTACCAAAGTCAATCAGGACTTACCAGTGGAATGAGTGGTATGGGAACAAGTGGTGGTGAATCAAGTGGATCAGGCTTTTTCACTGTGTCATATTTAGGTAGAGAAGTAACTGAAATGACTGCACAACCTTCAGAAAATCCGGAACTGTTAGGAGTTTCCCCTAGTACATCTGGTTTTGAATCTGGCTCTACGTCTGGCTTTGAGTCTGGTTATGGATCTGCTTCTGGCTTTGGATCAAGTTCTGGATCTGCGTCTGGTTATCCCATTCAGTTTTCTGAGGTTTATGATCCCATTAAGAAACAAAATGAAAAGACTGTCATTTTAACAGATAATAAGGAAAGTCCTTTGCGGTTTGGACCAACAGTTGAAACAGAACAAGGTCGTGGATTGGTGGAGATCAGTGGAGAAGGCAGTAATGATGGACACTACACCCATGACTCTCGACATTATTATGTGTTGGGTACAACTGTAACAGATTACTTCCAAACAGTAAGCGATGATAAGCTTAGCATCACCACAGAAGCACTTGATGTGACCCAAGAGTCATTTCTAAGCACCACACTGCCCACCACCACCCCATTCATGACTTCACCGGAATTACCAAAAGCTATAATGGGTCCATCTTTAACTCAAGGTAAAAACTCAACAGAACCATCTTTTTCACCACCTGTGGTGCCGGTTTTGCTCTTGGAATAGACAGTCTTCTCTGTTTTCAGGTGTACATGGATGTGCAGAGGGGTGGACCGAGTTTTTGGGCAGCTGTTATATGCATTTTGAAGAGCGTATGACTTGGACTACTGCTGAGCAGCACTGTCAAGGGCTAAACTCTCACTTAGTTAGCATATCCTCCCAACACGAACAAGAATTTGTAAGAGGTCCGTTGAATTCGAATGGATTGAAGATGTGTACCTACTTTTTGAAATGACTGAAACTGTTGATGACCCATCTACCTTAGATCAAACCCAGGATTATCAGTGGATAGGACTCAATGATTTGGACGTGCAAAATGAGTTCCACTGGACAGATGGAACACGTTTGGTGAGAATTCTGCATTTTACCAAACTGAGGCATTGCAAGGATGCAACTGTTTGAACAAATCTTATAATTTCTGTAGGAATTTGAAAACTGGAGACCTAACCAGCCAGATAATTACTTTGGAACAGGAGAAGACTGTGTTGTGATGATATGGCATGAGAGGGGGCAATGGAATGATGTACCCTGCAACTACCATCTTCCTTTTACTTGCAAGAGTACAACTGGTAAGAGATGGTGGTAGACACAAACTTGAGCACAAATTCAACTGACCAATCACAAAGTCCTGCCCTTGACAAAATCATATTTGAACCTAAGGTTTTTTTGTCACGGTCAAGAAAGGCTAAAGCTGCAAATTCTTTCGAATGAACGTAGCAATGGTCAAATAACTGTGCACTCCCACCCTCTGGGAATAACTGCTAAGTGAGGCAAGGTTCCTACCTTTAGACAAAATTCTATAAAACAAGACAGTGACACCTATTGAAAATTGGTGAACGTATCCAGATCAACAATTATGTCTAAAGGCCTTTACTCACCGATCCTGAGATTCCCAGGAATGTTAACACTTTAACTGTGAGAAAGTACGTCTGAATGGGGATTGATGATGAAAATGGCGATACATCTGATTTAGCCGTTCAGACACAGGTCGTTTTTGAAAAAAAAAAAAATGGATATGTATCTGATCGAGAACCACATATGAAAGCACCCTGGGTCGCATTTGAAAAAATCTGAATTGTGACTGTCAAGACCAAATCAGATACAGGTCGTATATGGGGGAAAAAAATCGGATTTGGGTCGCATTGGCCTGTTGTAAGTAGGATGCAAAAGAGCCGCTCAGTGTCGCCCCCCTCACATTCTAATACTGATCACAGGTTAAAAAGGGGCGGGGCTTAGTGACCGCTCAGCTGCACACTTAGAGTTTATCGCATTTACCACATTTTTAACCAAAATTGTGTGAAATAGTTTTAAACTATTTAAACATGTTGTTTTCACTGTAGTCACATGTTCATCACCCCCCGATGTGAAAAATGCCAGGATGTTAGGCAACAGCAAAGATAGCTACCCTGTGAACTCGATCATTCGATACCAATGTGAGAGTGGATTCACACAGCGCCATCTGTCAGTGGTGCGCTGCTTACCTGACGGACAATGGGAGGTGCCTCAAGTGGAATGCAAAAAAGGCAAGTATTTGCATCACAAATCCGTTTCAAAGAGTGTAAAATAAAAATCAGAGTACAGTAATTTTGCTTTGACACTGGTGCAAATGGAAGCCAAAGTCGCAAAAAAATTGCCTATTGTTTGCTTCCTATGAAAAGTTAACTTTTGGGTCAATATTTTCATCCGCTTTAACAGGCAAAACAAACATCAGACTCCGGAAAAGATCCCTCAGGACGCGGCCCAGGGCAGTCAACAGATGGACATGGAGGAAGTTCTAGTAAACAAGAAAAATCACACACGCTAGAAAACACCAGCTAATTTTTTAAATAAAATACAACCCCAAAAGCACCTTATTTACCCCAATTAATTATCACAAGAGACAAGAGTGTGACCGTAACTATAGTGTAAAGGATTTTTCTGTTGACAGGTCAGTACAGGTCATAGTCCCATGCCATGATTTAAATATTTAGAAGACCAGTGCACATTTTTCTAATAATAATCAAACCTTTTTTTACTATTAATTTGTCACAGAATCCAGGTTAAAAAACAACAGTTCTAAAGGTGTGAATTAATTTTGTTGAAAGATAATTAATTGAATGAGGTCATGAACTGGATTTACATTGTACTGTTCATGCATGACCAATTGTATGTATACAGCAATTTATACATCCAGACCATTGTTGAATTGAGCAGTGTTACCTTCTATTTGGCTATCTTCAGCACATCTCTCTAACTGATTAATGATTTAAATATTAGTAACATGCATTAAAGTGTTATGGTGCTCTTTGAGTTCGGGTGCTTTGAACCGTATAGACAGAAAAAATGATCAAGAGCCTTCATAACAGGACACTTTTAGCATCATAAAGAGAAAACTTACACAAATTAAATGCACAGGGCTCACACACACAGACCTGCAGCCTCCAGACCAGGGACAATACTCTTAAAGAGAGCTTTATCCAGCTTCTTAAACTGCACAAATCTTTTTAAAAGGGACATAGACAAAAGAGTCAAATACATTGCTACACATATGCACTAAGTACATAAATATGAGTAATTAGAAATATGAATAAGTGTGTACTGAAATGTTTTGAAACACTTCAGTCTGGGGCCTTTTTTAGTATTTTTTACTACTTTACAATTTGCTTTAATCTTTAAAACCCCAGAATTTTTTCTACAAATAGTTTTTCATTACATCACACAATAATTCCACAACAATCTTTTTGTTTGTACAAAAAAATTGTACAAATATGCAATTCCTAGTATAAAACTATTTTTTACTACAAAAACTGAGAACAAAGTGTTTTTATGGTTTACTTTGCATACATAAAGTATACATAATACAAAAACAACCAACACAACATTGATAAACATGTTAGAAAGTGTGCCATTTTGCCAATTCTACAAATGCACTTGGTTTTTTCATCAAGTCTAGGATAAAAGGACATGTTAAATAGATGTGCTCTTCCAAACACTGGCTTGCTCCTCACAAAACATTCATCTTAGCAAAACTGTTTTCGCTAAACTGTGCTAGCCGCTAGAAACAACCGTAGTCGTCGATAGTGGGGTTACTACTGTTGAGTTGCTCATCGATGAGTATTGACACACAATCTGACATATGTTATCAACACAATATCCGCTATTTTCCCTCTTAAAATGACAAGGGAAAAGTACATCCATATATAAACTCTGCAATCGATTTGCATGCAAAGAACAAGGAACAGCGTGCCCTTTGCCAATGCAGCTTTGTATGTGTGCCCAAAGTCTCAATAAGTTCATGAAATAAACCTCTCACGGATTCAGCATGGCGAAAGTCACCAGCTGGTGCAGGAGCTGCGTCTTGATGGGAGTCTGATTTCACCAGTTGAGCAGTCACATGGAAAATACCTCCCTCCTATTGGATGTCTTTCACGATGGTTGCATCTCATTAGCATAAGGTGAAACATTTTAAAACTTTGGTTGCTCATCGCTGGCCACGCCAACAGGTAGTCGCCAGTTGCCGGAAGTCGCAGGTCTCCATTGAAAATGAATGGGACCACATCAACCTGTCGCTGATTGCCTGTTTTTGGCGGGGCTGGATTTAGTCTTACATCAATTCTAGGGTGAAATCACAGAACATTCACATTATTTCTGCCCTGGCTGGTTCCTGGGTTGTAAATATTTTTTGTTGCCCGCTCTCGTTGCTGCTTTTTTCAGTAGCTTCTCTAAAAATCTGCATAAAAACATTTTTTTTGCAGCATAGAATTTGCAGCAGAGTGCAGCTGTAGGGCAATGGTAGTTAATGTGATCTCTTTCTCAACCATTAACCCGATGCCCAAACTCTTAACTAGCTATTTTTCAATAATATTCTTCCACACAGCCTCATCCTTCATGCAAAAGCAAAGTTAATAGAAGTTAAAAATTAAATTGAAGTTAAAATAGCCAATTTTGGTTCGAGCCGTGGTGTGGAGGATGGTGTATAAGCGCAGTTGTGTAGGGAGATGCAAGTTCAAGACTGTGTTTTAGAGATGTGGGATAACCGGAGCTCACAGAAGAAAAAACCCACACTCACGATTCCAATTCACATGGGGAGCTACATGCAACTCAACCCAGAGATAGGCATTTTCACAATTCAACCACATCTATATTCTTTTTTGTGAAACTCACTGCTTTCAAGATCAGATCCATGGCACTAAAAAGCTTTGGGAAGTTCCATGTATTTAGCAAGCGTTCAAAATGTATGTTTTTGTTCAGAGTTACTGCATTGTATTTACTGATAACTGAATCCAGCACAGAATTCTATAAGCTACCTAGAAATGCAAGCGTGTTAGATTGTCGGTCGCTATGCTAGAGAAACAGATGGGAAAGAATGGCAGTTAACATGTGGCACACATTGAGCGCCTTGGCCCTTATTGCTTCTGGTAAAGACTATTACCAGATACTAACAGCCATCCAAGTTACATAATAGTCAATCCACCACCCAATTCTCAATAAAACATGTTTTGTTCTGCAGCATTGAAGCCCGTATGGTACAACATAATGTTGCGGCAAATGTAGCATAGTTCTCCAGTCCAATTTTCAACTTAATTTTTTTTCTATATAAAAAGAAAAGCACTTTTTCACGTGTGGGAATGCTATAAAACAGGAAGATTGTTAAATAAAGTCACATTTTCGTTTAAAATGTAGGTTAATTACTGTACTTGCCATTGACCTCGCTTTCTCATTTTTCAAAGAGGACAGAAGGGATTGTTGATCATTTTTTAGAACAAACGCAAATGTTTAAAAGAGGTATTTGATACACTGCAGTTTTCCATACAATTTTCAGAGCTGGAATCTAAAAGTTTTTTTTAATTATTTCCATTTTATTACATGAATTGTTTAATTTTATACAATAGAGAAACAGAACTTAATTTTGGGGGTGGTGTGGTGGCACTGTAGACTGTAAAGAAATGTGGACGACGTGACTCCGCCTACCGCCATTGGGTTTATGTGAAGCCATTGAAGGCTGGAACTGTCATGGTTTCACACGCATTCTGTTATATATAACTTATTTTGTAATTATAGACAAGAATTTGAGAGCGACTTCTCTGAATTTGATCGTTGGCAGCGTAATTGATCTTTCTCACAACAGCGGCCAATTAGCTCTGTTCAGTGTAGCTGTCAATCACAGCTGTCAATCACATTGTCCCGCCTAGTTTTTTAGGGGGAAATTGAGCCATCGTGAGCCATGTGAAAATACACTTAAAACAAAAAAAATATTGAACTTTGTTCACTGTATAGACTTTTTTTTAAATCTGTCTAAAAGTAGGCTAGCCAGCGAACTACCTAAAAGAAATAAACAAATGTAACTTTCTGGTTTTTGTACTGTCGCTGGAAAAACACAGCTCCTTATATCATTCAGTAAGGAACTCTTTTACCCACTTCTTCCTTTTCGATTCGCACGAATCTTCAGATGGCAGGGTGATCGTCTTCTAGGTCAACAAAATATTGATGCAATGAAACTCCCTGCCTGAAGATGGCGCCACAAATTCTGTTTCTCTCCACATTTTGTAATCTTTTTGGCATTTGTCAAACAGCTCCCTGTGATCAGCCACCAACTGTATCCATGATGTTTTCTATGTGTTCTTTGTTTCTTCTCTGTCGTTGTTGTCTTCTTCCTGCTCTTTTTCTTCATTCCTGCGCGAAGTTGCTATAAAAATGTGGGCAAACGAGTGTTTTTTTTACGTCCAGCTTTCATTCGTTGTTCCCCTTGAGAAAAAAACAATCCGATGTGGCAAAGCCAAACTGTTTTTCGTTGGCACCACAGATGTGTGATGTTCCGTTGGCGCCAATGGTTTTCGATCGAGGTGTGTTCTCCCACGAAACTTCAGATCTGTGTCTAGAGTGTCTTAACATGCAAACTCCGGTGCTGCTCCACCATGCCACCCCAGGCTAAATCAGTGTTCAAATATTAGAAATATGATAATTGTGCTATTACATATTGCTCATAATAGGTTAAGCAACAAAAACAGCAGTGTACCAAATGCCTGCAGGTTATTTTCAACACTGTTCAGCACTACGATTCGAGATCCAGTCTCTAACTGGCATACAAATAAACTAAAAGCGCTTTAAAGACCACACACTGACATTGTAGTGTGTGACACTAGTTTTGTTTGCTGTAGTTGTTTTAATGTATCTTTATGTGAAACTGTGAACGACAAATTCCCTGCTTCTGATAAATCTATGTGCATTGTATGAATGTTTTCTCGGAATTAAAGATGTATTTCCTTCTACGGTGTCTAACTTCATTTGGATCTTTATTATAACAAAAAACTATTTATTCTTAGGTATTCTCCATGTCAATGCTTGAGTGATCAAATGCATGAACCTCAAATGCCTGGTTCCACTCTTGCTTCCCGTACTGTTTGCTGTGTCTCTCAGAGACCTATGCTACACTCCGCTCTCCATAAGACTCTTCTGTCTTGATCCTCGTCAGCTCTGGTAATCCTGCTCCACTTAACAGCACTTCGCTAATTTCTCTTTGGATGTTTGACCAGATGTGTGTCGGTGTAGAATGCTGATTAGCCAATCAGAGGCGAGAAGGTACCAAGAAGGCAGGGTCAAGATATAAAAGAATCAAGGTTCGAGGTTGGGTCTTGGTTCGAACCTCAGTCCAGCTAAAAATATATTGAGATAATAAAAAACCGATGAAAAGGAAATGTTAAGCTTTTATTTTTTTTGTTACTTTGTTCATTTGTTGATTTTTTTTTCACTTTTGTTTGTTCCTGTATCACGTAGTGTAAAATAAAATCTCTGAAAGCTGCATCCAGGACTCTCCTTTCTCCTCCCATGGCTCTCAGAAACCACTTTACGACACTTCCCAATATGCAATATTTATTTAAAGGAGTCATGACATGTTGAGCCTTTCAGTGGCTTTTATAGTGATGTCGATTTGTAGATCAAAAAATCAAAACATAGATGTTTGCGAACCAAAAAAAAGATTATTTACTTTTAAAAACTGGTTTTAGTCTCGTCATTGACAAAGTCACGCAAGTGAAATGGTTACATCAAGGCTGAACACGAAAAAGACCTGATATCCCTCCTCTGGAAGTGATGCGCTAGCCACAAAGCAACACAAAACACGGAGCTAGAAACACACAACACGCTGTTTTTTGAGCTTGAAAACATTCAGGGCTAAGGCCAGACCCTAATAAGCAGCTAGAAAGTGTCAATATGCCTTGAATAATTACAGATTCAAGGGTACGTACCTGCTGAGTATATTTGGCACAATCTGTAAGAATTATCATGACACAGTTACACTTTTAACAATGGCTTTTCTTTTCATTTTGCTTCCTTGTTTTTATTCACAAAATAAACCAAGACACAATTTCATCGATAGTTGAATTGTTTATTAAACTTATCTTAAAGTGAGTTACATGGAGGTAACGTTCACATCTGCGTCACCACTGAACACGCTCACAACTCGTTTAACAAAAATTAGTCATGAATCAATTACCGTACTTGTGGGAAGGTGAGCCTCTGTGAAGCTTTATTTAACGGAAAAACTGTCTACTCTCCATAGTTTCTCTCGCAAAGTGTCCCTGGCTCAATCCAGGCACTTCAAACACTTCAGATCAGATCAGACAATGAAAACAGATGTCCACACAATCCTTCTTTCTGATTGGTCTGGGCAATGAAGTAATTTCTTTAGTGGCTCGTTAATCTACAGTTCTGGTGTATTTATTAATTCTTCTGAAGTTAAATTATCCAGGGCTAATGAGAAAATGTTCAGAACTAGATCCCCAGGTGTTGAAAGTACGTCTGCATCTGATTTTGGAACAGATTCGGGCTCATAGAGTTGAGGTTGGATAGCGTCTATCAATGTTGCTTTAATAAAACGCTTATTGCTTAGTATTGTAATTACTCGAAATTAATAACTTTAATCTCCATCACTTCTATGTCAACAGTCTGACAGTAATTTTGCATACACATCATGATATGGCAAATCAGTAACCAATAGGTGAGTAACTGGGGAGTAGTTACAAAGTTTTCCGAATGAAAATAGACCAGGCTGGAAAATTAAGAGATTGAATTTGGATTTTAAAAATAGAGACCTTTTAAGTAAAAGCGTGACATTGCTATACAATAAGACCAATTGGAACAACATATTATTACAACGTCATGACCAGTTTCCAATATTCATTGAAAAATTCCCCGACGGATCGCCAGATGGCAGCATTGTAGTATAATCACAGAGGACAGAGGAAACGTGTCATTCCGGCACAAACTTGATTACTTCATGCTGTATACGTTAAAACATTATTTGTTACTATTTAAAAATGTGCTTAATAAAATAAAAGGGATTCACAGAAACATTAAGGGTACGTTACGTTCTGTATCAGCAGCAACTTAAAGTACCACAGGCTCACTCCTCGTTAGTGTAGTGGTAAGTTTCTCCACCTGTTACGCTGGAGATGGGGCTTACGCTCAAATGATGTTGATAATAAAGGCTTGTTTGTAGGCTTACATAGTTATAAAATTACTTTACCGCAGAATCCCCTATTTTGAAATTCGAGGGACAACCAAGAGCATGCTGGGAAGTCACTGGGAGCACAACCTGGAGGCAAAAAGCACTCAAAGCGAAGGGTGGTTGCCTTTGCAAAGTGCGGAAAAACAGTCTAAAAGGCCGTTGATTATCCCATTTTCACCATTATGCCACTTATTTAAGTTATTACTAATACTAAAATAAGTTTCATTGATAAAAGCGGCAACTGTTTTGTCCATTAACCCACATCTATTTTGTGACTATCCTGAAGAAAACTATATTTAAGTTATATTTAAGGTTGTTCTCCTGAATTGAAAAAGTTGCGAGCAAGTGTACTTTATTTAAAAGTTACCCCAATTTTTAGGAGAGAACAGCTGTTGTCAGGACTTTTGCTGGACTTTCGTTTCCTACTCAATTTAAAAGTGCATCTGTCATGTGAGGTTAACAAACTGTCTGATAGCATTCATACATGTCTGGTAGAGGTGTAACAATATATTGTAGCACAATATATCGCAGTACAAAATTGTCATAATACGTGTCGTAGAGCTACTGGGAGATATCATGTGTTTGCTACTTGTAGTTATTGTGATTCTAGTCACTTCTGTAACTTCTTTACCTTGTCTTCTTGTTATAATACTGACTAAGAGGCATTTATCCGTAGCAAGAAAGAATATAAAATTATCTCTCTCCATCACTTAGAGTAAAAAATATGACTTAATGCAAACTTTAACTACTGCCCCCTAGTGGATGGATGGTATCAAACGCATACAAATTAAACTAGACCCTAGCCTTCTTAACTTTGTGGTCTCAAAAGTTTTAAATTCCATTTTTTTCCAATGATAGTTATAGTTATATAAATTGTTTTTAATGGTTAAAAATAGTGTTAAAATATTGTGCTGCATATCGTATCAAGGACATAATATCGAGATCGTTACTATCCTATTAACTTAAGTACAAATTATTTTGTTTTGGAAAATTATTATGGTTTACAGTCTATAAATCTGCTGTTGTGAACACAGTGTACCTCTCTCTGTAACAGAGTGGGATGAGTTACTGACCCCTACATTTGATACCCATGTATCTTACCATCTTATCTTATCTAGACAAAAACCCATACTGGTCGACCTCTATATTTAAAGCACTTGCTAATTTTCAATGCAATAAGGTATATTGCAATACATATGGGTGTTTGACTTTAATACAGAGTTTATTTTTCAGTTGCATTTCAGTCAGAAAATAACATTTAAAACCCCTAAATCTAATGTGGTATCAACTATTATCCAAAATGTACCATTATCAAAATATAGCTGGACCATTAGCCATTATGCCATTTTATTAAATACAACTCTAGTTAATCTCTATTTGTGAATCAGTATTAGTGGTGACTTTCTTTGACTTTGAGGCCATGTCCCTACATAAAGCAGTCAAGGTTCCTTCTGCAGAACTCTCCTAAATCATGTGGCAAGTAAATGACAGAAAATGATTGCATTTTTCAAGACGGAGAACTGCATTTTCACCTTTCTCCCAAACACTAATCGCAATGACTCTATGATAGAGGGTTTTGCCTTGGCTAGCAATTTAATAAATCATTCCTCTTTCATTGGTCAATAAATAATTATTTACAGATATATTCACTGGAATATGCGATGGGGAATTCTTGATCCAATAGAAACTATTTCAAAACCACCTTCAGTTTTTCAGGATGCATTCTCAAGATTGTTTCCTGGCTCTCAGGGAAGACAAATGACTGTGTTCATATTTCTGACATGCAGTCAATACTGTACTTCATTTTTCCTGGTTCACCATCAGCTCCTTATAAATGCTCAAGTTTTTGCCGTCAAGACCTGCATTCAGTTGTGCATAGTTTCCAAATGATGATTTAACATTTGGGGAAGCATGCATTGGGAATTACTAACCTTCAATTTAAAGTAGTAATAGCTCAGCTAAGCTACTTTGAACAAAAATCTCTATGAAGAATTCCAATCCAGCTTTACACTGTAGCATTTGAGTCATCTTTGCTTAAAAATGACGGTTGGTCAACGCAAATGTTTCAGTGCGAATACTTTTTTCCCAGGAGATACCCATGAAGGAATGGCACACTCAGAGTTGGATGGAGTTAGAAGGAGCAGGATTACTGGAACAGAAGGCAGCAGTGGAGAGACACAGCAGAAGGCAGGAGTGGAACCAGGATCATGAAGTAATCACTGGTGAGTCAGTCAGTGAACTTTTGATCTGACAATCTAGGAGGTGCAGGAATGGGACTTTTAAGAGGTTGAGGATGATTGGATCGTAATGTCATCGGGAGTGGTGTTTGATTGTTGATTATGAATTGGCCATGTCTCTCTAGAACAAACTGATATTCTTATCAAGACCCCAGACCTGTGGAGATCGTCTGCTCAAGAACATACCAAGCACTGTGCAAAAGTATATGAACCCCAAGTTATTGAAGGGGTTAAATATTTACCATTGACTTACCATAATTACCATTGAATTTGTTCATGATATCACTGAGGGCATCCCTAGCAACCAAACTGTTTACCCTAGTAACAACATTTTCTCAACTCTAGCTCAGCTTTGGAAAATGAAAGAGACATGAGGGTTGGTTTATATAACTTATAGTGACAGCAAACATTATAATATGGTACAAACCACTCCATAGCAACCAGACTGTTTACCATAGCAACCAGTTTGGTGTATCACTATCTTAGTTAAGGAACATCATAGAGACATGGGTTGGTTTATATCATTCATTTGGAATATGGAACTTTGAATGTTGTCACTGACTCCTCCATAGCAACCAACAATTTTACCTTGGCA
This sequence comes from Danionella cerebrum, assembly GCA_007224835.1. NCBI lineage: Eukaryota > Metazoa > Chordata > Actinopteri > Cypriniformes > Danionidae > Danionella > Danionella cerebrum. The sequence goes on along the minus strand of SRMA01026823.1, from coordinate 232,694 downwards.
ACCAGTTCATTATGCTTATAGAAATACTTGTCTAGTAATATATCTATGGGCCTTTGATGTGGTAATGAATCTTAAGTTTTTTTATCTCAGTGAGACAATTGTTCTGTATACGGAAAATTAAATACTGTAGTTAAATAAACAATATTTAGATTGCTTAAACTAATAATCCTGTACATTTACAGTATATTTAAAAAAATAAAAATTGGGAACATTTTTGCAGTTTTCATATAAAATCTTCGGAAAACTTGCCACTTGACTTGCTATCGTACTTCCATACAAATGAAACATTTTTATTTTGGAAAACATAGCTTCTTTGAGACCTGAGAGGACTTCAGTAAACATCACTGTCGGGTTTATGTGCAGCACAGGATAACAGACCTTATGTTGTATTTATGACGCTTGCATTCTATCTGCTGACATACGATAAGGCAGCATGTAAAGATGGTTCTATCAGAATAGCTTTTTAAAATTACCATACGCAGAATAATTCTTCTGACAGTTTGTCACAATTATTCAGATTAATACGAAGATGTGAATAACTCGTAGAGACAGTCCATAAAGTACCCCATATGGAGCATTTGGTTGGAAGGGAATGAAGGATGCAGTCAGCTTTGATACAAAAAGTTGAAAGCGTAGCTCCATATTTTTGCTTGAAGTCTTATTTAGTGAGGGAGCTCCTGGTTCCCACTAAACCCATGACCCTATTATCATAAAAAATTGATTGTATCCTCATTTACACTACACATTCAAAATGGGAAATAGCACAGGTTAGATGTTTAGACCTGGGGGAAGTTTTGTATGGGGAAACATGACAAAATAGATTATAAAATATCAATACATTAAAGTTTCTAGGTAGAAGGTGACCTGAATCTTTACTAGACATAAAAACAATCCCCTTTGTTTAATTCTTTTCCAATATGAGAATCTTCTTTGTATTATCAGCCCCAGTCATAAGGTTAAAAATATGCCTACTTCGCCTACTGGCTGCTCACAATAAGCAACATTTATATAATGAATATTGTGAGAAGTAATCAGGGCACGGCACCTGATACCTGTTTAACCAATAAGCCAAGGTAGTATCTTAACCAGCCTTACCTTGCCTCAAGTTGACATTGCGGTTTTAAGTTGAGGTTTAATTTTAACACAAAAAGTATAGTAATGAGTCAACGTGAGCATTGTGTCATGTGTTGCAGCATCTCTGGCTTTCAATGGGCCATTGCGCTTGGCTGATATATAATGATTGGGAAAATATAAGATATATTGCCTCAAAACTTATTTGCAACAATTACAAAGTTTGCAATGCATCTTGAGATATAAATGGATTTCTTCTCACCGCTCTGCAGGAGGGTGATCGCAGGTCGCCACAATGATGAGTGGGTTAATGGCTTTGCAATGGAAAAGGAAATGTAGTGGGTTTAGATGAAGCTCTCCACACGAGGTCAATCAGAAATACATAAAAAAAGCAATTACTCAAGTTCACCATGAGTGCTACATGAGGAGTGACGAACGCTATATTTCAGTTCAACAGCATATAACGTGTGCACCTCCCAGATGGAAGGCAAGTTAAGTGCATATAGTTCTGGGGGCTCTGGAGACAGTGGGTCTCTGAATTGCTGTGGTTCCTTCTGACGACTTAATGATTTGAGTTTACAGCCCATTGCCTCCCATCTCTGCATGTAATCTCTGTATAGAAGTGATAATTATTCCTCAATAGAGCATTGCAGTCTCAAATGAAGTTAGCGAGAGATGCAGTACCCCCAGTTAACCCAAAACAGTACCTCAGGCATGAAATCAGGTGATGATACTTCCATACTGTCAAACTTTTATTGTTGTGTTTATTGCAGCTGATAAAGGAACCAGGAATGTGACCGGACATAAATATCCTATTTATACTCACTGGCCACGCCCTGGTGTAGTCTTTACAGCAGGGGTCTCAAACTCAGTTCCTGGAGGGCCGCAGCCCTGCACAGTTTACTTCCAACCCTACTCAGAGAGATCCACCCCTGAAGCTTACAAACAGCCTGAAGGACCTAACGAGCTGCATCAGGTGTGTTTAGTTAAGGTTGGAGCTAAACTGTGCAGGGCTGTGGCCCTCCAGGAACTGAGTTTGAGACCCCTGCTTTACAGCATGCTTTCAGGCATGTTGTTTTTGCCTGCTCATCATTTAGTTTTCTTGTTCTCTCAGTCGAAGAAATATTGGTGCAATGACGCTCCCTGCCTGAAGATGGCATTTGCGGTACAACAAGCTTATTTGTGTTCATTGCATTGCAAAACACTCTAATGATGGGACACCTACTTTTGTTTCTTTATTTTCAGTGAGCATTCCAACACATTTGGGTGAGATAACCCAAAGGTAGTCTCTGCAAAACCTTTTGTTTTTAGAGAGCTGTTCAGTACCGTCTACTGATGAAAAGAAAAGATAACCCATGGAAGTACAAGACCTGTGATATGGCTTGTGTTTTTCAAAGTTCTGGCACAGAAAAAGCACAACAAGTGCTTGGGGCAGTGTATAAGTTTTAGGAGAGGTTTGCCTGTTTTTTTTTTTTTTTATAGAATTTTCACATTGTTTTGACCTCGTCTTTGCTTTTTTGGGGACTTTGTGAAGTTATAAAACATAAAAACTGTTCATTCAAAATTTTTTAGATTTTTGCCGTAAAGAAAAATTACAATTTAATGCTCGGAATTGTATTTATTCAAGATTGTTGTGTAATTATTGTGTAATGTATTGAAAACATTTGTAAAAGAGGGAAGATGGGTTCTATTAAAATAAGATATCTACTTGGCATGACTGCAGTTCAGTGTCAGTTCAACCCGTGCCTTTATAAATGATGGAAGAAACTCCCGAAACTAGTTAATATTACGGTAAACTGCTACGACCAGGCTATATTTACGCACTTTTAGGTACAATATACTAAAATAAAAATTGTGAACTTGCATTCATTCATTTTTCAACGCTCTGAATCCCTTTTTTGGGGTCACGGGGGTCTGCCGCAGCCTATCTCCAGCGCACATTGGGCGAGAAGCGAGGGGACACCCCGGACAGGTCGCAAGTTCATCGCTGGTGAACCTGCATATGAACATTAAATACTTTTTTTTTTTTATTAAACTTGATTTTGCAACCATGTTAAAAATAAACCTTAATTTGAAAAGGCCTGCTCTGAAATTATGTTCTTTCATTTGTTTCTAAAGGAAAGATAGATTCAAGGTTTTGAGCTTATACGAGTCAAAGTATCTTCACATATTGTTTAAGAAAAAATGATATTAGTTTATGATAGCCATAATAAATCATAGTACTTTAGATACTTAACTACATTTTAAGGCAAATACTTTTGTAATTTAACTCAAGTGAAATTCTGAAGGGAGCTTTTTTACTTTTACTGGAGCAATATTTTACCTTGTTTATCCCCACTTTAAGCACTTGCTTTGTGTTCTTTGTCCACCACTGGTCTTACACTTGAAAAGTGCACTGGTTCAGTTTTTTTTTTTTTTTTTGCTGTTTGGAGGTTGAATGGGTTAGTGAGGTTTAGTGTTTTTTTAATATTTTCGAGACTTTCTGCTTTTTGGGTTGGAGCTGGAAGAGAATTCCACCAGCCGGGGTCAGTGAATGAGAATGTTCTGGTGAGAGTATTTATGATTCTCCCAGATGGTGGCACTAGACGCTGGTCAAGATGATCTGCTGAAGTTTAATAGGAAAGGTGATTTAAGTGCTTGAATGTGGCATAGTTACAATTGAGGCTATAATGTACTTAGGCTGACCACAATTGGCCAATAGAAGATTGCAAAAACATTGGGGTGAGGAGTCTCGATTACTTCTGCGACAGTCAGATGGTGTTTTCAGAATCAACAACATGAAAGCAAGGATTCCTCAACCGTTAAGGCTGGTGGTGATTGTGTAATGGTGTGGAGGATATTGTCTTGGCACACTTTGGACCCTTAAGTACCAATGAGCATCATGTCAACTCCACAGCCTCCCTGAGTATTGTTGTATCTACCTGAGTATCTCCATCCCTTTATGACCATAGTGTGCCCATCTTCTGATGCTGCTTCCAGCAGGACACCGTGAATCATGTCAAACTGGTTTCCTATACACTATACACAAATTGCCTCCACAGTCACCAGATCTCAATCCAGTTGAGCACCTTAGGGATGCATTGGAACGGGAGATTCGCATCATTGATGTCCAGCCGACAACAACTTCTCGATATGGAGCAAACTCTCTGTGGAATGTTTCCAGGACCTTGTTGAATCTACACCATGAAGGATTAGGGGACCTAAAGCAATGTGTATCTAATAAAGTGGCCAGTGAGTGTGACTCTTTTGGGTTTATTTTGCTCAGTAGTCTTTTGGTGTGTCACTAGTAAATTGGACACACAAAGTTCTCCACAAAGTAACCAGAGACTTTTGAGGTGAAGGTGTCACCGAAAGTTTCAATGTTGCACTTCTTGCTTGATAAACTCTATCTGGGAGTGAGAGAGAGAGAAAACAAAGGGTGTTTCCCAGCAGTAAAATAAAAATGGGGATTTCTGGGGGGGTTTCTGAAGCATTCAGAGAATGTTGGAATTGTTAAAGCAAATCTATGACACTACAGTTGAGCAAACCCTTCACTCTTAAGGACATAATTGTCTCCAATTGGCCTCGCAATGTACGCAGAGGATTTCTATTAGTAGAAAACTTGCATATAGGGAGGCGAAGCATTCTTTCTTTCTCAAACAGTGTCTGAAAGAACTAGTATCCACAGCTTGTCAGACAGATGTTATGCAAATCTACAGGAACACGAGAATATATCTTAAAGCATGAAAGAAAATCACTCTATCCCTAAACTTTTGAGAATTAAAGTTTTCTCAGACAGGAACATCCAATGTTTCCTTATTTTAAAAAAACACAAAAATCACAGAACAAAGAAGTGCACAAGAAAGACTCTCACATCCCCCTGAATATGAAGCGAGCATTTGCATATGTAATAAAAGCAATGGGGTTCATAAATTAAACCGTATGCTGACAAAGCCTCGATTAGTTATTTCTGATATGTATGCTCTGGAGGATTTTTATTAATAGAACTTCCACGTTTTGTTCTTGTTGAAACCGAGCCTGCTTACTGCGGGCAATCTTTCACTGGTTATTGTGTTTACAATAAATGATGACCCAACAGTTTGGTATTGAAACACCTTCTTTTATGTAAAGCTGCTAAATCCTCACAAACCGTTGAGTTCCTTGCACCATTCTGCTCTTTACTTATACAGAAAGTTATGGTATTATTATCAAATGCCTTTGTTTACCAATTTATTTACTCCTAAAACACTCACAGGCAACTTACTCCTTTGAGCTACTGTCAGGGATTCAGTTCATTCTAATGAAACTAAGGTTTACAATTCACAATTAAGAAAACAAATGAACAAATCAGAAAACACAACAAAAGCGAAAACAAATTTAGAATTTGTAAAACGCAACATTTTGGCTAGAACAGAAAAGGAGTTTGAGAACCGAGATCTTGTCCTCCTGCTCACGTGGTCCAGCCTGACGATGTCGGTCCACCACTGGTTGCTCCAGCTGTTTGGGTTGGCCTGCCTCTGAGTTCCTTGGAGCTTTCCACCTGCACCACCCTGGCTTCTACCTAAAGGCCTTTACACACATATCTGAATTTTCGATCCAAAGTTTTGAGCGAGAATGCACCTTGACTTTACCTCCCTTCTCCATCTGTTATACTGGAAACAACATCTTCAGGCAGGGAGTTGCAATACTTTCTCGACCCAGAGGAAGAGCACGTTACTGAGACGGCAGCCGAAAATTCTTGCTTATTTCGGATCATGTGTAGAGGCCTTAGAACCCAGTGGACGCCTAAGGAGACTCAAGGGATCATGCAGGAAGTTCTGCCTTACAAGGAATCTGGACTTATACTGTATATGCCCCGTATTCCTGATTGTTTTTTTCTGTTTCTTTTTTCTTCTCCTTTATATTTTATTCGTTTCATTGTTACACGAGGCGGTATTATTAAAGTGGTGGCTCTGTTATGGTGTTCACCAATCCCCTCATGTGTTTGTGCTGTTCCGTGTCTGTGGCTCTCTCCTCTTGTATCTGCTTTCACCCCTCCCACCCTGTTTGTCATCTAATTACTGCACACCTGTTTCACATTCTGTTGAATGTGATTTTTTATTATACTCTGTGTTGCATTTTATTAACATTTTCTATACCCAATTTTCTTTTCTTAAGGCCTCTACACACCTATTCAAAATTTTTACCCAAAGTTTTATGAGAATGCTGGCAATGAAAAAGCATTTGGCTCTGCCATATCAGATTGGTTTTCACAAGGAGAACCGATGAAATCTGGCTCTTTTGATGACTTGGGACACTGGGAGCTGTTTGCCAATTGCATAAAGATTACCAAAATGTGGAGATTTGTGGCGACCTATTGCCTTGTTTTTGAGAGTTGATGGTAAACGCGTCGATACCAATAATGGTATCTTATAATACGATAAAATATCTGAAACTAAACCACAAAAATGAGCATGGAGAATGTGCTGCTGGCAGTGGGGAAATGGCAAGCGACATGAGAGCCAAACAATTTACCGAGGTGATCATCCAATTCATTGTTTTAGACGATGTGGATAATGGGGGATATTGTCACTTTCTTTACATCCAAGTCGCCGTCATGTCATTGATGGGGTATTACTACAAATGTCTTAAAATTAGTTTCAATGTGTTGTTACTTGGAAAACTGCTACATCCCAAAAAAATCTGAATCGGCGAGCACCAGAAAAAAAATGTACTCAGACTCTTGTACTCAGTCTTAAAAAATGGTATCAGTGCATCCATTGTAAACGTCATCTTCAGGCAGGGAGCGTCTATATTTCCTCATTTCGGATCGGTGTGTAGAGACATTTAGTCATATTAAGGTTTTCCCCATTGTGGGTGGTTTCTGTTATTTTTAAACTCAATAAAAATTGTGTTGCTCCAGATCTTGTCCATGAGTTCTGTCTTCCACCATCACTCACGACTATGACAACGTCACCTGGTTACCCACATATCCAGCTCAGAATTCCTAAAGTAATGCATACAGCACAGTGACTCAGCTACACAGAAGATCAATGAGGCAGCTTTCACAGCCCCCCACTGCAGAGAGATATTATTGGGTTGTAATTTAAACTGAGAGGTCTAGGTTATATCGGCTCTGTAACAGAGGGAAGGAGACGCTGCCTGGAATATCAATGACAGTGGGGGTTCTTGCCCAAAAGAGCAAAGGGAAACATCCTTAATCACAATCTCTATTCCCTACAGTTCTGATGCTGAACATGCAGCGGTGCTTTAATCTGATTGCTTTTCACAAGCACCTAGTTGACCTACTTGGTGAATGTTGAAACATGTGGTGGATTACAGCTTGACTAATCCATGGAAAGGCTTTTTGTAAATTAACCCACTTGCAGATTGAAAAAAAATGTTGGACTACATTTTTATTAAACAACACACAAAGAAAATTTAACACAGCATCAAAATAATGAAAATATAGTGTAAAAATTATCGTGATGGGTGGTGCTGCAGTTTTTATCAGATCAAGGATCAGGCTTACATCTAGACTCTAAACAGTGGACCTCCAATGAAAATCGAATTGTTTGAACAGACTTATGCCTTTTCAGTGTGTGTCCCCAATCAGTGGGCTACTGCTTGAAAATGGATTTTAGGAAAACAATCTAAATTTCTTAACATTTTCTAAGATGCATGTGTCAATCACAAAGCCACAGGATGCGTCACTAAAATAACAGATGTACCAATTACAAGAAATTAGTAAAAACAAGCCAAGGCTTCGCATTGATTCAGTTGGTTCCGGAGAGACACAGCAAATCAATCATCAATCACCACCTCCACTGACATCCCATCAAAGAAGCTGTTATCCTCCACCCTTCACCCCTTAAAAGACTCATTCCAGCACCTCCCAGGTTGTCAGATCTACAGTTCACACTGACTGACTCACCAGTGTAACTACCTGGTTTCCATTCCTGCTTCCTGATTTCATTGCGGTGTCTCTCAGAAACCTCAGCTTCTACCAACCTTGCTGAAAACCATCTCTGAGTGTTTGGATCCTGATTAGCCTTGCTGTTTCCTTCTTAAGGAACGTGATTCTTTTGTACACTTATCAGCTTTATAAATAACCCTGGATAGCACTTATGCAGAAGTGTGACTTTGAAACACTGGCCGTGAGTGTGTTTTTTATGCCTTTATTTTGAATAGAAAGGACATAGACATGAAGAGAAACGGGTAGATAGAGAGGGAAGAATGGCAAATGATGATGGGCTTGGGATTTGGATACATGTCCGGTGCACCGTCCACTACACCAAGGGGCCATACCACGTATCTTTATTACCAACTATAACTAGCTTTTCTCTGATTGTGGTATTTGTGATGTCACAAACCTTAGGACTCCACCCACTGTACTTGACAGAGACTTCCAAACAACATAAACCCCGCCCTTAATAGTTCTCCATAGTTAAAGCTACTTTTTCTCCCACGTCCCTTATATCTTCGTCTGCTAAGGAATGGGGTTGTGCTGTTGTTGGGTGTAAAGACAAGCAAAAGTATTAATATACACTCACCGGTCACTTTATTAGGTACACCTGTTCAACTGCTCGTTAATGCAAATTTCTAATCAGCCAATCACACGACAGCAGCTCATTGCATGTCGAAATTGTGAAGATGAACTGCTGCAAATGAAGCATCAGAATGGCAACATTCCGGGGTTGGAATGATTCCGGCGATCTCCTGCTTCTCACCAAAAAGAAAAGCTTTTGCAGAGTGGATTTCTGAACTGTCTTTAAAGTACTTTTCTGTGCAGAACTAGGTGAGTTCATCTATGGGAATATTTAACGTTTAAAGAACCAGATCTTCTTGAGAAATAGTCATCAAATGAAACAAAGAGACATCTTCTCCTTTTTTCTTTTTAGAAATGGTCAGACTGGACTAACTGGAATGTTATATGAAAAAGTACGAAATCAGAAAAGCCTTCAAAGGTAATCTCCATCAGCCTCCTTGATCCTGGGGTTGCTTTAGAGTCAAGCGAGTGCAAAAAAAACATCAGAGAAATATTACATTAACAGATGGAATCGAGAGCAAAGTCGCCTGAAGCGCAGGCTTTGATCTTTGTCTTTCCAGAGCAGACCCCCTCTTTCACCTGTTTAGTTTACCCAGATATACCCAGAGACAGCAGCGGGCCCAGTACTACATGAAAATGAATGGATCGAGTCAAATAATAAAGTCTGTAGAGCAATACCAATGGTATCGCAATTATATTTGTACCACAAAAAGTCAAAAGAGAGCCACCATTCAAACAATAATCTACATGATTTATGTTGTTTAACCGGTTACAAAGAACAGATCTTGTACTTAAAGTTTTCGACTGCTGGTTTTAACACCCAGTGTGGTGAAATTTTAACCCAAAGAGAATCTTTTCTCTACTAAAAGAACATTTTTTGAAGTGCTGAGTTCTGAATTGTATGAAAATACAAGCTGTGATGGTCTCTCAAGGGACCCTGGAAGCCAAGTGATGAGAATGACATCCAGTTAAATGCATGTAAAAAATGTGTGAAGGCTTGATTTAATCCGTGTGGAGTTGACTGAACTGTAAAATGGCTGTTAAAGCCAGGAGTGGGCTCTGGATTGAAAGAATGAGAGATTCATCACACATCGTTTCAAAGCAGGGGTCAAGGTTTTGGTCGCTTTCAAATCAATTCAGACTCTGAGATTCATTCTGAGCTGATGGAAAACTTGTGGAGGGAACTCATCTGCATCAAACAATCATTATTGCAAGCTGAGAAACAAAGCAGAACATTTCAGTCTTTAATTTAAATCTAACTGTCCACATCAGTCTTGTGAATTAACATAAGAACGATTCTATTGCATTCCTTCACATTAGTAGAAGCTGGTGTTAAACTAATTAAACTGTGTGCCAAATTTCAGCAAGATGAACAAGAAACAAATAATAACATACACAGGATATACTAAAGATATTTTTTAGAGCTAAATGTAAAGTTTATGAAATAACAGTGTTCATCAATTGCTCCGCTCTTTGGTTTCCAACCTTTCAGGCTACTTGTCTCTCTCCATTTCTTTCTCTCTGCCCCACCCCCTTCTCTTCCCCTCCCTTTAGCTTTCCCTTATGCAGGGCTGGCTCTAGTTGAAACACGTCCACATGTTTAAGTTAAATAAAGGCAGCGTTTCTGTTGAATCTTTTAAAACTCTTTCGTCTACTATTTTTTTATTGGTCATTCTAACACAAACAGAGAGTTAGACATTTTTGTTATCTCCAGGAGAGTGAACACCTGGTGTGCTGTTTCCTCTTCTGGATTGGAGCATTGAATGTGTAGATATTAGATATTAGTTGTATTTCCCATGGACCAGTTTACATTAGTTGCGTCAGGACAAGGTGGCATTGGACTGAAAGGTGGAGTGAATAAGGGATCGGAGAAGGTGAGGGGGAAAGGTTCAGGAGTGAGAAAAATAGGAGGAATACCTACCTGAACATACAAATTAAGTTTGTTATAGTATAATGAATTGTTTTTACCAAGTATTTAGCCATGCGTGTTTCTGCCTCACAGCAATTTGTTGAAATGACAACAATATCATCGTTTTTGTGCTGCTAAAAGCTTGTCGTTTTATAAAGTGGAAACTTCCTGAGGCTGAAGCCTCAGTACGAAGATAAACTAACTCTTGTCTTAAATAAGAGACAGATTTTGTGTGGAAAAAAAAAAAGAAAATCAATAAATTCAGTAGAATTGTTTATTTTATGCTATAGTTTTTTAAAAACTGTAGTGTAATGTTGATTAGTTCCTTAAAAAAAACATTACAAGAGAGTTATTCCATCTAACCCACTGTTCAGTTCTGTAGTTAAACTGGGAGCTCAATACCAAGAGTTTCAATATAAAGTGAAAGGGTTGACTTCTGAAGCACATAATACATTGAGAATTTTTCAAAACATTTTTTATTTGTTCATCAAAATGTTTCACTGTCAGAATATTGTTGTTTGGTGAAAAAAATTAATAGGAATAATAAGATGCATTTAATGAATGAATCAATGATTTTTTTTTGTCCCCCTAAACCTCAAATTGTGCACAATGCGGCCCACAAGCTCAAATGAGTTTGACACAACTGTCCTAGACGATACTGTATCTCCACGTGGCGTATTGTGACAATTACCGGTATACCGACAATTAGCGGTATCCTGTGCCACGATATGGTGTTACACATCTATAAAACATGGAAAAAACTTGGCACTTTTTGTTCGTTGTCATTTTCAGAGAAGAAACAGACAAATAAACGATTTCCATGAAGAAATGGGTGAGTATGATGTAGATTTAAGTTTATGTATTTCAATAAAGAATTTAGCATTTAAATCGCGTTGACGTGTTGCCGTCGACCAGAGCGCATGCGCGAGCTGGAGAGCCCGCAACTCGCTGTCAAAACTACACGCACACGCGGCAGAGAGACGTCCTCTCATATCCCAGCAGCAGTCTCTGAAGATGAGCTCGACACGAACAGCCGAAACATACGAGATATCGCTCCACAGGACTCTATGAGAGCAGAACCACCGCCAGGAGGATTTGTACCTGTTTGTTCCTGCGCTTGGGGATGTTGCCATGGCGTGTACGAGGAGAACCAAAACTTTGGTGTCCACGTGCGTGATTTTAAGCGGAATGACCAATGTTTTGTGCTTGCTTTACGTTGGGTGGATAACGAATTACGTGTCAAACAAAAGCAGCGTTAAAGGAGCTGGGAGAACCCAAGAGAAAAAGTTTACCGACGACGGCAGAGGAGAAACGGTGAGGATTATGGAGAGGCTGGACCGACTGGAGAGTGTTGTCAACCAGCACATCCAAGGTGAGCACGTGTTTACGAATTTCATTTTCACAGTAGTGCATTTCTTGACAGCAGCAAGAGGTTTACTCTACTCTGGTAATGTTCGTCGCATTCAGCTGCTGCAGTGTAAACGCAGCTTTAATGCTGCTGGAGAGGAGGCACACATTTTACACTAAACAGCAGTCCTTTGGCTGGTGCCATCGTGTTGCTGTGGTGGACTGGGCAGCTGGGGGTGATCATGACCTGCAAAAGGCAACCTCTCACTTTTCTTGTTTTTTTTTAATACACAATTTTTTTATTATTGATTTGTCAACCTCAAGTAGTTATTTCAAATGAAAAACACATAGTATAATTATAAAATTTATTTTATCGTATGAGCCACTCCACCGAATATGTATTAAAAAGGCACTAAATTGCGTCATAAAAACATATGATTTTAAAATGTGCTCCTACATACTATTCAAGTATGCCTTAACATTCAAAATATTTATAAAATCCACATAAAACACTGAAAAAAGCATTTATTGATTGTCCCCACTCTCTGATGCTACACAATAACATGATTAAGATATTTAAAAAAGAATATTTATTTTGCCTTGATATGTAAATCCATATATGTTTTTTTCAAATAAATTTTTTTACTAAAATATCTGGGGAATTTCCATAAGTCAGCAGATAGTTGCATCACTTTGATCTTTAGAAAGTTCTGTCAAATTATTTTCTGAGATTAAATTAGTTTAGTGTAAAAATGCACACATTTGGTAAATCTGCAGAGCTCTTGGTTCTATTATCATGTGGACAATGTTGCTATTTAGCATGTATTTGCTAATTCTTTGTTAAAGACTCAGTCCTGTTGCGTATATAAAGAATAACTAGAGGGTTAGTAACAAGAAAAAAACATCTTTTTTATTATAAATCAAATTAACAAGTTACTTAAGATGGACCAATAAAATCAAAATAAAAAAAAAAACATATATTTTGAAGAGTTACAACAAGCTAATGGCACCTGTTTGGTGGAACGGCTCCTACATGTTAAAAGTGTTTCTTGCATGCAACACTTCGATCTGACTTTGCTGCGCTGATGAAGAAAGCTGCGTCTGATTCAGATTCAGCAGAAAAGCCACAAGGAAGGTGTGCTTGCAGGAGAATTAGCATTTGTATTGTAAGGAAGAGAAATTATGTGCTATACCACAATATCACATTGAAATCGAAAACTCACACAAATATAAAATGTAAACATTACAAATTAATAACACAATGCTGATGTGTTGAATATTTTATACATTAATGTTGTTGAAGAGCATTTGCTTGAATTTATGGGATTTGTTGGCAAGAACAGCAAGGGTGGCTCTCGTGCTGGGCTCAAGGTCTTAAAGCTGGCTTCTGCACAGCGCAGTCATGGAGAAGCAATAAATGTCAATCAGGGTATACCCAGCGAGCCTCGATTGAGAGGCACTTAAGCGATTGAGTCTATCATTTTATATAATGCACTGTTTTGCATGAGGTTACTGGATTGCCAGTCCTTCCTCCACTGGCATTTCAGGAGAAATCCTTCTAATATTAGACTTGATGCAGACGATTCAGCTTTTGTTATTTGATTTTATCAGAACTAGACATCATGGCTTATTGTTGATGCTCATGAAGACAATACGGTACATCTCATTTGGGCAACTAAAGGGAAATATTTAGAAAAACCTTTGAGAAAAAAAGTTAGTGATTGCATTTTTTTTCGGTGGCAGTTGTCAAATGTGAAGCTATTCTGTTTGGATTGTTTTAAATGATAAATGCCAATCCTTTTAGGTCCACCATGTTTTCCCTGATTTGCAAGTTTTGGGGGTGGTGGGGGCACTATATGTTCCATGGGATGGTGTGTGTGTGGGGGGTGGGGGGTTGTTGAGGTGGAGGTTTAAATACTTTTTAAAATAAGCTGTAGACCCGATCGACAGAGGTGGGACCACTATGCCAAGTCTCAGGTCAATACAGGGGAAGTCCGAGTCAAGTCCCAAGTCAATGCAGGGGAAGTCAGAGTCCAGTCCCAGGTCAATACAGAGCAACTCCAAGTCAAGTCCCAGGTCGATGGAGGGCAAGTCAGAGTCCAGTCCCAGGTCAATACAAGGCAAGTCTGAGTCAGTTGCCAGGTTAATACTGGGCAGGTCCGAGTCAGTTGCCAGGTTACTACAGGGCAAGTCCAAGTCAAGTCTCAGGTCAATACAGGGCAAGTCCGAGGCAAGTCCAAAGTCAATGCAGGGCAAGTCCGAGTCAAGGGATGATAACATTGTCCCAATCACCAATTTAGATTTGTTAACAGACTCAACGTTACAGAGAGCATTACTGCGACGCATCATTATTAGCAGTTTTGCTAACCAACCCGGCATTGCACAAAACTAGGGGTGTAACGGTACGCTAAAATCGTATTCGGTTTGGTACAGTGTCTTGGAGAGTTCGGTTCGGTACAAAACAATAAGAACTTACATATTCTTTATTTTGAAAAGCTGCCAATACACAGTAGAATTCTTGCATAAAATAAATAAAAGTGACACATTTGGGTGATATTTTAAATAAATTGCACTCTTTATAAAGAAAAACACATTTTTTTAAATAAAAAATGAAATACTGCAACTATTTAGGATAGATAGGATAGATTACCTATCCACATTTTCTGAAGAGAGCACAGATCTGGTTGCAGTGACAATATCTCCAGCAGTAGAAAATGTTAGATCTGTTGCCTGCCACATACCCGATCTCCGTGGAACAATGTCGGCATACAACTTTAAATTTATCCACTGGTCTATCCCCGTTACGTTTTTTAACAGAGAAGCCAAAGTGTTCCCAAACAGGAGACCGTAGTGAGATGGGAGGGTCTTCAAGCTCTGGCTTCTCTTTCGCTTTTGATATGATTCCATTTTCTTACTCGTGCTCGTGCTCATCACTCAATAGCGTCCGTGCGGAAACTCGCCTTGGAACATTGTTCCGCTGCGCTTAATATCACGCTAATAATAAAATTTTAATTATTATAAAAATACCGAATACCGAAACGGTACGCAAGTGTGCCGAACCGAACAGGCCGTACCGAAACGGTTCAATACATACCGTGAACCGTTACACCCCTACACAAAACACATGAAATTGGTTAATAATGTCAACGAAAATGCCATTAGAAAAAAAAAACAAATTCCAGATTCCAAACCCCTACAGAATTTAGTAAGATATTGTTGGAGTATATATTTTTTTTCTACATGTTTACGGTGGATTCATTTGTTTGTGAAGTGATGAACTTACACAGAACTCTTCGATGCACTTTGGACTTTGTCCCATTCCAGCCCGGGAGACACACAGAAAATTCTTATATTCTCATTTGAACAACTTCATGCCATTTCTATTTGACTTGAGACTTTTACACACTACACAAGTCAAATAGATATTACACACTACATTACCCATGATTCCTGGACTACAAATCCCAATAGGGGCGTGGGAGGAACGGGGGTAAACGGTGCGTTTTGCAGTAAATACGAAGTGATTCAAAGGCATTTTTTTATGATTAATATTGCAATTAGAAAGTTGCTAATGGTGCAGTGCTAGTACAAAGAGCTCAATATTTATTATAAATGCTTTAAATTCTTAAATTACATAATATGGCCCCTGTTCACAGCATGTGCAGAAGTGCTAGAATTTTTTTTTGTAGGTCTCTTGGGGCTAAATGTCTCAAATTTCAATTCAACAAGTAATTTGTTTAATAATGGTAAAAAACAGCAGAAAGTGGTATATTTAGAAATTGACCCTTAATACACTTGGCAAATTTTACTTATTTTCGCAAAAAACGTATTTTGAATTGCAGAGATATAAAAACTTCTGGCTTCAACTAATTCAGAAAAGCTTCTCAATTTAATATTGAAGAAGAAGAATATTTAATATTTGTTGAAACTACAAGAGTTTCGCAGTGATCTTAAAATCTTCCGGAAGAGTTTGATAGCGACACTGGTAAACAAAAACAAAACCAGCCAACCGGTGAACCTTTAATACAAGATTCCCCACATATCTCTCAGATCATTCTTTAAAACTAACAATAAAACAATGTTTGATTAATTAACAGAGCTGCTCCTCTCAGTGAATCTTATTTCCCTAAAATCCATTTAAAGACCTAAATCTGTTTTCACACCCATCTGAACCATCTGATTGCATTGGCATCAGCAGAGAGTGGGCTGACACAAGAAACCATGGTGATTTCCTGTCTCACGTCGAGAAGAAACGAAACCAGTCTTTCTCTGTAACACTCTTCCAATTAGTTTGATTTGAAGGTCACAGTGAAAATGGCAAGTTTGTCACAGACGGGGTATCATCAGGGTGTTCTGATCTGACCATGTATTGAGGTCTTAAAAAGCAAAAGGATCAGTCACAATATGCAAAATATTGAATTATGTAAAAGTTATTTTATACAGACTATCAATGTTCAAGGCAATGAGGTTAATTTTAGATGGATCGCATTCCAATTCCATTTAAAAAAAACATTCTGTTTTAGGAGATTCTGATGTTAAATGACCAATTAGAGCCAATGTTTTTTGAATAAAATTAGTGTGATATCAGGGCTCTAGAGTGCGACCAATTTGGTCGCATATGCGACCTAATTTCTCAATGGTGCGACTAAAAAAAAATCAAAGGTTGCACCGGTGCAACCCGTCGTTCGAGGGGAAAAAAACGAAACTCCGTGAGTCTCCCTGTTCAACAACAGACACACATCGTGGTCTAAACCAATCAGAGATAGTGAAGAGTGTATCCCCCCCCCCCTGATTGGCCGTGGTCCAGATATTCCTGTATGTGTGAGAACGTACATTTGAAAATGCATGTGATGCAGTCAGACAGAGAGAGGTGAGTCCATCAGGTAAACAGTGAATGTAGCCGTGGATTACGAGAGAAGATTAAAAGAACGATTGACAGATTTTTCATTAAGAAAGATAGGTTAGGGCCTGATCGTGAAAATTATAACCAATGCTCTGACACGGAGCCATCAACCTCCCTTGTGACTGGCTCTAATACATTTAGAATTGAAACTATAAACTTCAGAATTTTCTATAAAACACATAACATGCAGCGATAAATGCACTGCTCAAGTGTCCCCTCTCCCCGCTGCCTTTCAGCGGCAGGCAGCTGCAAACAGATCATCAGACGAGGCCGAGATGAGAATTAAGTTTTACGTTGCCTACAATATTGCAAAAGAAGAACTCCCCTTCACTAAATTCAAGTCCGAAATAATTCTTATGAAGAAAAATGGCTTGAACGTAAACCCGACGTACAGCAATGATGTCGCGCGCACCCAATTTATAGGAGTCATCGCAGATACATTGAAAAAAAAGATGTCTGTGCAAATTGTGAACAGTGCGTACATGGAATTCCTGATCGACGGAGACACATATATCGCCACAAAGGAATGCATCATTGTGTACAGTCGTGTCTTGCGGAAAGGAAGACCGATGAATATATTATTGAACACGGTGATGTCGAGCATGCTCATGCCCAAGGTAAGCCATGTCATGTTATGGAGCCTATGTCAATAATATGCCTACCGTCTCGTTACTGCATTAACCATAATATTCTGACACTTAAAATAAAAAAATAAATAAATAGGCTGCATTATAAACTCTTGATCTGGGTAGTAAATGGTATTATCGTTTTTATTTGTATTTGCTGCTCTTAGGGACCAAAATCAGTTTAAAGTTTAAATTTCAGCTCAGTAAAGCACTTTAAACACCTTTTCAGTAAGTTTTAGTTACCTTTCTTGTGGAATTGTGCTTCAAATAAAGAACTTTATATTGACCAGGTTGTTAGTTAATCATTTACAAGTCAATATTGTCTATGGACAGTGATTTAAAAAAATAAATAAATAAATAGATAACTAAAAAAAGTGAACTTGTGAAAATGAGGTGTTAAATGTGATGCAGTTGAAAATTTGGGTGCACCTAACTTTTGTGCTGGTGCACCTAAGAAAAAAATTTAGGCGCACCAGTGCAACCAGTGCAAAAAGTTAGTCTAGAGCCCTGATAAATATGCAACAAAAACACTCCAAAGAAAGTGGATAAATAACAAAAAGCTAGCAAAAGTAATGTATCCATTTAGCAGCTGCATTAACGTCACAGCTTAACCAGTTGATCAAGAGTAGTGGTCATTGCTGAAATATGAGCTGAAAACCAGAACCACAAAATATAGACATACATCAATCCATCCATCCATCCATCCATCCATCCATCCATTTATTCTCTTTACGCATTTCTTTCTGGTTTGAATCACATGATTTTGCAGGTGACTGTCTCCAGCTCATATTGGGGAAAATACAAGTGCAACACCCTGGAGAGGTCATCAGCCCATAGCAAGGGAATATTCACTCTCATCATTCACCTCAAGCATGTTTTCAGACTGTGAAAAGATCTGGCTGACCTTGAATCAGTGACCGAACTGTATCTAGAGTAGGGGTCGTCACTTCTGAAATTCATTGATATTTAATCTTTGTGGACGGTTTAGTTTAAAATGTTAACAGCCACTAAATTAAACTGCAGTAAAAATCTGAGATCAATATTTTTTTTTCACGCACTAATCTCTTTATTTAACCATTTTCCCTTTAATTGCCAAGATCTTACATGATGTCACTAATATGGGGAACATTTTTTTCTTAACCTTTTATCACAGTCTTGGAGATGTCAAACATTGAAAACAACAATTTAGACTTAGTTTTTGCGTAGCACCAGATTTATGGTTCGTTCCATTCAACTTCATATACCAGTCAGAAACTAACCTCAAGACCTACGTGGTGATCAAAAGCACAAATCTAAAATGTCTTGCCAAAAGAAATGACCACCAAGAATCAAGAATGCAGGATTATTTGGTGTCATGGCTTTGCAATCAAAAAAGGTCGTTTTAATGGAAGTCAATGGGACATGAATAATAAATGTGGGAGGGAGTTTTTGAACATTTTCAAAGCATTTTCCCATAATATGTGTAAAAATAAGATTAGTCACCAAAATGCATTCTATTTCATGAAGCAGAGAAAAAGTAATGGCCAAATTTAGACTAAACAATCACAAATTATGACTAGCAAAAATTATCTTTATTTTAATTTCATGTATGCAATTAAATGCAGTACTTCCCTTATTTACGCATTCTGTGAGGTTTGCATTCTCGTCATCCTCACTGACCTTCAGACAGATCGGTGCATCCCGGTCGAAGTGGTCAAGGAAGCTGCCGAGTGATGACTTCCTGCCAGCCGCTTGACGGAAACGGAAACAGAACTGTGTGTCCCCAAGGCAACCTGTATACGTGAGAAAAAAAAAAACACTCGGTTTGTCCCACACACTGTTAATGTTCATGGACTTAATTAAGATTTAAAAAAATAATAAAAAATTTGCTGCAGGAATATCAATTCATGTCAACAACTAATCAATATTTAGAATTTACCAGGGGGGTATTCCAGAAAGCTTGGTTAACTTACCATATGATAAATCATAACCTCTGGGTTGATTTACCCCAAACAGGCATACCATGAGTATGTCGGTTCCAAAACACCTGAGAAGAGTAAGTTTAATCAACCTCCAACTGATTACCCAGAGTTAATGCGCGTGCACGGTGCATATATAAAGACATTTTCAATGGATCGCCGATTTCACGAGTCACCATGGAAAGTCAAAGCGAAAAAAGAGAGCGGCGTATTTCACAGAGGCGGAGTTGGAGGTTTTAATGCACGCTTATGAGGAGTTTAAGCCAATAATATTAAAAAGAAGCAATACAGCTGCATCAGCTAAAGCAAGAGAGTTGGCTTGGCAAAAAATAACGGACAGAGTAAATGCGTGAGTGTATTAAATTACAAATTTGGTATTGG
>SRMA01026823.1:173531-211407 GCA_007224835.1 Danionella cerebrum | reverse complement strand
GGTGTATCTTGTCTTGTTGTTAGCCCTTCAGTGTTGGTGCGTTTTTATCGATTATTGTTTGCAAGATCTCACTGTTTGTGAATTTTATCTAGAATAGTGCAATATTTTCAGACTAAACATTGGTTGATTAATTATCAGTTACGTAAATATCATGAAATACAGTCAAGTCATGGTCATCTGGTAAGATGTCGATCGAGTCCAATTATTTCAGCATTTAAGCATTTTATTGTGTAGAAATGTGCACTGCTTGTGCCATTTTACTGCTTGTTTTGCCACTGAGCGTCAATGAAGGTGCTTTGGCTCAACAGGAAAATAACGTCAATGCTTAACATCGATATGTAACTGGAATCCAGTGAAGTGAAAAATAGGTGTGAAGCAGCAGTTCAAGCATGACAGGAAGTGGCATTTTGACATCTGAGATTCAGCTATAAAACATTAAATTAATCAATATATTCATACAACAGTCAATATACACAACCTAGAAAACACTGATATGCATGTCCCAGAGTGAAAGGAACCTTGGCTTGTGTGAAACCGGATTACTGGCTCTATCTACAGGCCATGACTGATGGATTACCACTCGCTCCCCTAGTTAACCCTTTCTTCATCTATTAAAAGCACCATTTACAGAACATTAAAGAGCTAATCCTGCTGAAAGCACCTCAGAGTTTCACAAAAAAACTGATAAACTACCAGCACGCGAGAGGATCTTGATCATTAGAGTCTGAACCACTATATTTGGAAGGCTTTACCTCGTATCTGGCTTTTTAATCATTATTAACTGGACTTTAATTGCATTTCATGGAAGGTATTGAGGATTACAGCATTATCAAC
Organism: Danionella cerebrum; assembly: GCA_007224835.1. NCBI lineage: Eukaryota > Metazoa > Chordata > Actinopteri > Cypriniformes > Danionidae > Danionella > Danionella cerebrum. The sequence continues at coordinate 210,573 of SRMA01026823.1, read as the reverse complement.
CTAAAAAATGGTATACACTCAATGGAAGTTTAAAATACTATTTGTTTGTTTACATATTTGGATGGTCATGTATAAAATAAAATTATTTATTCCACTGTAAAATGTTTAAAATAGAATCAAAAAGGTGCCTGTAATTTAAAGGGTCTTTCATTCATGTTTGTCTAATTCTATATTCAGCTCAATGTTCCTAGCACCGCCCACTGACCAATCAGATTAAGTACAGCCAATTTCTATGCAGAGCTGATATGCTGTCTGACCCGGAAGTGTGACCCCCGCTGAAGTATAATGCAGAGAAACTGTGTTTTTTTTAACCGATTATAATGTAATACGTGGTTTTTACACAATGCCTCACTGTGTTTATGTTTCTGTCGAATTCTGACTGACAGGTGAGGGTTTGGTCAGCAGAGGGCATGGCAAAAGCCCTCTGGTTATATACCATAACTGGCAATGGTGCTTTCCGACTGATGTGCAGATTTGTATTGTTTGAGTTAAACATGGTTTAAAAGAATGATATGGAGTGAGTAGAAAGAAGAGATAGGATGTCAGTTCGTCCATCCTCACATCTCTAGTTTCAGACAGATGAGAACAGGATCAATATGCAAAACATACAGATCAAGAGCAAGGCAGTCTGCAAGTTTACCAAGCCATTAAGAGGACAGTGCTGTAATCTTCAAATCCTGTAGCTGTTGTTTACACATCGCTGCTATTAATAACCAAGGTTTAAAAAGCCAGAGCTGAACCTGAGGGCCGCGAAGGACTGGCGACCTGGCCAGAGTGTAACCCTTGCCCAATGTGCACTGGAAATAGGCCCCGGCAGACCCCCGTGACCCCAAAAAGGGAATAAGTGGGTTGGAAAATGAATGAATGAATGAATGAATGAACCTGTGAGATGTGGATGCACCTCTTCTGCAGTAGTTTATAATTGATAATATCTCTAGGAGTTAAAAAACGTATAAAAATAAAATAAACCAACTTACCTGAATTAGAGTCTGGGAATGAAAGATAGCATATACTCGTTTTCTGAAATACAAAAAAAATGTTTTAAATGGAAAAGATAGAATTCTGGACTACATTTATTTTATAAACACCGCTATCAAGAATGATAATCAACACAAGCTTTATAATGCTATACTCTAACTAATAATGGGTATTTATGTATGTACATGTGAGGTGTCTAGCTATTATTAAAATGTATGAAGAATAAATACAAAGTATTCGTACCTCCTTTTCAGACAGTTTTGAGTGATGTGGATAGATCACCTGCATGGAACAGAACACAGTGAAGGAGTGGAAACATTTATCTATAAATAAAATATATTTCAGAATTTAAACTCTTAATTGAACAATAAAAGTACAGCGTATCATTTTAAAATATTTTGATGACTCAATTTTACCATTAGCCACCGATGCTAATCGGTTTCCATTGACTTTCCATACAGTTAACCGGCGTTCTTGCTAACAGGCCATACAGAACGTTGAAAAACTGCTGTAAATAACAATTTTATGCAATTATTTTCTACCTCCACCGCCTGCCCGAGCTCCAGATCGAAGCCGACCACACAGATACAGTGAAGCCAGGAGGAGAAGCGGTCCCACGGCAGCAGTAACGGGTCGGTCTCCGGTTCTTCCGTTGGCGGAGGCCCATCGACGGGCATTTCCTCCGCTGGAGAAACTCTTAACGTGTCTTCGGATTCGTCGAGTGACTCTTCTAGTCCCTCTGAGCCTTGAAAGGCCATGATAATTTCAACAGCCCGATTGTGGCTTTTTATTTAGTGATGGGAAACTGCAGGAACTTGCTCTGTAAATACAAACACAGCCAGGATGAAATGGGCGGGGCTTGCAAGGACAGCGTGATGACGTCGTAGGTTAAGATTCCCATGATTCGTTCGGTGGCACGCAGGACTGAACTTTCGTTACACAAACGATGTCACGTTTTAGTAGATAATTATAACGTTTATTCAGTATTAACCTTTAGATTTTACCTGAAGTAATAGTTATGTACGGTTCAGGAGTGGTTGATGCATTTTTTGCTAAGGGGGTCACAATAATCTACAAAATTTTCCAAAAAACATAAAATGTGTAATGTATATATACAGTATATGCATAACGTAAAACGGTCTAAGTCCATCCTGTGCCTGATCTTGGTATTTTGAAAAGGAGTAAAGAAAATCTGAATCGCTTTGCAACATCCAGTTAGCCAAGTCTTCTTTTCATACCATGAACTGGAAATTTACAGAGTATATTTTTATTCCTCTGTCTTTTTGGGTGTTGATTCATAAATACAGATATGATCTGAATCAGCAGTGATGTAGAAAAATATGAGCCTTGGTATGTTAATTGAGGCAGCTATAATAAACTCTTGGCAGAAGTCTGTATCTTGAGCTTTCCCAAGGTCTTGAAAAAAAAACAGTGTATGGGCATATTCAATTGCAACCTCGAGTTTGAATAAACACCATTTATATCCAATCAATCAGAAACTAGTCAATGTGAATTTAATAAATACCTCACTAACTGCTTATTACGTCTAAACATGTAAGTTTTAGTTCTAATTTTTTTCTACATAAAGTCTTATTCATGTTTAGGTCAAGTAGCATTGAGTGGCAGGGTGGCCCTTAGTAGACTCCTTATTGGAGTTTGCGTATTATTCAATTGCTTAAAAATAAGTTGGGCATGTACTCTGGTTTCTTTACACAGGTCAAAACTGGTTAAAGCATGGTTTTGGAGGATGGTAGACTTTTAGATCCTCTTCAGTAAATGAATATTGACTGAATCCAGCGACAGAATTCCGACCCTTCAGTGTGACCCTGTCTTTCAACCAATGTGAGCTGGAGAAACTAAAGAAACGCAAGGCTGGAAACACTGGGTAAAATAAGGATAAAAACACATAGATATTTAAAGTGCATTTTAAAAGAGGATTTTTCTTTCTTTTTGTTTTTATATTATAAAAAGTGTTTTTTATTCTTTTGCAATTTAATTTCTAAGGTTTCTGTTTATAATCTGTGTGATATTGACATTCACGTTGATAAATAGGTGTAAAAAGGTGTAAAATGTTCATGTAAAATATGCAGTGTATGCCACATTCTAAAGAAAAAAACTGTAAAATAAATAGCAATTTATATCCTTAACATATAATTGTAATCTATTGTGATCTATTTTTAATATATCATTTGGTACACAGTGTTAATATCTGAACTTTGGCACACTTAAAAGAAGAGTAATTCTGAGTAATTAATAGGGCAGGATGTAGCCATGGTATTTATTTTCATAAAATGTCCCAAGAACATCAATTGTATAAATATGTTCCAACAGGGACCACTTAATTACTTCTTATGGGTCACGTAAGAGACAAAACAATTGGATTAGGGTGAGCAAGACATTACAGTCAAATCAGCATGCTCCATTTGCTGTGACAGATGTTCAGTGTAAATTAGTCTACAGTCCAAATAGAGTCAATGGAGTGGATTGGTGCCAACTGGAACCCTCTCTGTCTTTCAGACAAAACATTGTGTGCAAATATAGTTTAGAGGCTATAAACCACTTAAAATAGGAGACATCAATGTGATGTTTTTGTTCTTAGGATGAAATTAAATTAGTTTGGTTTTGGAGAGAGACAGGCTTAAATGACTATTCTCACAATAAAACATATACAAAGTTTCACCGACTTTCCACAATGACACAATTTAATAAATCATCAATGATTTAGCGGATAACGTTGTGAAATTATTTATTACTTATTAATTAATTATTCTATTTATAACATATAGTCATTGGAGATAACATAAACAAAAAACGTAAATAAAATCCCATCAACAGCAACAAAACTGTAAAAATATACAATCATCAGTAAAATGTAGCACCTATGTAGGACACCTTTTAATAATATAATTAAATAGTAGTACATGATTCAAAAAGGTTTGTTATACCGTTTGATTGTTGAATAATACAATAAAAATAAACAGTACTTTAAAATAGAATAAAAATGTTAAAGTACCCTTGATGTATCTAAAATAAGTTGTAGTTCCTTATTTTTTCATACTTTGTGACAAGCGTCATCCTTTCCCCTGAACATAACGCCCCGCCCCCAAGCATTACATCACCCTAATGTCCCCGCCCCTTTCTCGGTGGTGCGAGAGCCCCGCGGCGGTTAGTGCCCGATGTGTGCGTGTGTATTTCTCCTCTGGATGACGGTTTCATTTCGGTAACCTCCCGCACGCGGCGTTTTCCACACCCGTTTGCTTGTTTCTGAAAAGCGGACATCTCTATGACTTGAAGCCGGACTGTGTCATGGACTTTATTCGCCTCTGAGTTTCTTTTCTGGGAATGTTTCGTGTCTCTCAGCGGGCTAAGCTAGTCACCGAGCTGCGAGCTAATACTGGATTTACGCAAATTCACCCCGGTAAAAAGTTCAACTGATATCAAATTACTGGATAAATCCACTTCGAGGTATTTCCCAACTGGTTTCCAGTGCAGACTCCTTAATCTAATAGAGAAGGCCAGTGAAACCTCGTAGAAGCTAATGAGCTAATATGAAGTTAGCCAGCTAACGCTCTGGAGCGCCAGTAAACACTCTCCGCGGGGCTCTATGCTTACATGCATATAAAGGCTGACTATTTATATAGTTCAACTACCGTGTGTACTTTATCATATTAAATGCCCGAAATCTCTTGGGGAGTGGTGCATACTTCAGCCAAACCCAGTCCCAAAGGCAACCTAACATTTGGAAGCAAGTTTTGTGCAACGTTATGTTTTCCGAGGAGTACAGGTTGAACAATTTAACAGGTTATTAGCGCGCTGGTGGATTTTTTGCCCATGGTTGTAAAGTGGTTTGAGGATGATTTGTGTTGGAAACGACGTATTGTATTGGGCCCTTGTTTAATTAGTTTGGACCTGGGCAGCTGCGCTGGCAGCATGGGGGTCTCGCAAGAGAACATGAAGTCATCTACATAGTCTCTGAGTACTGTCTTTTGACGTTATGTAGTCGGTGTAGCCAACAAACCTTGTCTTTTCATCAAATTGGTGTTTAGTTTTGTAGTACTATGTGTATCGTTTAGTTTAGCCAGATTAATCAGAGCAACAGGTCAATCTGGATCAAGAAACCCTGTCTTTCGTCTCTGGTTGGAGCAACACTCCCAAGCCATCCTCGATGCCTTCAGCGTTGGCCGTATTCTCCTGCCGCCCGAATTCACACCCGTTTCAGGAACGTCACGTCTACCTGGATGAGCCGGTTAAAATCGGGCGCTCCGTGGCCCGGTGTCGCCCTGCCCAAAACAACGCCACATTCGACTGCAAGGTGTTATCAAGAAACCACGCTCTGGTGTGGTTCGACCACAATACAGGAAAGGTAAGTGGTAGTGGTTGACCTTTCATCCGAGATGTCAAAAGTACACACAAGCGTCCCGATCCAGGTTCAGACCTATACCAGCAGCATACATCACATTCTTGTGGCTATGTGTTCGTTTTACTGTCATGTTTTTAAAACGAAACTGTGTTTTGATACCATCACCATCAGAATGTAAAGAATCCATTGAACTAATGTTCGTAAATAAAAACCAATTACTCACATTTAGATACAAATTCAAAAATTATTTGCTCGCTATTTTGTGTTGGTTCTGTTGCATACTTTGGGATATGTAAGGCTACAAAGGAAGGCTTTAAATTCAGTGAAAAGAAGACTCATTTGAAGACCCCTTCGATTTTTATTTTTTTTGGCAAAATAGCACCATCTTTGCGCCATGTTGTCACAAGTGGACTTGAAATCTGCCGTATGAAGGATCAGAACCTGGATTGGGATACAACTCTACTCTTAAACTCTGCAGGGTTTAAAAACGTCACCAATGGATCCGTTTTAAATAATTTATCATTTAAAATTAAGTAAAAATGTTTAGCTGAAGTTACTTATGGTGCTTTTCTACTGCATGACACGGTACAGCTCGGCACAGTTCAGTTTGGTCTACTTGCTTTTCCAGGCTTTAGTGTCAGAAGCCATTGTCGGAGTACTTTTGCACAACGCCTTCTATGATGTAATAAAAAATGAGACATGAGATCAGCAATTGATCCTGAAAGGATTTGATTTTTTGGAATGATATACACAGCTTTCCACAATGAGTTATTTGGTTGAGAAGTAAACTTGCGTTAGAATTGAACAAACTCAGTGTTTGTGTGTAATTTGTTCGACTAATGTCGACTCTGTCTAACCAATCGGGTCTCATCTACGTCATTCTCACTAAGACAATGGTGTCGGTTCAGAGCAATGGTGTTGGTTCTAGAACCTCCTTGAAGCGAGTTCCAGAAAGTCATGTTCCACAGCCACAACGGAGTGGAAAAGCCTTTAAAACCGCTCTACAATGAACTGAAATGTCATGTAGCTGATGGCAGATTTTTTTTTAAACCAATTTTTATTTATGTAAACACAGACACAATCTTACATTTCTTTGAAATGCAAGTATGGATGAATCATGCAAAATGAACAGCTTCCGCAGTTATAGATTTTGTTTAAACAAAACTACTCTCTCCAGTTAAAATTGAATAACTTTTGCATAAATCACTTTAAAATCAAAATTATTTCTTAAGTATACAATTACTAATTACTAAATAAATTGTTATTTTAGCATCGTAGGAGCTATTGTGATTACTCGGAAGGTAATGTTTTAGGGTTGAATCATATGTACATGCAAACACTGAGTGCTCTTAACCAGTTACAAACCATTGGTTCCTATCTATCGTAAACTAAACAAAGTATGTATCACATTTTTTTGGTGCAGTGCATTTTGATTAGTTGAAAAGCTTTTGCGAACACTAAGCAGATGGGGACAAACCAAATGTACCAAAAGATACAATTTTTTATTTTGCTGTCACGCTTGTGTTCCTAGTATCTTGACAAAAGTACGTGTTCAGTTTGAACTGGTTACAGGTTACCTTTCTGGAGGTAACTACTGCTTGATGGGCTAGAGAGAGGCTGTGAATTTTGGTAGAGGACCACCCGACAATGGTTTACACCAATTTCTAACTTTTGAGTAAGAAATAATTGGAATTTTCACCCTCCATATGTTGCCTTCAATATGGTGCTGGCTTTCTTAGTAAGTCGTTTGCTGTTGTATGTTTATTATTGGTGTCTACATCTTGGCTTTCTTGCATTGCTTCCACAGCCTAATGTGTGAATGAAAGTGTGAACAAAACCCATTGTAATCGCCATTTCCCACCATGAATATTTCTAAGAAAATTGCTTGAGATTATTCACTCTGATCTATTTTTCACTTGACGTGTTTTGACAGAGCGAGTGCACATTGCATTAGGTCAAAAGTGGTTGTCTCCCTCAGGCAAGCTTAGAGTTGACATCAGAATATCTCACAGTGGTTGAACTTGAGCAGTTTTGGTTGAACAGTACTTGTTGGACATCTATGTTGTTGGTAAAGATTGCGTGTAGATGGAGGCTGTCCCTTTGTGTGTACGTGTGTTTTGGCTTATAAAGAGGAAGTACATGGTGCAGTGAGGTTGTCCTCATCACTCTGGGGAATAATTTCACTGCTGTTGTGAAATAATTGCAGCAGTGGTTACTAACTGGAGTCCAGTAGATGAAGGTGTGGTGTTTGAATGAAGGGAGTGCTGCATGCAACCAAACCAGGTGAGAGGATTAACCCTTCAGAGACCATTTTTTTAACTAATGCATTTTAAAATATACAAATAGAATTGTGAAGTAGTTAAACCCACTGATCTGCATTATATAGTTTTATGGTCTGTTTTCGGGGTCATAGGGCTCTGCTGGTGCAAGAGGCGAGGGTACACTCTGGATTCCTCTATCTGAGGAACGTCAGAACAGGTGAAAATTTAAGTCTGAATGGGGTTAAAAAAAGTGCGGCAAAACTGCTCTCCGACACGACTAACATAACTAACGTTTTCGTAATCAAATAAAATTTGCCACAAACATTACGATACCAAGACTTTAAAAAAAAATCCTACGTTAGCAAACTTTCACTTTCAAACTCTAGCTTATCTTTTGGATTGTTAATTCCGACATTTTTTTACTTTGCTAACTCGCATGCAAATGTTGGTTGTCGAAATTCGAAGTTTTGTCTTATCAGGGTTAAGTTCATCATCAGTTCATGTCAAAGCAGCAGTGGAAATTAATAACTTACTTATACCAAATTTGCCATACGTGAAAAGAACCTTGTCCAAAAATAATCAGACCCATTTCAGACTCAAATAACAAGAAATGTAACCACGTAATGAAATGTGTATGTCTCCAAATACCAATAGCAGTTGGTTTTTTACCGAGTGCTGTTGTGGAATATTTTGCTGCTTTTGGGATTCAGTAAGTTCCATTAAGAAATGTTTGATTGAGACCTTCATCAATTCAGATTCTCAACGTTTCGTTTTAGTTTGGTTCCCATCACTTCTGAAGAATTGCTGGGTTTTTTAAGGAAGAGAAATGTTATTTTTTTTGACCAAATGAATGGTTCATATCCTTTTTTTTGTATGTTCTATAGCACGTATAAGATGAAAGTACTAAAGGTTGTCTTTCACGCTCACCGTATACATTCTTATGTAACAATTGCAGTAGGTTGTAATGTTTTATTGTGTTCTTTTAAACAGGTGTTATTTCCATCACCAATCAAATACTTTTCAAAAATCGGGATGTGGTTGACTACCCAGCTTATGTTCTCCGTTGGATGCTTGGCAAGTCAATTGTGTAGTATAAATTGCACACAATACAGCTCAGTAATCACCTGAAGAGATCTTTTGCTCTCGTTGGCATTGTCTCCATCGGAAAGAGGTGTCAAAATGAAGCTCTCTAAACTCGGCCAGTCCTTAGCTGGCATGATGTGAAAGGATGCCAATCTCACCACCTGTTCACAGGCTTTATGAGGCAGTGTGCTGAAAATATGGACATTGCAAAGAAGGTGGCAATTGCAGCTCTGTGCCTGAGAATGCTTTTTGTATTGCTAGACATCATTTAAAACCTCTCAGCCGCTAATCATGTGTCTGGATTAGGGGTGTAACGGTTCACGGTATGTATTGAACCGTTTCGGTACGGCCTGTTCGGTTCGGGACACTTGCGTACCGTTTCGGTATTCGGTATTTTTATTAAATGATATAAATGTATTATTAGCGCGATATTAAGCGCAGAGGAAAAATGTTCCTAGGCGAGTTTCCGCACGGACGCTATTGACTGATGAGCACGAGAGCGAGTAGGAAAATGGAATCATATCAAAAGCGAAAGAGAAGCCAGAGCTTGAAGACCCTCTCACCTCACTACGGTCTCGTGTTTGAGAACACTTTCGCTTCTCTGTTAAAAGACATAATGGGGATAGACGAGTGGATAAATTTAAAGTTGTATGCCGACATTGTTCCACGGAGATAGTTTCCGCACGGACGCTATTGAGTGACGAGCGCGAGTAGGAAAATTACATGGCAAAAGCGAAAGGGAAGCCAGAGCTTGAAGACCCTCTCACCTCACTACGGTCTCGTGTTTGAGAACACTTTGGCTTCTCTGTTAAAATACATAACGGGGATAGACGAGTGGATAAATTTAAAGTTGTATGCCGACATTGTTCCACGGAGATCGGGCAGGCAACACATCTAACATTTTCTACTGCTGGAGATATTATAACCAGATCTATGCTCTCTTCAGAAAATGTGGATAGGTAATCTATCCTAACTAGTTGCAGTATTTCATTTTTTATTTAAAAAAATGTGTTTTTCTTAATAAAGAGTGCAATTTATTTAAAATATCACCCAAATGTGTCACTTTTATTTATTTTATGCAAGAATTCTACTGTGTATTGGCAGCTTTTCAAAATAAAGAATATGTAAGTTCTTATTGTTTTGTACCGAACCGAATGAACCGAACCGAACTCTCCAAGACACTGTACCGAACCGAATACGATTTTAGCGTACCGTTACACCCCTAGTCTGGATGGTTGCTCCTATCATTGTGTTGCACTGAAAATTTCTTTACAGACAATCCGGTTGGTAAAAGGTTTCAGAGATTGCGGGTTAAATAATAACTTTAAATACGCCAGCATTTCTGGGGTTTTTGAGTGTCCATGGGTATGCATTATTTTGTTTGAACAGACACGTGTGGATGCTTGCTTTTTTTCACACAGTAGCTAAAAACCTGGCTACGTCTGGACATGGCCATAGTGTCTCTGGCATTTCTAGGTCTTTCGGGGGGTTATTCCCAGATTGTAATGCCCAGAACACCTCCCCTGGAAGGCGCCAAGGTTTTCAAAACAAATGCCTGATCTGACATTTTCTATTTGGAGGAGCAGCCGATCTAATCTGAGGTTTTCCCTAATCATTGAGCTCCTCACCCTATGAAGAGTGACTGGTATATTGAGAGTGTCTCCTTTCTTCTTCGCCACAAGGGATTGGTACATTGGCCACATTACTGCGGAGGCTGCACCAATCTGTCTGCAAATCGCTCATTCTATAGTCCTTTTACTCGTGAACAAGACCCCAAGATAATTAAACATCTCAGAGGGAGCATTCCACACTGTCCACAGATTTGAGGTGCTGATTCTCAGCCCAGAGAGATTTTGCAATGTACCACTACCAACGCCATTGCACACTGGAAGTCCTGGTCTGATGAAGGCAATGACCACATCATCTGTGAAAAGCAGAGATGAAATGTCAAAAATGTGGTCTCCAAACTGGACTTCCTCCGGCTTCTGACTTTCTTTCCAGCCATTTGAATTTTTCACCTGTGTCTTGGAATTGTTTTGGTTCCTTCTCAGCAACAAAATTATTCATTATACATCACTAAAAGTTGAAACCAGTGAAGACATGTTTACTGACCACGGTCATGGGATTGAAAAGTGAGTTGTGAATTGCTCCGAATGGATTTGTTGAGTTTTGCTCTAGATAAGAGCTGTCGCTTGTCGTGCTTTACGAAAAAGCTGAGACATTGCAGGAATACACTGTTTATATTAAGCTTTGTCAAAAATGAATGACTGAATAGATTCCAAAAGTGAAGCTTGTTTTGGCTTTAATTGATTTCTTATGTCGCTACCGCATTCATATAGATTCTGCAAATCTGTGACTTGACATTGTAATTAGATTTTCTAATAGTTTTTTTTGTGCAATCATGATTGTAATGTAATCCCATCTGATAGAACCAACCCTAGTTTACTAATTTTGACGGATAGTTTTTTTTTTTTTTAACCAAATTATATGTCTCTCATATGTCTCTAGAAATTTTAGCTGTAGGCTGTTGCAGACTTTATGCCAAAGTGTGAGTTCTGTTGTCAAGGTCTAAAATAGTTTGATGCCATTTGCTCCCTGATTTTAAACTCTGTTGTTATAATAGGCATCGCCCAGCTGGAGACAACTGGCTAGCCGTTTTTAGCTCAAAAGTGCCCCTTCTATTTATGTCAATGGGCAACCCACGCACCCTAGTACTCTTAACATCACATGAGCCATTAGAAACAGGAAGCAATGTGGTAATGATCAATGTGCTTCCCGGATATATAGGTTTAATCTAAATTTCCTTAATACTAAGCAATCCTATTAGAGCAAAACTAATTCTGCATTCAGAGCTGTTCAGAAGTTAGCGTTACACTCTCTTCCATTACCCCTTTCCTCCTAATTATCAGTCTCTGAAGTGTTAATTGCACCAATCTTTTATGCACTCTTTTGTTTTTCTGCACAGCTTATTTAAAACCTGCGCTCAGAATAGACCCAGTCTGCACTTTTGGCCATTTTAAAGGAAATTAATTAACTGCAAAGCTCCACATTGACATCGAACTAGTTTATTTTGACATTTAATTTTTATTCATTTGTTTCTCATGACCACAAAATGTGAAAATTCTTGAAAATCATCCCTTTTGCCCAGCTATGTACTATTCATCCATGACTATATGTAACTATGGTTACCAATTATGCACATTAACCTAAAATATTATCAAATACATTTTACTCCAAGGGTCGTTTTAACTCAGTTTACTCTAGAACTAGCAACATTCAGAATAAATAATTGTCAAGTACTCAAATAGCGATCTTTTGGTTTGCTCGAGTAAACTTTGTCAGTATGAGCTTTATCGCACACGACTTTGATCTGGAATCCCTGAAGGAGAGAGCATTAGTCATGTGGCTTGATGGACTTGATGAACCTGTTGAGAGTGAAACCCTCATGTAATGCATGGTTTGTGTGCTTGGAATAATGCAGATGATGATAATTTCGTGTTTGACAGTTACTCTAAACATCCAGTTAAGAGGAAATTCTCCATTCTCATTGAGACCAGTTCATCTGAGTACACTAAACAGATGCTTTAGTGAAGGAAGCTTAATTGTGGTTTATATTGAGTGTGATTGTGGACACTTTAGAAGGCGAAGTGGTTATTTGATCACCTCTGGAGTATTATTATTATTATTTTTTTTTTGACGTTTTAAAATAGTCTATTTTAGTTTTTACATTTATGCATTTGACTCGTTTTTATAATGGGACTTACATTGTAATCAAGGAACACATTATTGCAATTATTGCTTTACCCTGTGTATCAAATCCACATCCTCATCTTTGTTAGTGATTCACGGGAAGCACCCACGGTGTCCCCTTGGCTAGATTAACAGCTTAAAAGGGAAGGTGGCTTTTCTGACCAATGTGTACATGGTGTGCAGAAGGCCAAAACGCCAAGTAGAGACTAAAATAATATGTACTAGTAAATAGGATTTATAGCATTATTTTGTTTAATAAAAGATGCAGACCTGTCCCAAAGAGCAGGAAATCTAATATACAATTTCCAAAATCAAAATACTCGAAGTTCTGGATTGTGTTATTAACTATGAGTCCTATATTTTATAAAAACCTGACCTTGAACTTTGTCAGCCTCGTAATGTCAGCTATTAAAGAGTATTATCTAATATACAAACTTTATTGCACTTTTACAAAATTCTAATATTTGGAGCATAAGGCTATGACGTTAGCTTCATGGCTAGCAGTCTTTTTCTTGCAATAAAAGCGTGTTACCTTGATTTAAAAAAAATTTATTAGTTGTCGAGAAAATAATGTAAATAAGCTTGTATTAAATCTGTGAAATATACAACCCCTAAGCTCTGAATAATTATATTTTATCATGCCCTTTCTGTTTACGTTCTATTTGTTTAATGGGAAAAGCTAACTTTTAGCTGGGGCAGCTGCTCTCTCCCTCTCATATGATGGTAGGGGAAACTCTGGCAGTAAGTGGCTGTATTCATATTCTTATTTTATATGGTGTTTGTTTATTTAATCTGATTTATATTGAAAATGGGATGGTTTTTTGTACACACATGATGACATTACTATTGCATTTATCTTTTGTAACAATGGATAACCCTATTAAATGTGACCTTAATGTTTTCACCTCTTGTTTATTCAAGTTTACTACTATTTTGGTCACTGCATTGCACAGAGGGTGTACATACTTCCCTGCAGGGCTTTATTGTGCTCATCTAATCTTTGCATCTCTCTTTCAGTTCTATCTCCAGGACACCAAGAGCAGCAATGGCACCTTCATTAACAGCCAGCGTTTGAGTCGGGGCTCCGAGGAGAGTCCTCCCTGCGAGGTGCTCTCTGGTGATATCATCCAGTTTGGCGTGGATGTGACTGAAAACACCCGTAAAGGTGAGGAGTTGTTGGGTTTAAGCATGAGGGGTGCATCATAAAAATTTTTTTTCAAATGATCCAGACTTTTTATATTCAATTTAGGAAAAGTCTATGGACTAGATATCAAATCACAGGGAAACGTAAATCTTTAGAGAGATTCTTATAGACGATTTGTATACCAGGATATTGGGTAATGATGTGACATAAGGTCTCTCACATGAAAATTCACCTTGAATGAGTTGCAGATTCAGAGATGCGACACGAGTATCTTTTTTTTCTATAAATGTATCACGCCACCTCTTTTTAAAATGGAACCCATGCAAAAATAAATGTATGTACTAGGGGTGTAACGGTACGCTAAAATTGTATTCGGTTCGGTACAGTGTCTTGGAGAGCTCGGTTCGGTTCATTCGGTTCGGTACAAAAAAATAAAAACTTACATAATCTTTATTTTGAAAAGCTGCCAATACACAATAGAATTCTTGCATAAAATAAATAAAAGTGACACATTTGGGTGATATTTTAAATAAATTGCACTCTTTATAAAGAAAAACACATTTTATTAAATAAAAAATTAAATACTGCAACTAGTTAGGACCTGGAAACTTTTTAACACTAGCAACAGCTTCAGCTTGTATATCAACAAAACTAACTATTTAAGTTTTAGGCTAAAAAGATTAACCTATCCATATTTTCTGAAGAGAGCACAGATCTGGTTGCAGTGACAATATCTCCAGCAGTAGAAAATGTTAGATGTGTTGCCTGCCTGATCTCCGTGGAACAATGTCGGCATACAACTTTAAATTTATCCACTCGTCTATCCCCGTTATGTATTTTAACAGGGAAGCCAAAGGCGATTTTCCGCACGGACGCTATTGAGTGTCGCACAGTAGAGCTGCACGTCCCTCAATAGCGTCCGTGCGGAAACTCGCCTAGGAACATGGTTCCGCTGCGCTTAATATCGCGCTAATAATACATTTATATTATTTAATACAAATACCGAATACCGAAACGGTACGCAAGTGTCCCGAACCGAACAGGCCGTACCGAAACGGTTCAATACATACCGTGAACCGTTACACCCCTAGTATGTACCCATGCTTACCTCCAATACTATAGCAGGGTGTGTGCTGAGTCTTAATGCAAGATAAATCAATTTTACTTGAATCAAGGCCTTTAAAAGTTATTAAATTGAATGGATTGTGCATTTCTTTTAAGCTGGGTTGGCCTCACTCTGAAAAAATGTAATCAAAAATTCGCGGTTGCTCGTTCTTGATGAGAGGTATGACTGTGTATCTTTCCAGAGCTTATAGTTTCTTGTTTTATTAGCCTATTTTCGCAAGGTCTCCATTCAGTATGTTCAGCAGCGTGCTAAAGGTTAATTATCGATCCCTTTGAGGTCTTTTTTTATTTTTTTGAGTAATTGCGTTCGTTTTTACTTAAAAGGGAAGCAGCCATCACTACCCGAAAATATGGAAACGGGTGGGTGAGAGTTAATGGATCAATTTAAACCTAAATTGAGTAATAATAAAAAAACACACCCTTCTCCATTGTCATAAAGGTACCAGCCTTCATGGTCAGTCTATTACAGCCAATCACAGTCTGCTATGCATTTGGAGAGAAAGGGGGAGGTTTCGCTTAATCTTCAGCTCTATTTTGGTTATGTCCATGGTTGCATTTAGAGAGCTAATGTTTAAAATCTGTTATTTTGAGCCTCTTTGTTCCTATTCTATGCTTTTGATATGGTAATGTGACACAGATTCTCCATTCCTATTGGATGTCACTTATACATAAGTGTTAAGCGGCTTTGCAATGCTATCACCTTGGTTCTAAACTTTGGTTTCTTGTTTTTTTTTCAGTCACTCATGGCTGTATAGTGTCCACCATCAAGCTTTTCTTACCAGATGGAATGGAAGCTCGACGGCGATCAGAGTGAGTCGTCCTTAAAGTTTATTGAATTAATTTTTTGCTGAGATTAGCATGTAATGCTAACACAGATAATGCGATAAAATCTTTGAAAGCTGGATCAGTGCAGACCAAACAACTCTTGCCTGGGCTTGTTCACGTGAGGCTGGTAGCTTGATTGTTATTCAACTACTGCTGTATGAGATCTCATTTTGGATGTGTGGAGTGTGTTGTTTTTCTTGCTTGTTTACTTTGGGGTTTATTGGGCTAAAACAGCATTTTTCAAATAAGCAAAATGTTTAAGATATTTTATGGTTTGTGCAGTTCTGTTTATACTTTGTTTTAAATTCCACATTATATGTGTTTTATGGTTCATTTAGGCCATTTTCAAGATGCGTTAAAATGAGAGTGGATCGTTTTAAGTTGTTCTGTTAAATCTAATTCCATTGCACCAGTACTGTGGCTGAATTTTTACTTCATTCAAGTCTTTATGTCAATGATGAAGTCATTGGAAATATTTGGTTTTATATATTCAAGAGACGTTTAGCACATTTTGGATGTACTTTTAAAAGGCCTGTGTGCGGGAGAAAGAAATATATGGAAAGCGCACAACCCTACTTATTTTTGAGCCTTTAAATTAAGGAATTAAGAAAATGAGAAGAAAAATGTACCAACAATTGAACCCTGATGCACCTCTCCTAACATATGGTTTATTTAATTTAAAATTGGAGTATTTAAATGCCTGCAACTGTTACTGCTTAAGACAATGTTAATCTTTTGTTAGTCTAGTCGACGTGATTGCAGATAATGCAAAGACGTTCTGCAAAGAACATCAAAATCCGATTAGTTGCAGTAAGATTCCTTTGGCCAATCAGAGTCAAATATTTTTCACTTTGGAAAGGAGGAGTTTGGAAAACATTTTGCAATCTAGTCATCCAACTGGGAATAGTATAATCCCCATAGTCTTTTCCTCCATCTGCTCCCTATTTCGAAATCATGGTCTGAGCTTTTATAACAGATCCTAAAAAATTTTTTTTACAAGTGTTATGCTGCTCTAGTATGAATACCTTAAATGTTTACTGGACAAGATTGAGAAGTGAGTTCTGAGACTTATTTTGACTTTAGGAGAGTGTTTTTTTTTTTTATATTGGGTTAACAGGCACAGCCATCCCAGGACTTGGTGTTTTCTTCTCGCAAGTGTACCAGACATGTGTTTCGTCATTAAACTCAGAGCATACCCAGCAGATTGGTGGTATGCTTATCGTGCCATGCAGGTAACCCGACGCTTGAAGAGAGAAAAGAGAGAAATTGATGGTCTTGTTGACAGAAGGGATTTCCTACCACCCTCGCAATGCAGAGTTTCACAGTGTGTGTATCAGCAGGCTGTAAAAATGGTTTAATGGTTGGCATCACTGAAGCAGATGGCTTTGGAGTCTAGTAGATCCCCGTGGCCTTCAAGTCTGGCAGGAGCTGTTAAACCAACTCACCTGGAAACAACAAGAGCTCAGTGGGCATCTGTGCTCTTTACAGAGCTTCTTAAAGGGATTGATTACTAAAACCAGAAACCCTTAACAATAAGGAATTTTAGCTCTTCATTAACATTTTAACTCTTCATTATCATTAATATTGTAATATCATTAGCCAATGAAAGCGAAGCATGTCTACCTGTTGTTGGCAACTACTAAAACCACAATCTGAGCTTTTTGAATTCCATTGTATTGGTACTTTTAAAGCAGCAGTTTATAAGCTATACATTGCATAATGGGGAGCCAGTGGAGCTCCTACAATACCGACCTTCTCCGCCCTTAAATAAAAGAGGAAAAGTTAAGGTTGAACTTCAATTCGGTTAATGCATCACACGCAGATTTTTACAGATTTGCATCAGTATGTGCCAAAGTGGTATAAAACAGGAATTCTGAGACCCGTCACTTTAAGTGAAGTGTTCGCTAAATTGAGCTGAAGCTTTTTCTGAGCGCTCGCAGAAAACACTGGAGGCTTTCCTTTCCCTAGAGCCTTGTAAACATTGGCAAGGGTGGTGGACCACACACCTTGAGCCTCTGAGTCTCCATCTTTTTCTTTACCGACCCCCTTTAGTCATGGATTACTCTAATATCAAGCATTAAACTAAATCATTATAGACTTTTCTGATACTAACTTCCACTGTTTAGCACATCATTGCATTCCAACCACATGCTGAAACTCTCCTGAAAGATTACGCAAAACATCTGCTGAAGAAATCTCCTTTCCTTTTAGGGTTTCTCAGTAGAAGGCTCTCCCTTTGTCTACAAGGCGAGTGGAGTGAAAGAAAGATCTGCTTGGGGTGTAAAAAAAAAAAGTTAAATTCCCAACCTTGCTGTATTTGATTTCGGATTTAAAGTAGGATGCCTTAAAACAAACTCTTTGTGTGTTTCCTCTGTGCTGGTGAGTTTATAGGGTGATAAAATGTTGAATTGCTATTCTGTACACTCCTTGAAAAAAAAACTTCTGGAAAAGATTTCTTGTTTCTTGCACATAAGTATAATCTCTCTTTAACCTCTCAACAGATCTGTACCAAATCGTTCACTACAGTATGTCTGTAAGTGCCTTGAGAAAAAGTGTCTGGACAACATAAGTAGTTTTAAAATGTTTTGAATGAGGTATTGCACATTAAATTAACTTTTTAATTAATTGTAAACAAAAAGCAACTGGCAAGTGGTGTTAAAACGTTAGTAATCAAACATATTGACATAATTGTGCATCAAAATTTGGTTTATTGAGTAATAACCAGCTCTTCTTTGTTTGATTATTGCGATACCTTTAGTTTGTAGTTATAAAAATAAAAAGTGGTTCAGTTGCGTTTTCCATTTAATAGATTCCTCTCTCACACATCGTGGCGCTTGTCCTTCAGCTCATTGTCCTTGTAGTGCGCTATTCGTTGTTCTGCTAGAATCTTGCCGTAGCCTGGCAACATGCTGCATTGTGATTGGTCAGACATGTTTCAGTCACCTGTGATGGCTGGGAAAATTTACCTAGGAGAGAATTTCACCACCAAATTACGTTGTTGAAAAAGATCATTTATACCTTTTTGTACCTTAAAATTACATTATTGATATAAAAGGGGTCACTAAAAAGTATTATTTCTGAATATTTTATTGTTTTGTGGTTAAAAGTTCAGACCTTCCTCTCTGTGACCCACTCGGAAGAGACCCTAATCTAATCGTTCTGAAGCTTTTCTCTGCCTTGTTCTCTTTAAAGGAACCACACAACACTGTATTGATTCGAAAACTATTCCATATTCATGACAGGCCTATTATAAGATTAGACTTTAGCTTATCTAACAATGTTGCTATTGCGAATATACCGCTGTGCATGTACACCATTTCTGTTGGAATGCTCTCCAACCCGTCGGCTCTGTTTCTCTTCAGACGACGCAACTCGGGCAGTTGGCCAGTGTATCAGGTTCTTCTACTATTGTCCCTAGTTTCTCTGCAAATTTTAATCCAATGGCTCTTCAGATCAGTTTGGAAGCGCAGAGTGTTTTATTTCAGAGGAGTCTGGATTTATCACGTGACATACTGTTGAACTTTGATCGTTCAGGGAGAGGTGTGGACACTGTTGAACTGTAGGAGTTTTGATTGTTTGCACTAGGGACGAGAAGTTAAAGAGAGCGTGACTGGATATTCCTCTCCAATAATGCGTGGGAAATGGTTTTGAGAGCTCGGATATGGAAGCGAGGAAAGCCAGACATCTGCGAAGCTGGATTTTGAACAATAAAGTCTAACTTACCTACAATGCAGGTAACAAAACTAAAAGATAGACTGAAGGGTTGCAATGGATCTGGGGAAAGTGGTGAAACATGGATTGTGCTGAGCATTTAATTACTTTAAAATTGGCATGTTGAGACCTGAACTTTATCTCAAGTTTCTGCATGTTTTTAAAGTCAATCATTTACCAAAGTTATCATTTAGTATTTAGGCCAACAATGCACGAACAAATAAATTGTATATTTATACAATACATGTTATGTCTATGATACAACATGCATCTTGAAATTTTAGAATACTATTTTAGCAAACAATTAAAACTGGGAAATTTTAAGACTAGTTTTAGTTTTATGAGCGCATTTGCTACCATCCTTTCAATGTTGATGTTTGCATTAAGTCATCTTAATTAAATTCTTTATATATTCTTTATAAGCAGTGCTTATTTCTCCATTACTACATGTAAACATTAAGCAATTCCTACTTGACTTAACATTTAAATATCTTTTTTTAGTGTATTGGTTTAATAAAGGTTTTATTTTGGTTGATTTTCAGCTTTTTTAAATCTCAGGGCATTACAGATTGAGCTCTGTGCTGCTCAAAGTCCACAGGTAGCACTACTAACCTTTTGAAACCAAAGCCTTTTTGGTTCATTTCAGTACAGGAAACAGGGTTTAAATACAAATTAGCTGATTGGAGTGGAGAGTTGTCAGGAAGTAATTTTTTTAGTAGAGGAAATGTTAAATGAAAAATCACAATTTTGAACAGAATTGAAATCTACAATAACTCCAATCTTTGTTAAAAACAAACATTTGTTAGATTAACTGAAAAGATCTGTTTATGGACTTATTTTCTGTATTCTATGGAATTGGATGCTGTTGATTATAGAATTAAGAACTAGTAGTGTTGTGGTACAATTGATTATTATTAAATACTTAAAAATATCTGTTCTTCATGAGCTTGAACATGGCAGACATAAATGCACATCCCAGAGGCTCCTCTCATGTGCCTTGCTAATGTTTTGAGGTTATAAAAGGGCCGCACTGTAAAAGATTAACGGTGCAGAGTTGAAACGCTGGAGTGAGTCTGCCAGCAAATATTTGTGCTGAGTTTCCCTCATGCGGAGATGTCAGGAGATCCGAACGCTCCATAAACCATTAACGGTTTCTCTTTCTCTTCCAGCGTTGCTCCTGATCCACTTCCTCTGGCCATCGATAAGGTAAGCCCTGGTGAATCCACTGCATCAACACACCAAGACCTTTACATCCAATATGTATAAATTCTTGTTTGTATTCCTTTTGAAAACACTTCAACAAAAGAGCCAATCACAATGTTTTTACAGAGGACAATTCAAGCACGATCTAATAGCCTCATTAGCATCCATCGTAATGTTACTTTCCTGAAAACAGTTGCTAATATCATGAACGTGGTTAGTTTTATTTATGCCTTTAATGCTCTGTGTTATATGTGCATAGAACCCTGTTATAATTGCTCAGAGTATCATAGTTTCATTTTCATTTTTGAGGGACTAAACATAATAAAAAGTCTGAATTTCGCACAGAAAATATACAATAAAATGGGTTTCTAAAAAAAAAATTAAAAATGCCTATATAGCACCACCTAATGTGTTTCTGTGGTTTTTTTCATACACGAAATGTGCACATCTGCAGACTTAAAATAAGTAATATAGATTTCCAAATTCAACGGGGAGTCCTCTGAAATGGTCAATTTTGATCATATTTTACTTTAAACAAACTCCTCCCTAGAGATTTTGAACTGCAAAGCTTTTTAGATTTTGTTACACTACGTCTGAATGGCAGACATCGAAATTTGAAATTTCGGCATTAACAGGAAGTCTAAGTCAGATAAACAATGGCGGATTGCGATCAAACGTTCCATGCGTGTTAAGGTAACATGCCTGAACACACCAGTAAAGCAACCCACAGTGTCAGTTATGGCACCACCAGGTGGCCATAGGAAGTTGAGCATTTACATTGATATGTTACTCCTTTGACCAAGTTTGACGTGTAAGAAAAAAAATTGTTCAAAACAATCATTTGTCATACATAGCGCCACCTGGTGGTGATTACTTTTTATTTTAAGGTTAACAAGCCCCCTATTTTTTTTAGAAGTTTCAACAGTTCTCTCTTAAACACGTCTCGTAAATTAGGATTTGTCAACAAGTTACCCAAGGGGCGATGGCACCTGAGGTGCGAGAACCCTTTGATCGCTGCTTGAATTCTCCCCCCAAATGTGAATTCCATCCTGTTGATTTCACAACCATTATTTGATAAGACCCTTTCTGTAAACAAAGTCTTTTTCTGCGTTTAACCTTGAATTATTTATGTGAATCCCAAGACCCGATGTCATCAATGAGGATTGCAGCCATTGCTTCAAAACGCTTTACTTGAAGAAAATTGGCCCTTTTGAGCCAAAATCCTTCAAGGTTATTTCACAGCTTGTATTTTCAAATGTACTTTGCAAAGATTTGTCGCACTGTTCATCCAGCAGCGTCAAGGATGACACAAGAAAAGATGCTTGATTCATTCAAAGCAGACAAACTCTGAAAGACGTTTTAATTCTTAAACCACATTTTTCTTCTTGTCTCCTCACAGGTGTCTGCAAATACTCCCAGTATGTATTCTCAGGAACTGTTCCAGCTCTCCCAATACCTGCAGGTAAAGAGTAACTCTGACCTCTGCTGGTCATTTCAAATGTTGCACAAAATTAACAGTTGATGTCAGTTTTAAAACTATTGTAGCTGGAGGATGAGAAGTTTAAGTGTTATGGTCAATGTATTATGTTCAAAGCGATATCAGCGAAGGCTCTAATGTCTGGGAGATCTGCCTGGTTTTTATTCATTCATGCTGATTGCAAAACGTCATTGAATGTACTGAATACTGATAGTGGAATGTATGGTTGGTGTGGTGCAGGAGGCCTTACACAGAGAGCAGATGCTGGAGCAGAAGCTGGCCACCCTGCAGAGACTGCTGGCCAGCACACAGGAAGCCTCAGAGAGCAGCTGGCAGGTACAACAACACAACATCACAGATTAGCTCTCTCAATTACAAAATGCATCCTAATATTTAAATTACTGTGACAAATAATACATATTTCGTCAATTACAATTGGGTGTGGCCAGCTGTGGACGTACGTCACATCCAAAGTACCAGTCTTCAAACCTATTCATTCACCTGGAGCGCTTTAAACATGGGATTCAATAGAAATCTACTCCCTTCAGTGGCCTCAAGTGGTCAGTCGTTGAACTGCAGCTTCAGTTAGCTTCCTATGTCGGGAGGGAAAAGTGGAGGATGCTTCTCGCTCACAACCGATCTATCACTTCCTTCGTTACCATTGCTAAGTGGCTGAAGCTGCTCAGTTGACACTCGTTTTCTGAACGTAAATAAATGTTTCTCTTCCAAACATAAAGGCCTTTATGTACCATTTTTCACGTGTGGTATCGACTGCTGTTCCCGGGATAGTAAAATTACAATAGGTGCTTTATTCCACATATCTAAAAGCTGCCCAGTAGGTTTCTCTTAATGTTGCATAAAGGAAAAACAAAACCGGTCAATGAAGCTGCAACTGCTATACATGGTTTGTTTGCTAGACAACAAATGTCATGTTTTTATTACAGATGAAACTGTTCTTTTATATTTATTTAACATGCCAAGTTGATCAGCCCACCGTGTGGCTAAGATATTCCCATATCATGTATGGGAGAGGTTCTTCACATCCAGGGAATATGGATAACGTCACAAAGATGATCCATATCTGACCTTAATTGTTTTTTTTAATGCAATGTAAGGGTTAACAGTTGTATACTCTTAAAGGCAGCTGGAATTCAAGCCAGGAATCTTCTTGTTGAGGCAGTAGTGCTTATGATATTGGGAAGATGAATGAAAGCTATTGAAGTTTATTGTTGGGGTAAAGACATTTTATATAACAAACGGTGTGAGAAAACATCAGTTTTAACTCCAAGCATGGCTTGTAAAAGTATAAAGGAATCAATTATTGCTCTGCACTATGGCAGGAAAGAGAAAATGTAATGATTGTATTATGAGTGACTGTTTATCTGGGGTTGTTTTACCACTGGTAAAGCTTGAGAATTGTTTTACCACTGGCAAAGTTTGACATTTAATCTGAAATGCTCGGTTAAAGGTATCAAAGCAGATAGACCACTGTTTGCAGGCTTGATCAGAACATTTAATATACACTTTTGTGCTTCCACAGGCTTTAATAGATGAAGACCGGTTGCTCTCTAGACTAGAAGTGATGGGAAATCAGTTGCAAGCATATTCCAAAGTAAGTTGTGTGCCAGTTGTGTTTCGTTTATGATAAATGAACACAATTCAACGTTTCTTGACTCGGTTATTGGTTTCCATCAGAACCAAACAGAAGACGGTATTCGAAAAGAGCTCGTAGCATTAACAGAAGACAAACATAACTATGAGACGACAGCCAAAGAGTCCCTGAGGCGGGTCCTTCAGGAGAAGATCGAGGTGGTCAGGAAACTGTCTGAAGTGGAGGTAAAATAATATAACTTATCGGTAATAATCTTTCACTTTGGTTTATACTTATCCTTGTCTGTGCTTACCATTGATGCTGGCGAATTTAAGATATATTTATTGATTTTGGAGGGTCTACACAGATAAACGAATCTTTACAGTTTAAATCACTTCTTTGTTTCTTTAAAAAAAAAATTCTGTGTTGGTGTTGTATATAAAAAAAGTCAAGCTACGAGCAACCTGCTTTCTCTGCAGCAAGGAGCTTCTAATGTCCCATGGACACTTTCTTCATGCATTTGTTTTTGTGTTACAGAGGAGTCTGAGCAACACAGAGGATGAGTGCACACACTTGAGAGAGATGAATGAACGTACACAAGAAGAGCTCCAAGAATTGGCCAACAAATACAACGGAGCCGTCAATGAAATCAAGGATCTAACGGAAAAGATCAAGGTATGTGCGAGACCTAAAGTACTAAAAACTCTAGAGATACCTCAACCAGTCCATGGCTATTTTATATACATTTAAATATGTTAATGAGCACACTTGAAAAAGAAAGTCGACTTTTCAGAAAGTGAACAGATGAGGGATCAAGAAGGAAAATTATTTTGGGTGAAATTTACTGTGCATTCACAGGTCCTGGGTCAGAACTAGAACCACAGACTTGTTACACTTAGACTTGCAGCTTTGTTTCATCACCTGCAGGAGTCACCAAAGGATAAAAAAAAAACAGACAGAAAAAACACAGACCAGATGCGGAGCTAATATGGAGAAACCATGAATAATCAGTGTCTGTAGCCATGTTTCCATCCAAAGACTCATATTATTCATCCGCGAAAAACTATTGGATAAAGCACCGCTTTCATCCAACGAGTCCAAGAGAACAAAATGGTCACTTCCTGATAAAATGGTGCCAAAAGAAAAATTTAAGTAGCTGTGTTGACTTTTTTCATGCTTGTGTCTTAGAATACATAGACGAAACGCAATATGTGCCAGTTCAGACGGAAAAATTCATTGCAATTGGATAAATCTGTAAATATGTGTCCATTCAAGTATATGCACATTTATTTATGCGCATTTTCTACATTTATGCGCATCTTGGCATTTCCATCCAGGGTTTTTTTACTATGCGATATTCCAAAATTTGTGTTAAAAAGTGGGATGGAAACTCTAGTGATGTCACCCTTGCGATTTTGATTAACTGTTTTCCCGCTTCAAATTGGGCATTTTCAGCATTCGTCTTCCTTGGAAGTGCTTCACTCAGAATAGTCAGAATTGGGCAGAGGATTGTATGTACACGAATGTGTTATTAGTTTTAAACCTGACCCAGCCAATGACGATTCAAGAAACCACGCCCCTTCATTTAAAAAAATGTGTAAGGTTCTCAAGGTCATCAATTGCTAACTGATATGAGTTGAAAATCATTAAACAGGGATGTAAGCAGTTTTTTTAAGATGTAAAGTTGACAATTTTAACATGGCTTCCAATGGTGACTTGCTCACTTCTGGAGACAGCCTCTAGTGGTCTGTCAATGAACTGCAGGAACCGACACTTCCAGAGGGTTGCTGCTTTGTAGAAACTTGCATTCTTGCTGTTAATAAATATGAACACAAGTTAAAAGCTGATGTACACTAGGTTTGTCTTTTGGTACCAGAGGTCATTTACCAGTTAAATTCTCTATCCAGTTCTACTTGGATTTATATTGGAATGTATATTGTTTTTAGTGGTCATTTCTCTTTAATTCTATATTTCATTATAATCATTATTTGTTAACTGCTAAAGAATGCCAAAAAAAGAAGGAAATGAGTAGTACATGTTAATTGTATGTGACTATGTCCATGAATCATCCTTTAATATGGTTTGGTTATTTAAGTTTCATTAACCCGTTGCGTTTCACCCATTTACACCAGAAATCCCCTCATATTTCTGATTTTGTTTAGTTAGCAGAGGGCAAGCACGAGGAGCTCTCTCAGAAAGGCCTGAACGAGAAGAAAGAGCTTCAAATGAGGATCGAAGAGATGGAGGACAAGGAGCAAGCGCTACAGGCTCGAATCGAGGCTTTGCAGGCGGACAATGACTTCACTAATGAGAGACTGACTGCTCTGCAAGGTAAAATCTTAAACATCCTAGTTGATTGTAGGTAAACCAGATGGAAAACCCAACATGCTTCAATCTTAACGTCAATATTTTAATTGATTTACCATTATTTTGTGTCTGTAGTATTAAAATATTACAATGCATTTTAAAATTTTTGAAAACATAATAAATCAGTCATTTTGGCTGGTCTGGTTTCATCGAAATTGCCGAAGAAGTCCGTTCTTCTCTTCAGAAGCTTGTTGAATCATTCTGATGGAAGAAATAGATTTTGGTTAGTTTTGCTGAAAATAAAAAAAAGAAAGTTTCACTGAACTCTTGGATACGTTTATAGTGAAGGCCATTGTTTATCAGTTTGAGGAGCTTGCATCCTCTAGAGGTCTTGTGTTTAATTTTCGTCATCGTTTTCCAGTTCGATTAGAACAGCTGCAGGAGAAAAGCATAAAGGAAAACAACAGTTTAGGTGAGTTTGAAATGCATGCGTCTACTAGCGCGCTGCTAACATGGGGTCACTGGATACGTGACTAATTCAGCATGGGAGTTTGCTTTTGGTTGCCTGTCTCTCTCCTGTTCTCCTTTCTTCCTGTTTTGCTTTGCGCTTCATTTTGTTTGATCTTGACGTGTTATTTGTTTAAAGGGATAGTCTGCCCAAACTTGAAAGTCCTTTTTTGAGCCTGATTGGAGAGCATGCTTGAGCAGAAAATTCTATATGTTGATTTCATGGAATATTTTGGAGACTAGACGAGTGTAAATCCAATACTACGCATTGTATTAATGCAAACGATACACTTTGCTCTGGAATTTCAACCAAGCTTAAAGGCTTGGGTTGGATTTTAGTAGGGCATATAATATCATCCACCCACTAGGGGGCGTTGCCAACATTCAGATGAAGACTTCTTCTGTACTCTGAGGGATAGACAGACACAACTTATAAGATGCAGATGCAGACTTAAATTTGAGTAAAATGGATTGTGTTTTCAAACGCGACAGGAAGTTGATTATTTAGTAAAAACCTCTAAAAATGGCCACTTTAGCTTGTTTCGTACTTTAAAGAACTCTGTTCATCTCCAAACTGTTTTCTTGACAAATATGAGATGGTACATTGCAACTGGGAGTGTATTTCGTTGATGTGCCCACACATCTACAAAATACGCTCCCCATTATAGCGCCTCCAGGTGGCCACAGGAAATACAACATTTAGCATTGATAAGGTGCTTCTTTTATTAAGTAACATCTGTGTCAAGAATATTAAGAAGAGTGATTATTATTTTGACTCATTAATAGCCCCCTAGAGGTCATGGCACTTAATTTGTGTGAATACATCTCCTAAATTAGGATTGGTCATAGTTTTTAGTGCCACAAAGTGATCTCTGAGGTGTGATGGTGCTTTCATTTTTAAATTTTTTTTGTTAATATTTCCATCTATTATCAGTTTTTCTGTAAAGTATTTTTTCATTTATCTTGGGCAAAACATGTCAGAATTTAGAGGATTCAGCTTAAGATTATTCAGTACCTTCTTCATCTCTGTCCGTCACCTTCTATAGTGACTCTTGTCCGTGTGGGCGCTCCTTCCATCTGCTGTTAATTTATTGATGGGTTTTCTTTCTTTGTTAGACCACTTTCTTTTAAAGAGTGGAGGAGACTGCATTTTAATCCAACAGTATATTGAGTGTCAATGTGAGTACATAGCATTCTTACAAACGTCTTCCTCAGCTCTGATTTTTAGTATTATTTTATAAACAGTGTTAAAACAGGACTGTTAGAACTGTTATAATTGCAAAAAGGAGCTCAGAGCGCGTAAACTCTCCTTGACATTCATTCTGTCTTGAGTGAGGGATCCTTCTCAAGCGCAACTTGAGCTCTTCCTGAAAATCTTTTGCATGTCGTTTCTTCTTGGACTTGGATATTTGCTTTTTTCTGGGATTTTTGTTTTCTAAGCATGTGATGAGATCTTACACTGGAGCTTCTACTGGCTTTTCATAAATGCTTCAAATGCAGTTCTGTTGCAAATACTGTGTTCATTTGGTACTCTGCAATAACCGAGATTGGTATTCAATGTGACATTTATCATAACAAGACGTTTAAAAATGTGGTTTTCTTTGTTATTATCCAGCGGTGAGGCAGCTGAAGGAAGCTGTGGACTCATCCATTAACAAGTTGTCCAACTTTGATGGTAAGAAATGTGGAATGTGTTGTATTGGATTGGCTGTATATGCTACATACTTGTTTTTTTGTTTCTCGACAGAGGTCATTGATGCACATCTTCAAAATAACCAGACAGTGGTGGACAACAGCTTGCCCAGTCCGGACCGACTAAAGGGTAGCTAACCATTTCTTCTTGAATGCAAAGCAAGTTTAGCACCAGGGGCTCAACGTTCCCTTTAATGTCGAGTAAGATGTAATGTACATTTCAAGCTGATGACCCATTATTAAAGGCATGTTCAAGGCAGTTCTTCCGTTAGTCAAACTTTATTTTTAACTCTTTAAATCCACATGGCGCTCACAGGACTTTGTTTAGTTAGTGGCTGCATGTTGCTATTGAAGACTGGGTCACTCAAATGACCATATATGGGCATTAACTTACTTGTGATCAGAAGTCTTTTATGTAAACAGCCTTTTTGTTGGGTTAAAATTCTAAAGCATAGCTTTGAGAAGGCTGGGATTGGTGTTTTTTAATGTTGTTTGGAGATATGCATCCCCCCCCTCCCCATTCTAAGTGGTTTGTTCCACTCTGCCTCCTCAGAAAACCAAATAGACGCTAAAGAGTGCGACATGTCAGATACTCTGAGCCCCAGCAAGGAAAAGAGCAGTGACGACACGTCAGGTTCGTTAAAATGTTTTTTTTAAATACTTATTTCAATGGTTTCATTTATAAAACCAATATAAATAAAACAAAGTATAACTCCTTTCCACACAACCAACTTTTAAAAGATTAAATGAAAATGCAATTGAAAAGGTCAAATAATGGTCAAGAGCTGGTTTTCAGATTGGGAATCTGGACGAAAACTGAATTTAATGACCATAAATCAAGTTTTTATAGATTATTTTATCCTGCGTTAACGTTATTTTCTTAATTTTTTGTCTTTTAATTTTGTAATTGATATTTAATTCCTAAATTTTTACCTTTCATCCCCTTGTCTTAACTCTACTTTTTTACATTAGATGGGCAGATGGATGACCATGAACTGAACGATCCTCAGAGCAGAGTTTCTCTCTTGAAAGGTAAATCTCCCTCCCTTTATCGCCCTCTCCCTCTCTTTTCTTGAACTGTAATTCTTTAGACCTTGTTCGTTTTTATGTGTCCTTGAAAATGGTAATTATGCCTCCGATTAGGAAAGTTTTTAAGTATAAAATGCTCTTTTGTAACTGCCAATAATCTAAAGCTACTCTCACAATTTCTACAATTCTTTTGTGTTTTCATGTATATCTTGTGATGAATTAAAGACTGTTATTTAGCTAATTCTAGCATAATCCCAACAATCCTTTTTTCTGTTTAATACCTAGTTTGAATCTCTCATGGAGAGAAAATGTGTCGAAATATTTGTTCTCTTTGTAAGTGACCCCTGCGGAGGGCGGTGAGGTCATGCGCTTCATCGGGGTGTCTGATAAGGACTCTGGCTTTAGTTTAATGGATCAGGGAGGAAGTGTCCATTTCAGCACTTCATTGTTCCTGGGCACTGGTGATGAAGGACAGTGGATGCCAGGCAGACTTAGAGGCGTTCAGAGATCTGTGCGGCTGCCATCTTTGGATGTCACCAGTAGTTCCTCTTTCTATATTTTTTCCTGATAAATGAGAAGCAATGTCTGCTAAAATCTCATCCAACTAATCTATTTCCATTTTCACACACTCGTGCGTTATCTTGCCAGGTGTAAACTGTGTGTATGAGGGGAGGTAGGAGTGGACAGTTTTGTAGAACTTAATTTTTTTTTTTTAGGATAATTTTTTAGCCATCGGCTAATTTCCAGACGAAGGGAATAGAGAGAGAGGAGGTAGTAAGGGAAAAGGCAACAGGCTCTGGAATTTTTTTCTGCACGCTAACTACTACAACATGGTGCAGAACAAACATGAAATTTAAGATTAGCAATTACAGTGATTCTTAAGTCTAACTTAAGACATGATACGGGGGCCACAATCCCAAGTTTCAGTTCCTGGATTTCTTTTTTAGTTTTTCTTCTAATTGCAGTATTCCATTTGCTTCTATTTTGTTTGGATTTTGGCATTATGTGGAATGGTGGATCCATGTTTTCGTCGTTTTACAGGTAGCAAATGCCAACCTTGTGGAGATATAGCCATGTTTCCCAGCCCTGGGCAATAATTAAAAACTAATTATTTGGAATTCATGTAATTAATCCATTATCTTGCTAAATATGTGAACTTGGACTATAGTAACAAATCATTACAGTGTTCGAGATGTGCCCTAATGAAAGCATATAATAAGTAATTAATTGATACTTCGAGGTCCATGAAGGAAAATCTCTATTTCAGCTGTAACATGTTCATTTGTGACGGTCTCTTTGAAGATTTTGGGGCCAAAAAACAATATTTTACCAAATTTTTCACTATTCACTTTCATGGAACAAATGAGCAACATGGCCCTTTTGTGCTCAGCACTCTTATTTGAGTTTTTGGTCAAAGTTTTATTCTGTAAAAAGCTGTTTTGGTTTGAAGTACACACAGTATCTAGCTATTTATATTGTGTTGTTTGAATGTATTTGATCTTTGCTCTTAAATCCTAATTAAATTTGGACACTCTTATTTTAGTTTACCACTAGGTGGTACTGTTGACTGGTTAAAATATATCTCTTTTAGCGTTAAGGCAAGATTTTATTTAAAGTTTTAGTGAAGAGTTTCCTAAACATCTGTGAACTCTGTGAACTCCAATGATTGGGATGCTCAATTTTCGCCAAATCCATTAAAAATCTTGTCGATGAAATGATCAAGCAGCAGCAGAGTGAGATTACAACCCTCTTAATGCCCCCTGTTATTAAACACATGGCTGAACATCAGAAAGGATGAGATTCTTGTGCCTCAAACAAGTCCCAGGATTGCTGTAAACACCCTTCTCTGACATCATGACAGATTACAAGCCCTGAAATTAGCGCATGACCTCATCCCCATCTGTGGAACACTCTGATAGAGGGCCGGTCATCAGTTTATGGTTGTAGGAGGTTTCCCCAAAAGCCTGTTGTTACTAGACCACATGAGAGACCCACTGGAGGCTCCTCAGAGAGACGGCAGAATTTGTGTGGCATGAAGTCATAGGATCAAATGCTGAAGAGAGGCTAATGTCTCTTTTACAAGCCCAGGTCCTCAGAAAATGTTATCTTTTAATTATTGTTTTGATGTCAAAAGATGTACGCGGAAGCTTGCAGTTCTCTGTGTTTTTCTTTTATTCTGGAAAATGGGTATTTAGGCTTTTTTCGCTAAACCAAAATTGTAACATTGGTCAAAACCATGTCTTTGAGTATTGCCCATTTTTATTTAGCTGAGAAGGTTGGCATACACCAAGCCCTGAAGAGAATTCTTTGTCAGTGTCACTGTGTAGCAAAAGCTAGTCAAAAATCATGTCTGGATTTTTTACCTGGGTTTGGACGATATCAATATAGTTTTTTAGAAAGTTGACTGATATTTTCTGTCCACTATGCAGAATTAGTTTGAAAAACTAAGTTTTGAACACACCAAATTCAAAGAGCAAATTTCAGAAATTGCTGAAGAAATTACGAATTTTTTTAACACCATTATTACGTTTTCGGGGGCATGGGGCGAAAGTTGAGTCAGAAGCTGTATCTTTGCAGCTGTTTTACATATTGGCACCAAACTTGGTGCAGGTCATCAGTACCCAATGCTAACTCCAAAACATTAGCCAGCAACAGCGGCACCTAATGGTAAAATAATATACACATTTTAAAGTCAACCATGTGATCTTAATTTTGTTTGTTTGGTCACATCAAAATGTCTCTTTTTGTTTTATCTGCTCAAAGTTTGGCCAAATGTTACTGCTTTGCAAGTGTTTATCTTTGCAAATATATTTTAAGGTGCTTTAGCCATTACTTGCATTTACTTGGCGACCCCTAAACTGGGAACAGCCGAAAG
The DNA here is from genome assembly GCA_007224835.1 of Danionella cerebrum. NCBI lineage: Eukaryota > Metazoa > Chordata > Actinopteri > Cypriniformes > Danionidae > Danionella > Danionella cerebrum. The sequence goes on along the minus strand of SRMA01026823.1, from coordinate 178,655 downwards.
GAAAAGAAGAAGACTTTAGTAAATATAACTGACTATGTGTAATGTGTTCCTACCCGTTGAGCATTTGTCTTTCACTGACAAACAAAACGCTGAGATGCTTTGAATTGAAAAGATCCTTTACACAATGAGCAAGCTTTCTGGTTTGTACAGTAATCGAGCCTCAGCTTGATGTTTCATCTCATGGGAATAAACAGAAATGTCATTTGAGCAGGCCAAGGTTTAGACACGTTTTGAAACAATGATTTATTGCATCTCACGCTTACAAAACTTTTGAGTGTTTATGAAGTTGATGAGGGAAAGATTTGTAGTCTTTGACAGTGGAAATGTACAACTAAGTACATTACGACTTACAACTGAGTACACTAAGACTTTGTGGCATCTAGATTGTGATGTGTTTGTCATCATGCTCAGTATTTTACTAAAATTTCGTTTTCGTAGAAATGGACCGGAACCTGGAAGCTGGAGACACAGAGCAGGTGATGCCTCACCTCCACCAAGAGCTCCAGGAGGCTCAGGAGCTGGCCAACACAGGGAAGCAGAAATGCCTGGAGCTTCAGGGTATACAAGGGGCTCTTGTAACACTGATTCAGCATTTGAAGGGACATTGAGTATAAACCACTGTCTCTTTCTGCTCAGCTCTTCTGGAGGAGGAGAGGAGGACTAACAGACAGCAAAACGAAGAATCTGCTAAACAGATCCGCTTCCTACAGAGTGAGTCCATCTGCAGATACACAAACATCTGCAGGGGGTTGAATTATAACATGAATGTGGTGGGTGTAATGAGGTTTTGTTTAGTTACACTTAATTTTAATGCGTAGATTAACAAGAGACGTATTATTTCTTTAGTTTTAAACAATGAGTTTGGTTAAGAATGTGATTATTTCCTTTGTTATAAGAATATTAACTCAAAACCCAAGTAAGAATATTCTGAAAACAAGGTTTAAGAATATTTAACGGAAATGTGGCTTCATTTAGCTTAAACAATAGACAGCTAAACACATGCTGCATTGAGAACAAAGAAGATGGAAGAGGAGGAAGTAAAAAAAGGGAGGAAGGGAGTTGCCTCTTCAGCAACTTTACTTAAAGAGTTTGTAACTTTCAATTTTTTTTTGTATTCCCTGTTCTTTATCACAAATCAACCAGTCAATTTTTTTCTATTACACCTTTAGTATGAGGTTTTACTTTTAGCCACTGTTCAAAGGCTTGTCATTGTTTTTGATGAAACTTGATCAGCCATATTTTCATAGTCTTAAAATTTCATAGTCTCTAAATTTATGCATTAATAGCATTTTGACACCAATCTTCCGATTTTGATTGTAATTGTGCCAGATTAATTTTACTGTATTCTGTCTGCTTTTGGCACATTATGGATCTCTGGCTAGGTTGTAAAAAAAACTGCAAAACAGCTTGCCATATTCAGTTTGCTAGTACTTTTTTTTGTAATAAATTGATAATAATGCATATGCTTTGTTGGCTTGTAAAAGTGCTGCGTTAAGTATTCTTATAAACAAAATTGGTTGGTTGCTAAGGTATAATTTTGGTTGTTATGGAAAAGTCATTTACATCATCCAGAGTTCCCCATGCCAATATGAGTGATCTAAACCAATCCCTATGTTGCTATTATTTTTCAGTCTATCTTTATACCTTTCTAGAGAGTGAAAGGGGTTCAAATACTTTTGCACAGTGCTTGGTATGCTCCTTCGCAGGCTGATGACCACAAGTGTGGTCAGTTTGTACGAGGTTATCTGTTTGAGTAACAAGGGCCCATGTTAATTCAATGGGTAATTTCCCATAATTCCTTTGGTGGTACCAGTCCTAAAATATATAACGACTCGAGTCAAACCAGTTTGGATGATTTTGCAAAATTTGGTGAATGTACTTTGAATGGTCTTTGTGCCTCATGTTGTGCACTGACATACTGCCATCTTCTGGCGAAAAATACAATAGCTTTTTGTATGTGTGTTTTTCATACTGTGGTCAACAGTCGGGAGTGCATGTTACTGCAATTTTGACCGTCTCAAATTTGAACATGCATTCCTGTAATCTTCATGAAGGCTCGTCTTCTCTGTTATCACTCCAAATCAATCTCACTAATCTTACTCTTATATTGTCTGTCCTCAGCTCAACTTGCAAAGCTCCAGTCGGACATGGAGGCATTGCGTGAGCAGCGAGAGAATACGATTACCAGCACCAGAGAAGAGCTTTACACTGCTCAGGAGGAGATTGTCATGCTCCAACAAGCCATGGAGTCGGCCACTGTCGAGAGGGAGCGTGATATCGCCACCCTGCAGGCAGATCTGGGTATAGTCACAAGAGACCTCGACAAGTGGAGACAGACAGCAGCCAAATACGAGGTGGAGATCAGCAGTCTGCAGGCCAGCTTTCAGCTCCAGAACCAGCACCAGGAAAGAGCCAACCAGCTTCAAGGTATAAACTCTAAATCATCTTACTCCCTTTAATTATTGCAACCCACGGTCAACTATTGAGACCACACAAGCAGTCTGCTCTTCTGGGGTCTTTCTTTAATAAGTCATCCAGAGAGTTTTACTGATGTCCTTCCTGCTGCGCTTTTATATCGGATTGTTAGATCAGTGTTCTTCTTTTCGCAGAAATATGCACATAAACTTGTTTTGACAGCACTTCTGGGGCCTTTTAAAGTCTCTCAGACCACAGTAAATCTCAAGCAATAACATGAACAGATAAAAAAATAAAATGATCAGGGCCGAAGCCTGTAGGGTTTGACGCAAAAGCTTGAGAATAGTATATAACTATACTGAATTTCTCGAGGTGGAACAACTAATACACATCATCGAAAATAGGCCGCAAATGCAATTGACAAGAAGAAATCAGATTTTCGCATGCACACTAAAGGTTATCTGGTAATACAGCATTTTTTTTTTATTACAACAGCCAAAGTGTGTGTAAGAAATGGTATTTGTGCATTTTATCAATGTATATCCCAGAGAATCGAGTTCACAATCTAAAGATCCATTTGAACTCATCCACTGTAGCTTTACCATTAGTAAAGTGACACTGATTAAGTTGCAACATTATGTCTAAGCTTTCCTCTGTGTGCTAGGTGAGCTAGAGAAGCTTCAAGCTGAATGCTGTGGTCTGCAGAGTGAATGTAAAAGTCTCCGTGCTGAGAAAGAAACACTGACACAGAAGCTCCAGCGGCTACAGGAGGAGCTCGACTGGTGAGTCACATGACCAAGACTGACGATCATTTAGATCAGCACCCCTCCACTGTTCCTAATTGCTGCATGGTGCATCTAACATCTATAGTTTTGGGGATGTTTCTGAGGTATTATTTCGATATTAGCTGTTGAACTTAATCGTAGCCATTATTTTTCTCAACAGTTATTAATAAAGAAATGAACAAAGTTTCCTTCAAGTCTGCCCTTTACTATAAAGTAACCGCTTTAGTACACATATTAAACTCAAATATGTTTTATTTGCTTCTGATACTGACTCAACGCAGCTTATAACCCCTTAATAATGACAAATTTATTTGTAGATGACGCCGAAACTCTTAAGTCTTTGCACATTAAAGTCTGTACGATTGTACGACCAAAAATAAAATTGAACTCGCGTTGTGTCTATTAAACACACACTGACTTTGAATAATTTGTCCATTAAAAAAACACAATGGGGTACATTTTTTTTCATTTCCTGGAAGCATTTTCAAATGGGTTTGATCCTTCTGTGTTTCCGTAGGTAGGCAATTCTTTATAGAAACAACAATGAAATTTGACTTTTTGATGTGTATTTCCAAAACCGGGCACCAAAGTGAAGGAAAATGTATTTTTATTCAGATAAACGTAGAGAAAGAGAGAATGGAGTATTTAAAAGGGCTGAATTTGGTCAGATGTTGTTGATTAAAATAGTAGGGGATAAATTGTAACTAAAAAAAAACAGAAAATTGTATTGAGTCGTCAATTAAATTAATTGAAAGCAAGCAACGGTTTTTAATTAGGCAAATGTGGTTTTGTAGTGCTGTTCCTTAAAGGAATAGATACAGAGTATTTTTATAATTGAAAGTGATTAAGTTCTCCCATATTTAATCAAGTTGTATGAAGTGAAAACAACTGAGGTTATCCAAAAAAAACGCTATTCTAAACTAGAACACTAATCTTTTAGAAAGACTGTGTCTTGAATAAGAAAGTCCTTAGATGTAAATGAACTCTACTCAGATTTGTAGAGTTATAGTCCTCCTCTATAGAGTTAAACTGACTCTGGGGAATTTGTTTAATTTGTTGTTTTTTTCCAATTACAAATATGTGAGTGACACTTCTGTCTTGAGTCATCTTTTATTTCTTCATTATATTTCAGTAGGTATTCAACAAATGTTCATAGTCACGGTCTGAAAAAAAAAGTATTCTAAGCAATACCTCATTATCTGTGCTATTTTAACTCTATTTGGAGATCATTTGTGCTCAAATGCAGTGTTTTTTACTATTTCTTGATTTTTTTTTATCAGGATATAGCACTTTTTGCATAGCTTAGGAAGGATCATTAAATCTGGTTACATCTAAGGCATTCCAATATAAAATGACCCCCCCCCCCCAAATAATACCACATTTTATCCTATTTAAAACATTTTTTTAAGATATCTTCTGTAGGGTCGTGACTTGCTAAAGCGGAGTCTCGCCGGGGTTTAAACTGCGCTCTCAAAAGCATTATGTCAGATTCCACACCTGCTCTCTTAAACCGACAATGATTGAATCACTCACTTTACCGTGCAACAAATGCACATTTATTGTTCACAAAAGACTTTCCTAATAGCTGTTGATGGCATATCGTTTCATGCTGAAGAATTGTTGCTCTGTACTTGCCCTTGGCCCCAGGCGATGTATGTTCCTGCGCTGATGTCATCATACAAGTCACCACCATGAGCTCATCTGGGCTAAAGATTCGCATCTTTTCACTCGCAACAACGTCTGAAAAGAATGAACAATAGTTGAATTAACTTTATTCTATAAATGAGTGCTTACTTATGGAATTTTCATTCAGTAACAATGTGTTTCCAAAAGATAAATTAGATTCATCCAAAGTGACCCAAAAGTGAGCTAAAAAAAGTCAAAACAATAACTAGAATTTATTTTGATTATCTATCTAAATTTT
>SRMA01026823.1:79579-173511 GCA_007224835.1 Danionella cerebrum | reverse complement strand
CACCAGAGAAGAGCTTTACACTGCTCAGGAGGAGATTGTCATGCTCCAACAAGCCATGGAGTCGGCCACTGTCGAGAGGGAGCGTGATATCGCCACCCTGCAGGCAGATCTGGGTATAGTCACAAGAGACCTCGACAAGTGGAGACAGACAGCAGCCAAATACGAGGTGGAGATCAGCAGTCTGCAGGCCAGCTTTCAGCTCCAGAACCAGCACCAGGAAAGAGCCAACCAGCTTCAAGGTATAAACTCTAAATCATCTTACTCCCTTTAATTATTGCAACCCACGGTCAACTATTGAGACCACACAAGCAGTCTGCTCTTCTGGGGTCTTTCTTTAATAAGTCATCCAGAGAGTTTTACTGATGTCCTTCCTGCTGCGCTTTTATATCGGATTGTTAGATCAGTGTTCTTCTTTTCGCAGAAATATGCACATAAACTTGTTTTGACAGCACTTCTGGGGCCTTTTAAAGTCACTGTTAAAAATAAAATGATCAGGGCCGAAGCCTGTAGGGTTTGATGCAAAAGCTTGAGAATAGTATATAACTATACTGAATTTCTCGAGGTGGAACAACTAATACACATCATCGAAAATAGGCCGCAAATGCAATTGACAAGAAGAAATCAGATTATCGCATGCACACTTATGGTTATCTGGTAATACAGTATTTTTTTTTATTACAACAGCCAAAGTGTGTGTAAGAAATGGTATTTGTGCATTTTATCAATGTATATCCCAGAGAATCGAGTTCACAATCTAAAGATCCATTTGAACTCATCCACTGTAGCTTTACCATTAGTAAAGTGACTCTGATTAAGTTGCAACGTTATGTCTAAGCTTTCCTCTGTGTGCTAGGTGAGCTAGAGAAGCTTCAAGCTGAATGCTGTGGTCTGCAGAGTGAATGTAAAAGTCTCCGTGCTGAGAAAGAAACACTGACACAGAAGCTCCAGCGGCTACAGGAAGAACTCGACAGGTGAGTCACATGACCAAGACTGACGATCATTTAGATCAGCACCCCTCCACTGTTCCTAATTGCTGAATGGTGCATCTAACATCTATAGTTTTGGGGATGTTTCTGAGTTATTATTTCGATATGAGCTGTTGACTTTTTTGATGTGTATTTCCAAAACTGGGCACCAAAGTGAAGGAAAATGTACTTTTATTCAGATAAACATAGAGAAAGAGAGAATGGAGTATTTAAAAGGGCTGAATTTTTAGAAAATTGTATTGAGTCGTCAATTAAATTAATTGAAAGCAAGCAACGGTTTTTTATTAGGCAAATGTGGTTTTGTAGTGCTGTTCCTTAAAGGAATAGATACAGAGTATTTTTTATAATTGAAAGTGATTAAATTCTCCCATATTCAATCAAGTTGTATGAAGTGAAAACAACTGAGGTTATCAAAAAAACAAAACGCTATTCTAAACTAGAACACTAATCTTTTAGAAAGACTGTGTCTTGAATAAGAAAGTCCTTAGATGTAAATGAACTCTACTCAGATTTGTAGAGTTATAGTCCTCCTCTATAGAGTTAAACTGACTCTGGGGAATTTGTTTAATTTGTTGTTTTTTTCCAATTACAAATATGTGAGTGACACTTCTGTCTTGAGTCATCTTTTATTTCTTCATTATATTTCAGTAGGTATTCAACAAATGTTCATAGTCACGGTCTGAAAAAAAAACTATTCTAAGCAATACCTCATTATCTGTGCTATTTACTTATTAACTCTATTTGGAGATCATTTGTGCTCAAATGCAGTGTTTTTTTTACTATTTCTTGATTTTTTTTTTAATCAGGATATAGCACTTTTTGCATAGCTTAGGAAGGATCACTAAATCTGGTCACATAATACCACATTTTATCCTATTTAAAACATTTTTCTAAGATATGAAGTTTCACCCGGAAACTCTGTTTTTGATATCTTCTGTAGGGTCGTGACTTGCTAAAGCGGAGTCTCGCCGGGGTTTAAACTGCGCTCTCAAAAGCATTATGTCAGATTCCACACCTGCTCTCTTAAACCGACAATGATTGAATCACTCACTTTACCGTGCAACAAATGCACATTTATTGTTCACAAAAGACTTTCCTAATAGCTGTTGATGGCATATCGTTTCATGCTGAAGAATTGTTGCTCTGTACTTGCCCTTGGCCCCAGGCGATGTATGTTCCTGCGCTGATGTCATCATACAAGTCACCACCATGAGCTCATCTGGGCTAAAGATTCGCATCTTTTCACTCGCAACAACGTCTGAAAAGAATGAACAATAGTTGAATTAACTTTATTCTATAAATGAGTGCTTACTTATGGAATTTTCATTCAGTAACATTGTGTTTTCAAAAGATAAATTAGATTCATCCAAAGTGACCCAAAAGTGAGCTAAAAAAAGTCAAAACAATAACTAGAATTTATTTTGATTATCTATCTAAATTTTATTACAAAATGTCACTTGAATGCTAAAGAATGACAATTCTATAATGGAGTGGGAGATTCTTGTCGAAGTGTAAAACTGGTGAATAAACATAACAAAAACTTCACAGAATATATTTTAAAGAGTGTTTAAAGATGTATTTCTAATCTGCTTTTTCCCTCGTTATTGAATATTTATTCATAACCTGTTACAGAAGATCCTGGAAGTAAATTTGAAAAGATTGAACAGAAAACACAGTTTTATTCAGCTTAAAAACTGAAGTTGAGAAAAAAGAGGGAGCTGGTGGGAGGGGGAAAAGAGGCTTGAACGAGCCAGTCCAAAGGACAAAATAGACCAAATGTGTCCCACCAACTTCATTTAAAGAGCTTGTATGTGATGTAACTTCCTGTTGTATTTCGGAAAACCTTCAAAATGTCTTCTTCATAGCTTCAACAGAAGCAAATCATTGAAGGCTTTAAGAGAAACCACTTCTAATAAATGTTTTGTATATTTAATCTCATTCTGTTATCCACCAAAAGTGAACTTTTTTTTTGCCTGGTTATCTTTAGCTCTAAAGCACAGAGTGCAACGTTGAGCTGCAGCTTGAATGCTCTGGAAAAATCCCAGGGTGACCTGGAGAACAAACTGGGCTCCATCCAAGACCAGCACCAACAAAACGCCTGCAAACTGAAGATCCAGCTAACCCAAGCTGAAAACCGCACACGAGACCTGCAGAAGGAGGTACAGATAGGATTCAGGGAAAAAAAAAAACTAGCATGGTTCAAGAGTTTCTCTTTCTTTCTTGTAAAATTCATTTGCATTAAGTGTTTTGACATTTTAAGATGTGCATCAGATTTCTCGATATCTGTGCTTTCTAAACAAATCCATGTTCAAGGTTAATGTGTTCTCATTACTGCATTGTAATGTGATTTTTACCAAATGCATCCCTTTATCAGAACCAGCGGTGTAACGCCCTGGTGCTTCATCAATCCTGCCTCTCTTTCTTTCAACTATTTCCTGTCCTAGACAATAAAGCCAAAGAACCGCCCTTCAAACAATTTAAGCTGCGCACTAGCTGCTATTAATGCTCAATATTAATGAATATTAATGCTTGATTACAGTAGAATTGCTGGTTTTATCTTTGCTATGGTTTTATATGAGGGGGTTAATGCTAATACACCTTTAACATACTGTGCTTTTTCTCTCTTTCTTTCCGTGAAGTACGATGATACTCAGCATCTTCTGTCTGATCTGCGGCAGCGGTATGAACAGACGGAGCAAGAGAAACGCTGCATCAATGATGAACTGGAGCAGTGCAAAGTCAACCTCAAACTCCTGCAGGAGAAGAGCAGCTCTGTGAGTCTCACGAACACCATACTGCTCTTACATAATGTATGGAGTTAGATTTGTCCCAAAATATTCAATGAAACATTTGTGAAGACAAACAAAAATATATTGATGAATGACAATCATTTAAAAAAATATCTATGCAATATCTATGCATCTATGATTGTAATTGTGCCAGATTAGATTTTACTGTATTCTGTCTGCTTTTGGCACGTTATGGATCCCTGGCTAGGTTGTACTTTTGTGAAAAAACTGCAAAACAGCTTGCCATATTCAGTTTGCTAGTACTTTTTTTAGAATAAATTGATAATGATTGTCAACAAATGCACATTTTATTGTTCATAAAAGACTTTCCTAATAGCTTTTAATGGCATATCGTTTCATGTTGAAGCATTGTTGGGAAAAAAATCTAATAAATAGAACAAAATAATCAAATGTAAGTGAAATCTCTACTTTCAGATCTCGGAGCTGCCCATCACTAATGAAAACGTGCATGCCCGAAAACCCATTTAAAAGTGCAATATAGATTTTTCTCACGTATCGATCATCAGTTTTGCTCTTAAAAAAGTTTCATTCATATTTTGGCACAAATCTAATCCCATATTAACTGTATTTTTATTACACTCCAGTCATCTTTCCCCCCAAGTTTTCAACCTCAAAAGAAGCAAAAGTCATTGATGAACTGCCAGAGTCTGTATCAAATTCTTTTAATTAGCTTTCTGCCACGTCTGTTTTACGAAAACAGCAGCAATCCCTGATTGATTTTACTTCAGGAACGACTTTAGCTTTTAGCTGATTCAAGCTAACCTCTCTAAAATAAGCTGAATCTGTGTGTTCTGTTTCCTGAGCACAAGTCAGATCTGTTTTAATTATTAATCGCTGACTTTATTTGTTAAATGTTAATTAAAGACGATTTTGCCTGTGTTATAAATGTATGAATCAATCAACGAAAAAAAGTTAAAATAGCAAAATTATATTCAAAGATACTTATTTTATAAATTGCTTTATGTGTAGGAATTACAGTAGAGTAGAGATTTATGTGATTTTGACAATCAGAGAGACCTGCAACATAAAACAACTTGTGTTATATTTGTAATATATCATACTTTTTTTAAATCAGAATCGCATTGCACAAAATATTCCCGTTTATAATAATATAGAAGTAGAGAGCAGCTTTAACTTTTAGAGGTGATTTTGTTTATTAATCACTTGTTTCATTTCCAGGTTTTTGCTTCTTCATTAATGTTCCAAGACAACATTGTTTTCCCATTTTTTTTTAAATGCATTGCTTTATCTTTTTTCTTAGTTTTTTGGGGGTGGTGGGATTAAATTCAAACACAGCTGTAATGATCACCTTAACATCCCTCGGTTCCTTCAGTACACCCTTGATTGAATCACAGACCTTGTGTTGCGGAACACTTCCAATTATGCTTTATCCAAATTCTGTTTTACTGATTTCAAAATCTCTTTTACTCTTTCTACCTGTTGAACGTGAAAGAAAATGTGGAAACTGACACCAAAACATTAGCAATGTTGAGCAAACGAGAGTCAAAAATATGTGAACCCTACCTGGTTTTACCTGGTCAATTTTTTTTTTGGGAAAAATCACTCTTATTCTTTTAGCACTCTTATAATTTCCAGATGATAAAACTTCATTAAATGCATGTATTTGGCAGATGCCAAAATGACTTTGATTTTAAGAAAGGAAGACGTTTTCCAAGTTCTTGCTTTCCTTGGTACTTTTCTCCTTGGAAAATAAATTTGATTCTTGAAAAATAGCACCTCTGGGCATTTTCTGCATGTAACAAGCCTGCTACGTTTCATTTAAAAGTGGAGTATGTAATTTTTAGGACATCAATGGCCTCTTAACACGTCTAAAGTTTATGTTCAATGCACTGAATAACGGAAACATTTGGCCTATAACAGTAATGGTAGCTAACAGTTTGATATTTTCATCTACCAGACTTTTGGGTGCAAACGGCTCATAGGCATACCATTTTGTGATTTATTTTTTTACATTTTTTGCCCATTTAGTGCGTGCTTTACAATTTTTAAATACAGACAATACAAATTATTTAGTTACGTTATTAGAAACTCTGAAAATCGGTTTATTTATAGCATTTTGCAACTCCCAAACTCATACATTCTCCCTTACAAATGTGCAATATAATAAAAGTCTCTTTTAATCCCTAGTTTCCCAATCAATGTTTGGGTTAATGCACAGGTAGCGAGAGCCAATCCTGTTTATTTACAAGTTCTACGAAGGGATTCATGCAATATATCTATGTATCTCTCCTTCTTCAAAGGAAGAAATACACCAAAAATGATCTAATTTTACCACACAATAGCCTTAAATTAGGACCACCAGGTTCCATATTTTCCTCACAGATTTGAACCACGTCAAGAGTGTAAAGGTTCTTGTAAACTGAATTCTTTCTGGAATAAAATAAATAAAGATATTGGGTCCATCAGGGGGAATAAAAACAAAGTATTTCAGGAAAATTGCGAATTCAGTGTGCAATGACCTTTAATGGGGCATTTTATTTTGATCGACAACTTCTAGTTTAACCCCAATTGTAGATGTTTTCCCCTTTTGTTGAGTCAAAATAACTGGTATTTATTTGCTGTGTGTTATTAAAGCTCCCAACTCAGTCTTCCTGCTTCTAGTTGTCCAAATGTACATGTGTTTTATTTGTGTCAATGCTCCGTCAGTCTCCCTCGACTCCACTCTGTTTGTCTTTTTATGTTTGTATGTGTTGAAGCTGTACAACCCGCTCAGCCTGATTTGCGTTGACTAGTTTGAAGATTGATTTTTGGTTTTATTTGTAATATCCCTTCCCTCCTCTAGCCATCCATATTGCAGCCTGTCCAAGCCATTTCCATCGGTCTATTCCTGGCTTTGCTGTATTGGTGCTTCGGCCAGTTGTGGTAGAAAGGTACACAAGCTCCTGTCGAGTCTGTGTTTGGTGTTTCTCCGTATATATATATTTTGTCATCCAGTATATATAACCTGTGCATGGCAGGCTCTCCTCCTTCATCACTAACCAATCTCATTAACTGTTTGTCTGGCTTGAATCACTGCTGTAATCACAAATCTCTTCATTTGGGGATTTTTGGATGCTTTTTTTCTTTGTTGTCTTTTGGGTCATCACGCCATCTTTGTTTTGCTCTTCTTTCATTTTTGGATATTTAAAGGCAGAGTTTATCTAAAAATGTACATTGACATCACGTAATTCTCTCAATTTGTATGAATTGGCTTAACACAGAAGAGAATCGTTTGCCAAATCTTCAATAAGTTTAGCAAATTTAAATGTATTTTTAAAGTACAACATTTGATGTTCAGAATTGTATGCGTACGTTAACCAGAGATTTTTAAAATTGAATGGCAATTGAAGCATTGACTCTTATATACTTGCCTAGGAGCTGAAGTGCATTTGATTCTTCGAGTAATGGTGATTCTGGTCTTTTTAAAGTTGTTTTTGTGTCACTTTTGCTATGAGACAAATATCCTTTATATTATAAAACATTCGTAAACACGCTTTCTTAATCTAAACAAAATCAGCGGTCTATCAGCGGTCTATCAGCAAGTACGATTCCCAATCTCATGGGCGTTCCTAACTCTCACAACTCAATTCCTGGCTATTCCTGTACACTTTTCTTATACAAAAATAAATAACTAAAAGCAATGGCTGAATTACATCTGATCTGACAGACACAGCCTTTAAATCCTGTAAAACAGAATGTGATGTTCGTTCTGGTCTAGAATGGAAGCTTTCACGTTGTCCAGGTGAATTCTGCACGCTTTAAGTTGCCATGAATTTGTATTAATTTATTATTTCATTTATTATTGTTTCAGCTTCATCCTCCAATTCCTGTATACATACTTATTAGGGGTGTAACGGTTCACTGGAATGTATTGAACCGTTTCGGTTTGGCCTGTTCGGTTCGGTACACTTGCGTACCGTTTCGTTATATTTTTTTATTAAATAATATACATTTATTATTAGCGCGATATTAAGCGCAGTGGAACAATGTTCCTACGCGAGTTTCCGCACGGACGCTATTGAGTGACGCACAGTAGAGCTGCACGAGTAATGGCAACAGCGAAAGAGAAGCCAGAGCTTGAAGACCCTCCCACCTCACTACGGTCTCCTGTTTGAGAACACTTTGACTTCTCTGTTAAAAGACATAACGGGGATAGACGAGTGGATAAATTTAAAGTTGTTTGCCGACATTGTTCCACGGAGATCGGGGAGGCAACACATCAACATTTTCTACTGCTGGAGATATTGTCACTGCAACCAGATCTGTGCTCTCTTCAGAAAATGTGGAAAGGTTAATCTTTTTAGCCAAAAACTTAAAACTTGAATAGTTACCGGTAGTTTTGTTGATATACAAGCTGAAGCTGTTGCTAGTGTTAAAAGTTTTCAGGTCATAACTAGTTACAGTATTTAATTTTTTATTTTTTCTTTATAAAGAGTGCAATTTATTTAAAATATCACCCAAATGTGTCACTTTTATTTATTGTATGCAAGAATTCTATTGTGTATTGGCGGCTTTTCAAAATAAAGATTTTGTAAGCTCTTATTGTTTTGTACCGAAAATTAACAGAACTGAGCTCTCCGAATACGATTTTAGCGTACCGTTACACCCCTAATATATATATACTGAAATACTTTAAAACAAATACTCAGTTTTTGCTCTTACGTTGACTTAAAGAGCACAAAAAATCTGCGTAATTTCTCTTTTGTGGTTCAAGTAAAATGAGAGAGTGACTGATAATGAAATGAACATTTTTGAGGGACCCTTTAAATACTTTCCTTCTTTTTCTTTGAGAGCGTTGGATTTGCTTTATTGTGCTTGATGACTTCGAGGAAACTGGTTCTCCCAGTTCCACTTAAATATTTGCTTTCCTCGTCTTCTCCTTCTCTTTTGTCTATTTGTGTGCTTCTTTAAAGGAACGGTTTGTTCAAAAAGATCTTCATCTGAATGCTAAGTAAGATATTTAGTAATAAAATTGTGTTTTAGTAATAAATACTTTTTTGAGTAGCTTTCACTCTCTGTGGATTTGTGGCCAGGTTACATCAGAATGATGTAGGGATGTTTTCTAAAGGCCTCTACACACCGATCCGAATTGAGATTCCCATGCTGTTGTTTTGATGGCTTCTTAGAAAAGTGCTCTTCGTCTGGGTCGGGGAAATATTCATGAAATGACGCTACCTGCCTGAAGATGGCAATTGCGGTACAAACGATGCACTCTGCTCTACACGGGGAAATAGGAAAGAAGATAATGTTGAACGAATCGAAGAAGACAAAAACAGCGTTTTTTTCTGTAGATGGCTGATCACAGGGAGCTGTTTGACAAAAATGTGAAGAAAAGAGAGGATTTGTAGCACTCTATTTATTTCTTGATTTTTGTACAAAGTCGCTAGGAACGTGGGATTTGCACCACTAAGCGGCTCTTTTACGTCTCACGTCATCAAAAGAGCCAGCTGTCATTCGTCATTCTCCTTGCGAAAAGCGAATCCGATATGGTGGTGAGACTTTTTCGTTGGCATAATTTCGTTGGTCCCATTGGCGCCCATGGTTTTCAATCGGGACGCAGTGTCCCACGGTACTTCAGACTGAAAGTTTGGAATGGTGTGTAGAGGGCTTTATTTAGGTCATGTTTTAAAGGTGGTTTCTGTACTTGGTGCCACTCCAACTTGGTGTCCTCCAGTCGAGATGAATGAATGAGAAAAGAATGCTGGTTAGGGTATGCCCCTTGGACAGGTCCCAGTCCATCGCAGGTTTCTAACATTGAAAAAGTGAAAATGTGGAGCTATGTACAGCAACCACCATGAAACATGACACGATCGTCATGTATCTTGGCAGCAACTCCGCATTGAGGACCCTATTTTGAGCGAACTGTCTCTTTAACTCTTCCAGTCTGCCAGGTTTCTCTCTGGTGGCTCCAGTTTCTCTTCTGAGTTTCCACCAGATTTCATTAATCCAATTGTAATCTTGATTCTTTCAGAGCGGATGGATGCCCTGGATGCCCGTGGTCGCTGCTGTGGTCGCCGTTTCAGCCGTGGTGCTTTATCCCAGTTTATCCAAAAGCTCTTCCTGAGAGCGTTAACCAATCGCAGCTCTCGTCTCTACCACTACCAGTCCCTCACGGCCTTTTATTGAGTTCGGTGTCCGATCTGAACCTACACATAGTACACGGTGGTGGAGAAACAAAGCACGTTTTTTCAGAGATCTCAAAGTTGTGATAATAAACACAGTTTCTCTTTGAGTGGATTAAATGTTTGCAGTCTACAAATCCTAGTCAAAGGAGACCGTTTTAAATATATTAAAGTAAAATCCCACGATGGAAAGGAAAATTGATTGCTCTATTGATCCTAAGCTTTGTTAAAGCAAAATTAAAAAAAATGATAAATCTGCGAAAATTGGAAATGCGCTTTCTCCTAATCTCGATTGTTCTCGATTGTACTCCATCAATACAGATCTTGTGTGATGGATGTGTGCTTGTTTCTCCACCCCGTATCTGTCTCTGGTTTTCGAAATACAGCCCCTTAAAGCGCAGATGTAAATAGATTAGAGAGAAAGAGGGAATTGTAACAATTATTATAGAATAAATAATCTATCAGCACTGGTGTTGGTCAGATGGGGATTTTTTATTTTATTTTTTTTTTAATTAAAGGAATTGTTGACCTAAAAACATTTGCCAGACCTCTCCTCTTCCTTCACACGGTCCAAACCGTTGGGATATTTTAAGTTGGAAACTAAACTACTGTATCTTTTTCCGTTAAAAACAGATTAATGCAAACGGTTTTCAGTATTTGTTCAAATAACTGAAACTATTAGAGGTTTGGACAAATGAGAGTAAACAGTTCTCTTTTTTTACATTTTGGGTGAACAATTCCTTTGTTATGACCTGATTTAGGTTGTTTTTTTTTCCTTTGTGTTTTTGGATGGGTACCTCGTTTTCTGTTAGCGAAGATTTGTTTCCTGTTTGCCATGTTTTTAAAAAGTGGTAAACTAAATATATGTACAGCCAACTCTTGGGCACAGAGGGCTGAAGTGCCTACTTTAAAGGGACAGTTCAAAGCTCACTTTGGAGTGATCTATCCCTTTAAACGCTACTCGTACTAGTTCACATTCAAGTGCCACTCATCGATTTGATCTGAGATGAAAATAAAATAACCTAAATGTTGCGTTGTCCGTGCTGTACTGGTGCATTCAATCCCTCATGCTTCTGGCACAGTGATGATGCTGTTCTTGTCGTTGATGGCTGCTGTCTCATGTATCATGCGCAATCGTTCATGTCAGAAACACTACATGTATCTAATTCAACCTTTTCGACATGTAGGATTGTGGTCAATGTTAAATGGAATGAACCTTTGACCTAAAACGAGATATACTGTAGCTTTTCTTTTTTATTTTTAAACAAATGGAGCATATTTTTATCCTGTATCTGGATTTAAAACTTTGGGTTGCCAGCTCCTTCCTGTCCTGTATCCGGACCGATTCTTCTTCTTCTGCAGTACCTCCTGAACAAAAAGGCTCTGGGATTTTGTTGCCTTATCTGTAACATAGGTTTCTTTTTTACACAGTCGTATATTGGATGGTTTGGTGAACTGGTGGAAATGCACTCTTGTGAAGCACAGAAATTAGGAATATTTTTAAAGGTTGAATGGAACATTTAAAGTGAACGTACGCCCCAAAAATTAGAAAATTCTCTCGTTGTGGCATGTTTCGTTCACCTGAGTCTTTCCAAATTCAAAAAGAGCTGTATCTGCAGACTTTAAAGAGGTGTTGCTTTAAATTTCCAAAATGGAGGTAAAACATGGTGGAAAAATCACGTGTTTTTTTTTCTCCCAATTTCGAATTCAAGTTTTGCATAGAAACATTCAAGTCCAAAACAAAACATGACTGTTGTGCGTACGAGATGAAACATGCGTTTTACTTGTGCTTATTAAATTTGTACGCAATATATGTACGGTTCCCATTTATTTGTGCAAGTCAATAGGTTTTTTTTTTAATTCATGGTCAAACTATGTATTTTTAAAGTACAAGAGCAAACCAGTAAAGCTATTTTAATTGCATTATAAAATTAACATCGGCCCACTGAAGTCACGCGATTGTTTTCGTTGTTTCCGATTGTGTTGCATATAGTTTTCAAGCGTTTGTACACAAGACTCAGGTGTCGAGAACACACGAATGTGACTAACGATGAGAACGTTTTAATTTTTGGATCAACTCTCCCTTTATTTGTCGTATGCACAAGCTGCTTTGTGACTGAACGTAGAGGAATAAACCAATGACGTGTTTGGTGTGTGGGTCACATTTGTCTGCTGTGCTGTATATAAACAGACTTGGAGAGAGAAAACGTTTGGAGGACTTTTATTTTGCTTTTTGTTTTGTTTCACTGGAAATGTGCAGTTTATCAAAAACCCACTGAGCGCTTCAGATTTGAAGTGGAAGAAACAGAGCAAAGTTTGTAGCACGGGACGGAGAGCTTTGAAACCTTCTGCTCATTCATTGTTCTTCAAAAGGCACCGGGGACTTTTGTTGAGAATCCGTTTTTGAATGTTGTCCTTCACGTTAGAAGAATGCGTAGGCCATTTGTACATATGTATGTATGAATGTTTGTGTAAATATAGTCACCAAATAAAAAAAATTGAGTACAATTTACAATTGCTTGAGTTTTGTTTCCATTTTTTAAATTACCGGTACGTTCTAATTCCAAATATTTGCATCGAACATCGAAAAAAAGAGCTTTGAGTTTAGGTAATGTTTGGAAATTTAAGTGACTTTGAACGTGGCATGATTGTGGATTTTTCCACACACACAACTATCTCTAGGGTTTATTGAGAAACATTCAGTGAGTGTCAGAGGGGAATGGGCAGACTGGTTCGAGCTGATCCAAAGGGACCAGTAACTGAACCACTGCAGAAGAGCATCTCTGAGTGCACAACATACAGAACCTTGAGACAGAAACAGGCTACAATTCTCACAGATTTGTAAAAACTGATCTTGATTTCTGCGGCGCCATTCGGATGATATGGCGGAATTTGGCATCATGAAAGCGTGGATCTACCCTGCCTTATATAAACGGTTAAGGCTGGTGGTGGTGGTATAATGGTGTAGGGGGGGGGGGGGTTCTTGGCACACTTTGGGCCATTAGTTCCAATAGAGAATCAAATCAACACCACGGCCTCCCTGAGTATTACTGACCATATCCTTCCCTTTATGACTATGGTGTCCCCATCTTCTGAGCATCACAACCAGTGCTTAATTTGTTCCGCCGTTTGCCGGAACGCAATCCGTTTTCTCTCAATTTCTGGCTTCCAAGGATCCGGAAAATTTTATTCTGGGATCCGGTAATTATCTGACCCCATTTGTCTTTATCTGCCCAATTCCTGCCCACCTTTTTCACTCTGTACTACAATGCATTCCCCCGACTCAAGAATATACAGAGCACTCGCCTATGGTGTGCCAGGCTGCCTTCGTCGTAGGCTGGTGCTGTCCCCTGCAGTCGGCAGGCCGGCCCGTATTATGTGGAAATTAGCGATTAGATAAAAATATTATAAAATAAAATAAGTAATAATTATTGTGTTAGTGTGTTTTCTTTATTGTGCATTGTATAATGTAAAAAAAAAAAATAATAATAAATAAATGCACTACTAGCAAGTCTGAAAAGGCTGCTGCTGGGTGATTTACGTCCTGTACGTAACTTATTTTTAGGCGGCATTTGGCCAAAACAAAAAGTGTCCTGACTCCTTCGTGCTAACATGTCTAAAAGACAATTTGCTTTCGTTTTTTAAAAGAAACGAAGACTCAAGTCATGTTGCTCCAAAGCAAGCCAGAACTGCAGTTAGTTATTAAACAACTAAAAAGGTGAGTAAAAGCTAAAACGGCCATTTAACATGATATTGAAGATTAAGATAAATTGTGTTGAAAGTAATCTAAAGGTTTTTTGTGTGTATATGTCTTAAATTATGTTGTAAATGATGTATGTAAGTCCTGCTGCTTAAAAGTAGCCATGTTAGACACTGAACCATTGCGTTCTGTTTGTGTTCCAGCAACTGTTTTGGGCCGTCACCCCAGTTCTGTTGTGTTCCAGTAACTTCAAATTTACAAATTAAGCACTGATCACAACCCTCCACGTCATAAAGCATGAATCAACCCAGACTGGTTTCTTAAACATGACAATGAGTTAACTGTACAGTCGCCAGATCTCATTTCAGTAGAGCGCCTTTGGGGACGGGAGATTCGCATCATCAAAGATGTAAACTTAAGAAATATTTGCAGAATCTAAGCACTTCTGAAGACAACCTAAAAAAGTGGCCAGTGAGTGTATGGAATCACAAGATCTTTTCACACTTTCATTTTCGGCACCGGTTCAAGCTGTTTTCAAATGGTTTCTTTGCTTGTTTGGGTCAAGCTTTGAAATAGAAACCATTTACTTTGGTCATTTAAAGATTAAAGAACAGAAAAAGATGGCTGTATTGTAAATGTGGATATTGGAGAATACTGGAATGATTTGATGCATTCAGGTCCTGCGGGCGGGCGTGTGTGTGGGCATTAGAATCTCCCTGACTCAGGCCGTCAGCGCTGACAGGAAGATCCACCCCGTCTGACAACACTCGACACACCCGTCCTGGCACTGATGCATCTGAACTCTCACACACTCCTGTTCTGTCACGTCCTGTCTGCACTCATCCCACTGTAAACTTCATAAATGCTCTTTCTTTTTTCTGTTAACTCTACACATATTTTTGTGAATAAATTGTATAGTTGTACAACTTTTGTGGCATGTACAGAACCTTTTGGAAGTGTGAGCAGTGTCGTTAATCTCCCGTGATCTTCTAGACTACAGTGTGTCATCTTGAGAACCGCTGAAATCACTGCATCTGACGCATGACTCACTTGAGAAAATCGAGACTGTCTGATGTTGTGATGAATCGTTATCTCTCTGCCGTCATTGCTTGGCTATTTTAGATCTTTGCAAGGAAATCCCTTTTATTATAAGTTTAATATGAGTTTATATTGATATTATATTTATTGATATTATATTTAATTATGAGTTATATTGGAATGTTTCATTGTGTGCATGCCTTGTGAAAAACGCTGTACGTTTGGGGTCATTGTCCTGCTGAGGAACAAATTTGGTCTCAATATTATCTGTCTGTATTTCTCAGCATTGACAACACCATTAGTCCCAGCTAAATCTCCAGGTCCATTTGCAGAAATGCGGCCCCAAACATTTACGGAACCTCCACCGTGCTTCACTGTTGCCTGTACCTCTCCCCAGCCCTTCAATAAACAGTGTTTACGGGCATTTTTGTGTTGTTCCCCTGTCTGAGGTATGGCTTTTTGGCTCCTCCATGTAACCTTTTTCTGGCTAGGTCTCTATGGATAATTCTGGGTTGCACTGGTTTCTGCCAGTTTGAAGCTGATGACACTACTGGATCTCTATTTTTCAGCATTGCTTCTTCAAAACAGCTTGAACAGCACTTCTTGAAACCCCAGTCTGTTTTGAAATGTTTGTATGGGAGAGAGATTGTAAAACTACTTTGCGTCTTGTTGCTTTGCCTCATTTTTGTCATGACAGTAAAGCCTCTTACACAGCTGTTTCTGTTTCAGTTCATAGTTAGGTTTTAACCTAAGTCCAATGTGAATGATAATAGTGTGCAAATTCCTGACTTTGTTGCTGTATTAATGCTTTGTTTAAAGGTAAAGGGCAAATTTGGATTTTGTGAATTTACAAAAATAAAACTTAAGCACATTTTATATTTTTGGACGCACGTTTCTTTATATTTTTTTGTGTATCTTTATATATTAATGCATATCAGTTTAAATAAAAGTTTATAATTGAGCTTTTTCTCTTTTATTTTAAATACGTCACATATTCCAAACCCAAATTTAATAGTGCTTAAACTAAAATGAATCGATTACACAAATGACTTCGGTCCAAACTAAATGTATTATAATTTATATTTTTAAAAATAATTTTTTTTTTACCTGAACTCACAGTTGTGTGAATTTCTCTGTTTGGAGAGTGTGATGCAATTTCGATCCACCCAGTGACTAATGCTAATATTATACCCCATAAAACTCAATAATATTAGATTAAACTTTGTATGATTTTTATTGGGGTGAGCTGAGATCACATCTTCGGTTTGATGTGCATGGAGACATTTTTCAAAATTCAGAAACTATTAACATAATTTAATCACAACCACTGATTAAACCATATTTCACTTCCTAGTGTTAACCGAGCTTTATGTTCAATGAAATGTTTTCTGATATATTTCTGATTTTATTTTTGGTAGTTTTATTTCCAATAATGTCCAATCATGAATATTTCTATAGGTTTGTCAAGGTTTTTATACAACTCGGTTAATCAAACTTGTAATATTTTTGTTTTGGATTAAAAAAAAAAGTTCTTAATGATTTGTGAATTTATATTAATATTCATTTAATTATACAAGATGGTTTAGAGGAATTGTCCACTTTTTTCAATGGAGGCTGAAATAATCTGTGTTTTTATATATATATATATATATATTTTATACATATTCAGCCATTCTCCAGATCTGGTGATAACACTATTAGCATTAGCTTAGCATAGATCATTGAATCAAATTAAACCGTTTAGCATTCACTTAACATAGATCATTAAATGCAATTAGACCATTAGCATTTCAGTATAAAATACTGAGTTTTCGTAATAATACTATATTACCCCAATTTAACTATGTTTTAGAGTTATATTGTGTTGTAGAACCTGTAGAAATGAACATTGATATTTTGCAGGCTAATATTTTGAGTAGTATATGTGTCATCAATAAGTAATTAATTTAAAGCAAGAGTTCAAACATGATGTAATTGTCAAAGAGTTGAGTTTTAAGTAAAAAAATTTTTACATTTGATAAATGTATACTGAAACGCTACCGGTCTAATTGGATTCAATGATCTATGCTAAGCTAATTTAAAAGTGCCAGATCGGTAGATTTTTGTAAAACCTTTTTGTAAAACACTACTTTTTGTTCCTTGGTTAGAATGTGCCCGTGTCAAAAAAGAGGAGTGTGCTTTAATTAAACAGAATATTTGCACAGCAATCCAGAAATGACAATGAATGTGCTTTCGGAAATTTGACCTCCAAGCACAAAGCAAGATACAGTAACGAGCTTTAGATTCAGAGACTCATGGGAACAAAACACTGGTATTTTTTTTTATTACATTTATTAAAATTCACATACAGTGTTAGCAAAAAAGCAGAAATAAACGTATTAATAATACAAACCTGTTCAAATGTATTTGTTAATATTATATTTGCATTTTAAATTTTATTTAAAAATGATAAACGCAACTTTTACAAGTGTATTAAAAGATTGTTTATTTTTGCACCATTTTAAATGATGATGCTTAACATCCGCTTTTGTATAATATTATTTTCGTCATTCTTCACATTTTTAAATCAAATATATAACGTCTAATATAGAAATTAAAATAATATAAATATAAAAAATATGCAATACAGTATAAGATACCAATTATTTCCCGACGCATAAAGTAATAAAACATCTGATGATGCTAATGAGCAGGTGTCGTCACCGCGTCCCAAATAAAACTCCTGCGCAGGCGCGGTCGCTAGATAGAGAGTCGAGACGCCGGAGCGCACGCAAACCTTTACTCTCGCGCTGCTCACAGACATCCCATTCGGCTCCAAAAAGTAACCAAACACCCTTTATACGAGTACTAGCAGCCATGCCGGCTACAGAGAAGGACCTGGCTGACGACGCGCCGTGGAAGAAGATCCAGCAGAACACTTTCACGCGCTGGTGTAACGAGCACCTGAAGAGCGCGAGCAAGCGCGTGGCTGATCTCCAGACGGACCTGAGCGATGGATTGAGACTCATCGCCCTGCTCGAGGTGCTAAGTCAAAAAAAGATGTACCGCAAGCACCACCAGAGACCCACCTTCAGACAGATGAAGCTGGAGAACGTGTCCGTGGCGCTGGAGTTCCTGGAGCGGGAGAACATCAAGCTGGTGTCCATCGGTGAGTTCTCCTGTGGGAAACAAGTGGGAGGAGATGAGGGTGCAGTCTGAATAAAAGTACCCCTTTTAACCGATTGATATTTATTTATTTTTTTTATGGTTCTTAAACGTTTTACTATTAGGAAACATAAAGATTGAATTTGATAATATACTGAAACGGATTTATAAACTAATATTAAAACTTCATAGGTCATCAAAACTTAATGTGTAGATATATTTGTATTTTAAATGAATTTGATGTATGAAAAATCTCCGCAATCCTATGGGATAGATTTTTATTTATGTAGGAAAAAGGACACTTGTTGTGAATGGGATCTCTTTCTGAGAATGCAGTTGATTGTTGGGGTAAATACTGTTTAGATCATGTTTTAAAGTTTGTTTTTCTTAGAAATTATCAAAAAAAAAGGTTTGTGTTTGCATGATATCCCTTGCCTTAATTGGCTTTCACCAACAGACTTTGAGTGGCTTTTAAACCACTTAATTTTTTTTTAATTATTAAAAATTTTTAAACTGATAAACCATCAGTAAAACATGACTCAATATCTTTTACATTCACTCTAGGAATTTCCAAGTAAAAACACAAACTATGAAAGTTTGGTGCGTATGTCACGGCTTCTTGGTTGTTTCCTCGTTAGTATAGAGGACAGTATCTCCGCCTGTCACGCGGAAGACCGGGGTTCGATTCCCCGACAAGGAGGGCTATGCTTTTGCAAAAAAACGCTAATGACTCAATGGCTGTTGATTGCTGCCTAGGGACAATATGCAAGTTCACGACAGGCAACAGACAGACAGTCGTACAGAATCCGCAACAGCAGCGTCCCCTTTACATTCATGCTAGGGGTTTCCAAGTCAAAACATAAACAGGAAATTGCCGTTGTAGAGAGTGAGGCTATGAAAATTTGGCCTGCACTCGTTGAAACACCCTCGAAAGTGGTTTCCTCATTAATATAGTGAACCGTGGGGTTTGATTCCCCGACAGGGAGTTCTAGACTTTGCAAAATGCTTTGTGCAACAGTGGACGTTGATGCCAAACTACTAAATGCAATTATAAAACGGGCCGTTGACTTCTCATGGGGGTGTACGCAAACTTTGGTGTTGGCTTGTGCTTGTAGTCCCGTTTAAAACCATTTTAAAATGCCAAATGTCACAAAGGGTAATATAAACCATCTCTCTGTATGAGCGGAGATATTGTTTGAAGAATTTGGTTGTTTTGGAAAACAGTCTGGTTGCTATGGAGGGGTCAGCGACCTGTCATAGTGTTTCCAATGTCAGTATGAGTAATATAAGCCAACCTTCATGTCTCTATGATTTTCCTTAGCTGAGATAGAGATGTGCCAAATCGGTTGCTATGGTAAACAGTTTGGTTGCTATGGAGAGGTCACTGACAAACAGTTCCCTTTTTGACTGTTCGTTATATAAACCAATTAATATTGTCTGAGAAAATTGGTTGCTAGGGTTAACAGTTTGGTTGCTAGGGAGTGGATTGTGGTGTCATACAAATTTTACAGAACCAAACTCCAATTCGTCTACGATGTTTCTTGAAGATAATTTCGATGCCATTTTTCATTTATTCATGAAAATCCCAGCATTCTCTACAATTTCCCATAATTTCTTCACTGGTGCCAGTCTGAAAAGATACTAGCAACTTGAGTCAGACCAGTTTGTGTGTCTTGGTACCTGGAATGGTCTAAGAGGAGATTTGTCTCAGAGGAATAATACAGGAAAAAAACAACACAATTAAAAGTACTTTTGGACAAGGTTTGTTTGAGCTACTCTTGCGTTTCGTCAACACACTGAAAGTTATGTTTGCAAAGTTGCAGAATAATTAACCAAAGTATTTATCTGATGTCAGAGTTCAGGTGAGATGATTCATGTTGAGACAAGGAGTGCTCACATCCTCTCCCCGTCCAAAGATTGTTGTCTGCCTCATCTCTGTTTTCCTTATACGGCCAGGCATGAGACCGTTGCACCATTCATAGGATTCTTGTGTTAATCAACGTACATAGAGTTTCAGTATTTTGGAGACTAATATTGCGATCTGACCATTGTGTTTGCTGCCAAACACGTTTCACGGGCCCCTGGCATTCTTGAAACCTGTCCAAATTCATCAGCTGTTGTTTCTGATGGAAGTTCTCTAGGATGACCTGGTTCAGAATAAATAATCACAGCAACGGTGAATAATGATAACGCTCTGTTAACATGGCTATGAGTAATCAAAGAGAAGTGCAGGTTTCTGAATGATAATCATAGTAACAAATTCAAAAACTTTCTGACATTGCTGACGGCTCCACAGCAACCAAACTATTTACCCTAGCAACCAATTTGTCTAAACTCTATCTCAGCTTTGGAAAGTGATAGACATTGGGGTTGTTTCATTTAACTAATAGTGACAATTCGGAACCATATATTATGTCACTGACCCCTCCATAGCAACCAAACTATTTACCCAAGCAACCAATTTGTCTAAACTCTATCTTTAATTTAACTAATAGTGACAATGGGAACCATATATTATGTCACTGACCCCTCCATAGCAACCAAACTATTTACCCTAGCAACCAATTTGTCTAAACTCTATCTTTTAATTTAACTAATAGTGACAATGGGAACCATTATGTCACTGACCCTCCACAGCAACCAAACTATTTACCCTTAGCAAACTAATTTGTCTAAACTCCCCTATCTCAGCTTTGGAAAGTGATAGACATTGGGGTTGCTTCATTTAACTAATAGTGACAATGGGAACCATATATTATGTCACTGACCCCTCCATAGCAACCAAACTATTTACCCTAGCAACCAATTTGTCTAAACTCTATCTCAGCTTTGGAAAGTGATAGACATTGGGGTTGCTTCATTTAACTAATAGTGACAATGGGAACCATATATTATGTCACTGACCCCTCCATAGCAACCAAACTATTTACCCTAGCAACCAATTTGTCTAAACTCTATCTTTAATTTAACTAATAGTGACAATGGGAACCATATATTATGTCACTGACCCCTCCATAGCAACCAAACTATTTACCCTAGCAACCAATTTGTCTAAACTCTATCTCAGCTTTGGAAAGTGATAGACATTGGGGTTGCTTCATTTAACTAATAGTGACAATGGGAACCATATATTATGTCACTGACCCCTCCATAGCAACCAAACTATTTACCCTAGCAACCAATTTGTCTAAATTCTACCTCTGCTTTGGGAAGTGATAGACATTGGGGTTGTTTCATTTAACTAATAGTGACAATGGGAACCATATATTATGTCACTGACCCCTCCATAGCAACCAAACTATTTACCCTAGCAACCAATTTGTCTAAACTCTACCTCTGCTTTGGGAAGTGATAGACATTGGGGTTGTTTCATTTAACTAATAGTGACAATGGGATCTGTATATTATGTCTCTGATCCTTTCATAGCAACCCTATGGTTTACCATAGCAACCATTTTGGCATTTCACTATCTCGGCTAAGGAAAAGCATAGAGACATGGGGGTTGGTTTATATTTCTTATATTGGCATGCGGAACTTTGTATGATGTCACTGACTACTCCATGGCAACCAAAATGTTTCTTACCTTGGCAACAATGCCTAAAAAAACTTTTCAATGCACTTTTACAAGCCAACATCAAAGTTGGTGTAGAAATGTTAGTCGTCAATTTATTGTTGCAATGCTGAAATGTTTTGTTTTGTTTGATTTATTTCTTTGTTCTATTTATGATTTTATTTCATGCTTGTTTATATATAAAATAGGTTATTTCACATTTTTGTGTATGCTTCATTTTAAAATGTTCTTATGTGTTTTGCCTTGAGCATCCATTATTAGTTAGAAGTTTGGCTAAAAGATTATCTGAGGGTTTAGGGCATGCAAACATCACCATGGCAACCCCGGGACTTATTTGCTGTTCGAAAGCAGGTAGTTGATGAAACAGAAGGTGTGATCCATGATAAAAGCTCCAGGTGGAGTTGGGAAGGTCTGACTGCTGTGCTTTTAATGCTCTTTCAGACAAATCAAGTTAATTATAGTCAAATATATAGAAATACTGCTCCCTTATTTACTTCCATCAATCTGCTGTATATCAGCAAATACATTGAACATAGGGTTTTGTTTTTTTAGGTTTAGACCCCTTCAGGTGCAGTAAACGGCATACAAGCATTTATTTTTGTTTTGTTACTCACACTCTTTCTAATGCTTTGATGGGGTGTGTCTAGGAGACGTTATCATGTGAGGCAGTGGCCAGATTTTCCACAGATTGGAGAGACAGAGAGAGTGTAGCTGACGGCTAAACCAACACTGAAAGCACCATTGTTTATATAATGTTGCCTCATCATATTTTCTGCTTTAATTTTGTACAAAAAAAAAAAAAAAGTTTTTTAAAGTGTGGTTTCAACCATTTTCTAGATAACAGTATGTGGAGTTGCATTTATTTTTTTCCTATTGCAATAATCCTTAGAAATCCGGGGCCGTTTTGACTACTTTACAATTCGCTCCCATAAATTATCTTTGACCGTTTTTAATCACAACCACAGCTTTAAGAATTTTTTTTTCATTAAATTACGCATACACTGTAAAAAAAAATGGATGACATTTGTGAACTGGAGCGGAGGCCGCCATGTACAAGCGACTTCCTGTTGTGGTGAGTCTTCCTACTCATCCTGATGAGATTGGAGTTGGGGGCGTGGTCGCTGGCTAATATAAGCGTCACCTCGCATTCAGTCTCCACATGCTGCTGCTCCTGCTCACTAGTCCTGTTTGGCCTTAACCTAGTTTTGTTATATTTGGTTGAGTTCTGCTTCTAGTTTAGTTTAAGGATCTCCTTAGTTCAAATCTAGTTCTGTTGGATAGATTTACCACCTTTTATCCATCAGAAATGGATGTCTTAATTATTATACCTTTAGGTTCATTTATTGTTAATTAACTTGATTTTACTGCTTCAAACCAGGACTTGAGCCAGTTGTGACACTGTTAAGGGTAGAATTGCCGTGGCTTCAATTTATTTTAAAGAATTTGAGAGGATTTGACCGTTGGGAGCGTAAAGGATCTTTCTCGTGACGTTCTTCATTATACACAAGGCTCTTAATAGTGTTCCTATTTTGTTTCATTAACTGCATGGTTCTTTTGGATAAAGAACGAAAATACGGCCGTGGTGTCGGATAAATGGCTGTTTTGGTCAATTTTTGCATGTAGCAAGAGTGAATGGACCTCAGCGATCCGCTTAAGCTCAGTACAGCTTGTTTTGCATGAGCTGTTCAGTCTGTGGGCCCAGTTTCGATCCAGTTACCACATAATTTCCATCCTTTTTGTGTCTGTTCTGTTTTTGGTTTCCCCCAGGCCTCAGAAAGTGTGGTTTGACATGATCACTCCATATCGTATCCATTTCTCCCCGAAAATATGTGTTTGATCATCATGTGGTCTTCAGCCACCCCCAGAGCTAGAGCCAGTGGTTCTCTTGATGTTGTAAGAGGGGTTCAAACTGAGTCAAACAGTCGACTGGGATTTTGAGCTGACGCTTGTCCTGGTTTTTCCACTGGTGAAGGGAAATGGTGGCGGTGAGTGCTGGAAGACATGAGTGAAGTTACAAAAGTGTCTTAAGGGCTCCTTTCCTTTTTTTGTCGTGGGTATTCCAGTGAAATTGTGTGTCATTGCCTCTCAATAAAGCCCTCTTTATTGAACCAAATATATTATACACATAGTAGATTATCCCCAGTACCTTATAACACGTGGCCAAAATTTCCTTCTCAATCGTGGTCCTTGCCCCCTACACTGACTGGTAAAACAAAAGGTTTAATGATGATGTTTTTGATTCGAAACGTGCCAAACCGTTAGTTATCCTGATCATGGAGTGCTTTAGTTTAAAAGAATTCCACTCAACCCGTGAATTCCACGACTTCTTAGATGACCTACATTTTCTGGAAATGGATTTTTGGCCAGAAATTGGATTTCCTGACATTTCTACTCTTTAAATGGCTCAAAAAGTAAAAAGTTGGCTTGTGGTGCATTTAATTTTGAGTGGGTGTGGGTTTTTTTTGTTGTTGTTTTTGAGCAATACACTGTTCATCCCATTTTAACCATATTTTAAGTTCCAACTAAAAATTATTTTTTTCATTAATTATCATCAGGTCATCATTATCATCAAAAAATGATTCACTTTTGTATTGCATTTCTGTGAACTGCACCAAGTCACATTATGGGTTGGCTTTTATAATCAATCATTGAGCTATTCCCAGAAATTTCTTCCAAGAGCAAGAGTTTGAACATCTCGTGCTTCTGCCAAACTTAGCGACTTGTTGATGGTTTGTTGGAGGCACAGAATCTGAAGATGTGAAATCTGTACGCTCCTGGAGTCTCAGCTGTGATGAACAAACATCTCCTTCCTCAAGCTCAGTCTTGATCTCTATTACACATATACCAAGCATTAGAAAGTTATTCCAGAGAGTTACGTGAAAGCTTCTGGTTTATTGATTCTGTAACTCAGTTGCATCATCATTGACTGTCCGGACCTGTCCATAATCATATGTTTAGGTTGCACTTGTTATTATTATTATGGATTTGGAACAGTCTGTTTGTGGATAATTTATTCTTCCCAGAGCATCATCGTGGAACGTGCAATCTATAAAACCTGCGGCAGACATTCTTGAGTAGAACGTCTATTTATCTCACCTTGGATTTGCTCACAGAACTAGTTGCGCTGGCTTAGGGCTTCAGTTACCTTTTAACAAATACAAGGAGACACTTTGTGATTACCAAACCAGCTGCTCTAAACATCCTTCGCACTGGTGATCGCTTTAATCCTGGTTTGTCTCAGCACATATATGCTGGGGTTAATTTAATGAACCTAGATGCATCTACATTTTTGCACTGTTTGTGGTCAATAGATATTTTTTTCTTGACATTTCTTTACCTTATTCTCTGCAACATCGGTTCAGGAAGGTGGCAAATTCGTCTTTGGATGCACTTCTCTCTGATTGGCCAAGATTTGCATATTTATGGGGGTTTTTCTTCAAGCACTGTCTGTTTGCTGACGCGAGCATAGCAAGCATCACAAACAAACCGAAGCTTTTTAAAAAGGTTGTAAATTATATAACATAGATTATTCAACGTCATTCCAAACACTGTAGTTCAAACTATAGAATTGATAAATGCACAGATTTAGCCAATAATTTTTCTGATTGATGTTGTGGAGAGCAGATGTCCTTAGCCGGGATTGGAATAAAAACCTGTTTGAACCGGGAATGGTAGAAAAACCCATCGGAATTGGGATTGGAAGAAAGCCTGTCTGAACCCGGATTGGAATGAAAAACGCATCTAAACTGGGAATGGTAGAAAAACCCGTCTGAACAGAGAATGGTAGAAAAACCCGTCTGAACAGAGAATGGTAGAAAAACCCATCGGAATTGGGATTGAAAGAAAGCCTGTCTGAACCCGGATTGGAATGAAAAACGCATCTAAACTGGGAATGGTAGAAAAACCTGTCTGAACAGAGAATGGTAGAAAAACCCGTCTGAACAGAGAATGGTTGAAAAACCCATCGGAACCGGAATTGGAATAAAAACCTGTCTGAACCAGGAATGGTAGAAAAACCCATCGGAACCGGGATTGAAATAAAGCCAGTCTGAACCAGGATTGTAATGAAAAACCCGTCTGAACCGGGATTGAATTAAAAACCCATCTAAACCAGAAATGGCAGAAAAACCCGTCTGAACAGGGAATGGTTTGAAAACCCATCTGAACCAGGAATGGTAGAAAAAACCCATCTGGATTGGGATTGGAAGAAAACCCATCTGAACCAGGATTGAAGTTGAACCTGTTGTAGTTGAAACTATAGAATTGATGAATGCACAGACTTAGTCAATAATGTTTTCTGATTGATTTTGGGGGGAGCAGATGTCCCAATCTTCAATGGAAAAACCTGTGTGAATCTCAGACTCTGAACCGGGAGTGGTAGAAAAACCCATTTTAACCTAAAACCCATTTCTACCTAAAGATTAGACTCTGGCAAGGTCTTAGATCTGACCACTCTCAACAGATCATGTGATCACTCCCCAAAAAACATCAAACCATTAAATGATTCTCTAATAACAGATGTATAGTTTGGTTGTCTAACCCTTGCTTATGGTGGCCTTTCACAACGTCAGATCTCACAATGGGTCATTAATCATTACAAGAGAGGACAATAATAATGGGTTTTTACTTCCAGCCCCTGACTCTTCCCCTCTATTGTGGATTAGTATGGAAGGTGACAGGTTTTGTTAAGGGAAGCTGTGGAAGGAAATGTTCTTGTATCTGACCCTGGAGGACTCCACTCATGGCTTTGTGCTTGAGACTCGATTGTTTTTCTGTCTAAAGGTTGCACCAGGATATGCTAGGGCTTGATGAATGCAGCGTCAACTAGGGATCAGTCTCCACGAGACGCCGTTGATGCAGAAAGCTCACATTCCTGCTCGAGCGGCGATTGCATCACAGTTTCACTAATGCGTCCCAGAAACTTCATCAGTTAATGTGTTGCTCCTCAGGACGTTGCACTTGCACAACGGCGGTTTTAAAACCTTAAATGACAGTTCACCATTGCATTCTCTCCATTCATCTTCTCCAGGGGGTCCTGTGGTTATTTAGTTTGATCATGAAACTAGGTGTTTGCAAGATGTTAAACAAAACAAAGCAGGCAAGGTTCTTGCTAATTCAGACCGTTTTCCCACTCAAACACTGTCCTCTGTAATACGTACTCAAAATTAAATCTTCAAGATCAATATCACTTTCTGGCTTTGGGCCATTTTCGGGGGAGATACTCAGGATTAGGGCACAGTGCAGGAGGCTGCACTTGCTCAGAAACTTTTGTGGGTGGAGCCTTGATGTCAGAGCCCCGCCCTGTTAACTGGTTTTCTTCCTGTAATCTAGCTATATGCAATGTATAGATCAATCACTAAAACTTTCTATTTAACATGGTAGAGCATTCAGATTTTTTTTTTTCCTAAACGTGCTTAAAAAAAAACTACACTTTCTCCAGTGAAACAAGCACCTTTATGTGACCATATAGAAACATTTTCCAAATTATAACGTATCTATAAATCAATTCTGCATCTAATTCAATTAATTTCGAGAGCACTTACTAACTTAACTTAAAAAAAAAAACCCTCTGAAGCACTGATTTGAATTCAATTTCTGTACTAGCTTGAAAGTGTTCTATGTGTATGTCTTCTGATCGATCCACTTTGTACCAAACTGCTTGATGTTTACTCCCAATGTAAGTCGCTTTGGATAAAAGCGTCTGCTAAATACATAAATGTAAATGCAAATGCAATGCCAAACTATTGCAATAAAATAAATACAGAATTTTTAAAGACTGCAAACTTCTACATTTAGCAGCATGAGGCCAAAGGAAATGTTTGGTTTTGGGTCTATTTCGGGTCTCAGCTGCAAAATCATTTTCAAAAAATGGGCATGTAGTGCTATGAAGAATAGGTTTTCAAAGACAAATGCCTAGTAACAGTCGATAAAATGCACACATACTAGCACAGAAGTGAGATTGTAACCGCAATCAAAACTGCGTTGATTTGCCACGCCCAGGTCCACCATTCTCCAGTTCTCGTCGCTTTCTCAAGGAAATTGCTTGCTTCAAATCCAAAGATTTGATGTGTCCGTTGTTGGTGGCCAACCAACTGCTTGAAGCCAGAGTTTAGCCCTGACTTCATCACAGGGAAACCCATGGATCACCTCGGAAACAACACTTGCAAACTATTCTCAACTCCAAACTACTGCGCCGTCTTGAAACTGGACCGGACATTATTAACTAATACAAAGCGTCTTCTCATAGGATCATAGAGGTCAGGCTCATGAATATTTAAAATACTGATGAGTCATAGGCGTCTTATAGGACAAACACAATCACTTCCTGAGAAATGTATTTTCAAACAGGAAGTAAACGCAAACTAAAGGTAGAAATTAAACAGTTTCACCCACGATTAAATGTAACGGACAATAAATTTGTCCCAAATAATGTTGAACGCATTTAAATCTTTGAAAATATCGGTTTGTTTCCGTCCTGTGTATCCTAGCCCTTTAATCTGTGCATGCACAAAATGCCGGGCGGTTAAGTCTCTGGAGGTTGTTAAATCGGTCAGAATAACAGTCTGTTCACAAAGAAATATCTATATTTGACCGGTCCCAGTGGCAAAGAGGTTTTGGTAAGGAGTGTTACCATTTAAGCAAAAAAGGCCTTGTGAGACATATCGGTTTAAGAAGCTTGGAAAACAGACTTGGTAGCCAATCAGTGCTAAGGGGCGTGTTTATTCGTAAAGCAGGGCTCAGTTGAACACGAGTTGCGCATACTACTGTTTATCGGGGACAAAGGCTAAAATTGGCGGAGGACAAACCGAAGAGGGGCTGCTTGGATCCTGAGACGCCTCTCTCAGTATATAAGTGATCTACAGGCAATTATTTCCAGCTATACACTGCTTAAATAAAACAATAACACGGATTTCAGCTGGAAAAGTGCGCTTAAGATCGTGTTTTTTGACTATATCGGCTTTATCTTGGGAATTAAAGCAGCTTTAAGTTGATCTCAGAGAACACCAACACGCATTCAAGCAGAATTGAAAAGTTAATTATTTTTAAACTGTTTCTGTAAATATTATGATTCAATTTAAAGTGAAAGCGGCTACTTTTTTCTTCTTTTCCACTGTGCTGCTCTTTGGACCCGTGCAGTGTGTCGGTGTAAGATTAAAGTTAATGATCGACTCCTCCAGCGTGCCGTGCTGTATGGATGTGATGACCTCATCGAGACTCGCTTACACAATCCCGCTCCTCTCAGGAGAGCTTGAAGATCTTCATACACATCTCTCGCATGCTTACTCTCTGACCTCATTCTTAACTCGAAGCAGCTTTTCCATCTTCACCTTCTTAATTAGCATTTTTAAAACCAGAAGGCTCACAAAAGCTATGCTTTATTTAAGGAGGGGCACAGTGAGGCTAAGAAGTATTTGATACACTGCCGATTTTTCAAGTGGATTACCGCTTTATTGCAGGAAATAAGTAGTTGATGGAATAGAATTTAAATATTGATCTTTGGTTGTGAATAGTTACAGAGGAATCTTGAGGAATTTTGCAAACTGTGCTGAGAAAGATATTATTGCCAAAATATAGATAGTACAGAGGTTTGGGTGACCGGGATTTTTTTTGTTTAATCTTGATTTGAGGTGAAGAACAGGCTAATTCTAGTTTAACAAAGAGCAGATGTCTCTCTGATGCTCATCTTGGCACAAAAACAGATAAACTGGTTTAGGAACAGATTTAGAGCAGATGCATCTTCGTTTCAAATATATTTTTATGTTGACAATGTGTCTGGAGCATAAAGGAGAGGCTGGTCCTCTAGAATTTCCTCCATTGTCCAATTAGCGCAGCAACAGTTGTCTCTTTGTCATTTAGTAGTTTCCCATTGTGAACCCATCCCAGCCTTGTGAAGGTCTACAATTTTGTCCCTAGCGTCCAGACAGCTATTTGTTTCTAGCTTAACGTGGAGAGGATTAAGTCGTTGATTAAAGGTATGTTCACAGAGATTAAGAGACTTATTAAAAAAGTATTTTTAACAAGAAGCAGATGTCTCTCTGATGCTCAGTTGGGCAAAATGGTGAGACGAGGGATGAATAGGTTTAGAAAATGGTCTCAGAAGGGTTGAAATTCCAGGTTCTTATGTGAACTTTTCATGCTATGGAATGGAAATTAGTCATTTAAAAATGATATTTGTGGTCTCTCAAAAATGATTAATTGAGAAAATCTGAAAAATAAGTGTATTAAAAACTTTATTGCTGCACTCCATGATTTTCAATTTCAGTGTTAACTCGTGCATCTGCTAAAGAATACCATCTCTTTTGTAGTTTTACAGAGGAATGCGTTTTAACATTTGACCACTAATGCTCACTCCACTCGATGTGTTTTTGGACTGTGGAAGAAAAGCAGAGCACAAGGAAACCCAAGCAAACAAATGAGAATGTGCCAACTTCAATCAGAACCACCTTAAAAATACACATCAGTGGGATCTGATGTCTACACCGATTGGACAGTGAAACTGAAATGCCCGTTTCTGTGTAGTTTATAGAGCCTTGTTTTTTGGCAAATGCATCATCAGTTAGACTTGGCAATGACTTAAGTTCAAAACTCTTGACTCTACGCTCAAATGTTTCCATTTTAATGACCAAACCTTCGGCGAGCTGCAACTGATCCTCATCATTATTATTTTAAAGCATATCCCACCTTCAAGTATTTTCTCATCACCATATCAAATGGCTGAAAACTATCAATATTGTACAGCTAATCTAGATAAAAACATTTATAGTTATTTTAGCACTTTGTACAGTCCACATAAACCCTTTAATATGTACACCCTTCAGGATTGGTCTTCTTCCATTGATTCTGTGCTTGTTTCGTGCCGGTGTTGGCCTGTGGAAGGTACCAGAGCTCTAGTTTGATTTACAGTTCAGGGAGTGCTGGGGATTTTTTTTACTGCACAAATAAAACCAGAAAACAAAGGCTCCTATAGAAATCCAATCTGCTTGTTTGGAAGGGACCCAAAGGCCTGACGTTGTGCTGCTACTGCTGTGTGTGTTTGTCACTGAGCAATAAGTCAAAAGATTTGTGAGGGTTACACAGATTTCCTGCCTACTGTGTTATTTGCTTTGGCTCGGCTGAGTATAGATGACTTCAGATTTGTGTAAAAACAAAAATGATTCAAAGACTGCGAGGCAAGTTTAGACATTAGGACGGTACAAAAGATTCACTGCTTTCGATGAAGGCAAATCATTGACGGTCATTGCTGTTGTTTCAAGGGTTGTGTGGTGTGACATTGATACCACTTTGGATCTTATGCAATGACTATTGCTTGGAAAGTTTAACGGAAACACCTCGATTTATACCTTAGTGAAGTACCGTTAAGTTGAAATAAACAAATCATAACCCTATATGTTTTACAGTCTACTACTGTAAACTGGATTGTTCTATTCTAATGGTAATGTAATTATGAGAGTCTAGATGGCTAACGGTTGCACGTAAACTTTGATGTTGTCTTGTTCTAGTGCTGTTGAAAACTATTTTGTCGTTAATGCCACAATGAGTAACATAACATCAATTTTCACCAGCTGAGATTGGCCACATTGGTTGCTTTGGTAAACAGCTTGGTTGCTATTCAGGGGTTAATGACAAAATATATGTTCCCCATATCAATATAAGTATAAAAACAAACCAACCCCCATGTCTGTATGATTTCCCTAAGCTGAGATAGAGATATGGCCAAATGGTTGCTATGGTAAACGGTCTGGTTGCTATGGAGGGGTCAATGACTTCATATAAGGTTTCCTATGTAAATCTGAGTAAAATAAGCCAACCCCACGTCTTTATGATTTTCGTTAACTGAAAAAGAGATTTGCCAAATTGGTTGCTATGGTAAACAGTCTGGTTGCTATGGAGGGGTCAGTGGTATAATATGATGTTTTCCTTTTGACTCTCGTTATATTAACCAACTCCCGTGTCTCAATTATTGACCAAAGCTGAGATATGTTCCAAAGAATTTGGTTGCTAGTGTAAACAGTTTGGTTGCTAGGGAGTGCTATGTATGTCAGAATTTGCATTTTGAAGAACATGCTTAAATGTTCGTTTATTGAAGGTTAGTTTGATCCAGAAAAGCCAGTAATAGGAATGATTTTCATGCGAGCTGTTGCTGCAGGTCAATTCCTTTAAATAAAAAAAAACATGCATGTTTAAAACATGCATAGACGAATAATACGTTGCCTTTGTAAGCTCCATTATGCTCCATTTTCTGGTCTGGAAGTCAGAAACTGTCCTTTCATAGCCATGAGAAATGTCATTCGGGCGTTCAGGACGGCCTTTCTCGGTGTCAAGGAGAGTTCTGCTGGTTTCTCTCTCTTCTAGTCTTTTATCTGTGGCCCCCAGTGGGTACAAAGACACTTTCTGAGATTAAACCAGCCTTCACACTGGAGCTCTTGTGTTTGACTGCAAGAGAGTAACCTGAGACCACTCAGCTTTCTGCAGACTCTCTCTTGTGCCTGCTGTTTGTGAAAGAGAGCCAAGCATCTCCTCAGGTGTTCAGTGCTCACTATAAAGCCTTTTTAGTCTTCACTGTGTGTTTTGTTCCCCTGTGCAGAAGTAATTTAAGTCTTGAAAGCTGAATATCACCAATAAGGTTTTCTGGTGAGACCTGTTCTGGTTTTCGTAAGAGTTTAACCACCTTATTGTGCTGTTAAAACTGTTTCCTTTTATTTCGAAGCCACAAGAGGGTATTAAAGCCACAACTCTGTTATTTTGTGCAATATAATAATAATTAGGACTGTGTTGTTGTGTCTTTACACAATTCCACCTAATATACCCTGACTGGCCATTTTATTAGGTATAACTTGCTAGAATCGGGCTGGACTCCCTTTTGGCTTCAGAACTGAAGTAGGTTTGAAGATGATATAAAACCTTTTTTTTAAAGAACCGTTCTTTTTGGTTATTTGCAGGTTTAAAGGTGCTTTGTAGCACTTTTTATATCTAAAGAACCATTCTTTTTGGTTCTTTATTATTTTTTTGCAGATTTAAAGTTGCTTTGTAGCACTTCTTTTATCTAAAGAATTGTTATTTTTGGTTCTTTGCGGTTTGAAGGTGCTTTGTAGCACTTTTTCCATCTAAAGAACCTTTCTTTTTGGTTCTTTATTGTTTTTTTTGCAGATTTAAAGTTGCTTTGTAGTACTTTTTTATCTAAAGAATTGTTATTTTTGGTTCTTTGCGGTTTGAAGGTGCTTTGTAGCACTTTTTCTATCTAAAGAACCATTCTTTACGGGTTCTTTATTGGTTCCTTGCACATTTGAAGGTGCTTTTTGTAGTACTTTTTTGAAATGTAAAGAATCGTTATTTTTGGTTCTTGGCACGTTTGAAGGTGCTTTTGTAGTAGTTTTTTTTTTTTAAATCTAAAGAATCGTTCTTGGTTTTTCCCTGGTCCTTTTGAAGAACCCTTAAAGGTTTTCTGGTTCTTCACTGGTTCTTCCCTTTATTTTGATGGTGCTTTATAGATCCTTTTTACTTTAAAGACCCCTTTAAGCTTTTTTAGGTTCTTTGTGGGATTTAAAGGTGCTATTATGGACTCTTTTTCACTTTAAAACCTTAAACGTTTATGACTTTTTTGGAATTCACAATATACAGAACCTGGTTATATCCGGGTTGCTTCTAATTAGCAGCTATAAGTGTTAAATGGCAGCAGGTTGCCCTATGATCACAAGCCAAAGAACCAGATTTGGTTCGTTATAGAACCATCTTTTTTCTTTTTTTTTTAAGAGTGCACTGAAAGTGGCCAATCTGGCAACTTGCATTTTAATATGACCACAGTTTAGTCTCATTGTTTTCTAAATCCAACCTAAACTGCCAATCTTCCCACCCAGGATGTTCAAGAGTCTATGCAGGATTGAACAAGCTCTGAACAAAAACTTGAAAGCGTGAAAATATTGTTTTCACTGTTGCTGTTTGATTTAATAAGCAAGTTATCAATCCTCCCTTCCTCTGTTCTGTCCTTTCATCTCTGGTCTCACCAAACAACATTTATTGCAAAGAATACGTTTTTTTTTGTGTTACTTGGTTGAGGTTAAGTAATGCTAGCAATATGAAATATTACTGTAGATCATCCACAGCTTTAGATGATGTATAAACAATGAATTGAAAATAGTTTTTTTTGTTATTTTGCCACTTTAGCATTTTTGTGGTTGCATTTTGTTTTATTACATTTTAGTTGTAGTACGAGTGAGTACATAGTTTTGTACTTTTTCCAGATAAAGTAATTAAATGCACTTTATAAATGGTTTAACTGAGTCTAGCTTTCCCCAAAGTTGGAGATGGACATTGGATGGACAAACGGATAAAATAATGCAAATATTTATCATTTCAACCTATTAACCCAGAATCTGTTTGCACCCCTGCCCTCCTCACACAGTGCTCTGGAATCCAGGACTTAACATGAAATGCCGTCTGTTTATTAATGGATCCCCAGGAAACAAGCATCTCTCTGTTTCCGAGAGCTGTTCTTAATCAGCCTGAACCAATCACTGCAGAGCTTCCCAGAGAACCAATGCGAGGCCACTGTATGTGTTTATCTGGGAAAAAGCACAGAACGACTGCATGGACAAACAAACAATAGTGTGCGTCAGTCATTCTAAATTATTTCTAAGCGGATTTTCAATCTGGAGTCAGCTATTTGTTTATCTCCATTTATGTTTTTATTTTTTTTTTAAGAAAATGTATACGTTTATGTTAACCCTTTGAAGTCCAGGACCTTTTTCAGTGTTTTATACTACTTTACAATTTGCCCTCATAAATGATCTTTAAAAGATTTATGGTAAAGCTTAATATAATTTTTTTTTTCATTACGTTACACAATAATTCCACAACAGTTCTGAAATGGTACAAAAAGTACAATTCCGAGTAGTCCCCTCCCCCCCGAAAAAACTGCAAAACTGGTAATGGACGATATAAACGATACAAAATTGGCCTGCGACAGAGATTTTAATTCTATTGCGATATTCCATGTTAATGGTGTACTCAACCAGTAACGAGCTGCGGTCTACTGCAACACAAAACTTGTGAACTTGAATAAACATGACAGACGAGCTCGTATTTTTTTATTTGGAAGTGCGATGAGCTGCAGCAAAATGTACTTTGTAGAGTGTTTGGGGCAAGACTTACAGCTAAGAGAGGTAACATGACTAATCTGTTCTACCACGTCAAAACTAAACATGTCGTTGAACATCAAAAACCGCAAAATCCAGTACGAAGAATGCAGGACAGAAAGTCCAACGTCCATTTTCAAAAGGTACTCTTTATATTAGAAACAGTCTGCGATGGATTGAAATTACCAGGGCCGTAACTGTTTCCTTGTGTAAGCACATGATCCCCTTTCAAACGGTAGATAGACGCAGCTTTAAAGCTATTGATCCATGATATGAGGTGTATGTTCCTTAACTGAAAAAGATTTGAGAACCAAGGGCTTGCAATTGTCCACGGAGATTCTGTCTGACCTCATCTGTCAACCTGTCCATCACCATAGCAAACAAGAACGGACTCTAAGCTGATCCTTGATGTAGCCCCACCTCCACCTTGAACTCCTTTGTCTGGTGGCCTACAGCACATCTCACTGCTGTCATACTCTTCTCATACATATCCTGAACTACTTTAACATACTTCTCTGCCACTCCTGACATCCTCATACAGGACCATAGCTCCTCTCTTGGTACCATGTCATACGCTTTTTCTAAATCCACTAAGGCGCAGTGCAGCTCCTTCCGACCATCTCTGTACTTCTCCATTAACATTCTCAGAAAATGTTCTCAAA
Source organism: Danionella cerebrum (assembly GCA_007224835.1). NCBI lineage: Eukaryota > Metazoa > Chordata > Actinopteri > Cypriniformes > Danionidae > Danionella > Danionella cerebrum. The sequence continues at coordinate 138,345 of SRMA01026823.1, read as the reverse complement.
ATGACATGCATCAAAAATATATATTTAGCAGTTTGGTTTTCCTAAGGGTCTATGTAACCTGTTCTGAAATGGTTCTATTATAATATATATTTATATTGTTATCACAAGAGGCTGCAATGTATATCACAATATGAATTCATCTCAAAACGATGTGAAAATTGTATCAAAAAAAACTTTTTTTGTGACATTGTGCTTTTTTTAAACCTTATGACAAATCTTGACAGACCTTGCAAATTATGAGTCATAACTCTTGTAATGTTTGTTTAAAATTCAAACTATCAAAAGTAATAACCTTTTTGAAACCTACACATTATATTTGAAGTAAAAATTTAACAATAGGTGGTTTGTGTTATTCGTACAAAACGTACGCTGTTCAGACGGGCGCAGGTGCTTGGGGTTAACACAGCATGCTACCTCACACTTTAAGCCCCGCCCACCAACACTGCTATGCCAGCTTTAAAGCAGATGAGCTTAGAGATCATCCTGCCTGAAAACAGGAAGTTGACTGTTAATTAATGTGCAATCTAGCAGTTATGTGAGGCTCGAAGGCCACGGTCTAGCTTGGTTTATTTCCAAAATAGCATTTAATATGCTAATAATAATATTGTAACCTTTTTCCATGATCTAGGAACAATTTTTGGACATACTTGACTTGCATCTACTGTTACATTACATAAGCTAGTGTGAGGTGCTCTTATAGTAATTATTTATATAAGTCATTTGTATATCTGTGACTATACTCTGGTCAGTCTAGCCATATAAAGCTATTATAACCAGCCTTGTTTGGGTGTGTTATGAGGACAGGAGTGTGTGAAACAATGTCGTTTCTCTTTCAATCATGTCCCGCGGCACAGGTGTGTGTTGTAGTTTTGAATGGAGAAGGAAACCACTATTCAGTAACCTGCAGACACAACTTCACTGGAAAACAGCCGGGCACACTTGTGTAGGAGAACATTAAAATAGTTTAGATGATGAAATGCTTCATAAACGGTGTACAATTTGCCAGGATTTCTGTTTTATGACGAATATATTGTAAAACAAATGCAAATTCTGAAAGCCAATATTGATAATTTCTGTTATATTAAATATTTACACATTACAGATACTAGTCTCTTGAGTTCCATCCAAGTGTTGTTTTTACAACACTTTATATCTTTTATTAGTAGTGATTAATGCGTCTGATAAGTTGCTGATTGTCTGCACCCCCCCCTTCTGTTTTGCTTTGTTGTGTTGGTTTCCATGGTGACGATCACCATTCATTGAACTCTGTTCCTTAATCATGCTTCCCTGAACATGCTGGCGGATGCTGCTTTTGTTTCTGCTCTATATCAGCCAAACCGGCTTCTTACATATTTTTAGTTTCACTGATACTGACTGGTTTTTTTTTTTTTGACAGGAACTATAAACAAAACTCCCAGAGCACCTTTGTCATTGCATGAAAAAAAATATGCCAGTAAAGGTGAACGTGAACCAAACTTTCAGGGTCTTATTGCTGACCGCTTGCATGCACTAAATAGACAAATAACTATTATTAAAAAAAATTCTAAATTATTTGAAAAACGTGTAATTACACAAGACTATTCATTAGCCAGTTTTATAACAGGAAGTGACATCACAGACCAAACAGCAGTTAGAAAACAGTAGCTGGACTGTTGTATGTCGTTATTTGTTTTGGTGTATCTGGTAGTGCAACAATTTTTGACCATTACGTATTTGTGAAACAAACTACTAGGAAATACTACAGATTCCTCTACTGTCAGTGGGATGTATTGAACAATTGGAATATTTCTAAAAAAAACTTTCTGATCTTCTGTGATCTGTTATCCTTTGCAAAGTGTTCCAGATTTTTCATTAAGTGGTTTTTGACGAACAAATATTACAAATCTGATATGTCTACACTGTTTTATATTGAGCATAGTGGGCTTAATAATGTGCTTGTAAAAACACCCATTTTATCTCATTAAAATGGCTTCATTCTAAATTAGATTTAGGAATTTAAGGCCCTTTACGTGTTGTCAATGAAGATTCCAGGGTGTTTTTTGAGTCTTAATTTGGCCAAAACGTAGAATTTTCAAATTCTGTAGCCTTTTGTGTTGTTTGTGGCAGAAAAAACACCAATACAAAATTAAATTGCATATATTTTTTTCCCTTTTTTTGCATTAACCCATATTTAGCTCACTTAAAAAAAAAATGCAATGAATGCCAGATCTGGCCCACAATGTAATGAATGTGGCCCGTGAGAGCTTAAAAGTTTTGAGTGTCTTAAAAAAAAAACGAAAACGAAAAAAAAACTATACATTTCCCACAACGTCTTTAGCCGCAATGGTGTTTCCCCATCCATGGTCACAAGTGAAACAGCAGAGCTGCCAACTCACACATTGAACGTAAGACTCACGCATTTGAGTGATCAAACCTCCGAGTTCTCACGCTAAAATAAATTTCAAGATGTGAAATGGGCGGAGCTAATAGTTTATCTCTGATCTGTTTCTTGAGCCTAATGATGAAAGATGATGGTCGATATGCTATGTCTTCAGTCTGTGAGGGTTTTTTTTTTCGCTAAACAAATTACAAAAATGCTATTTTTCTTTATTCACTTGGACAGTTTGATCCTTCATTAATGGAGTTATGTGGGTTTTATAAGCTGACAAAAATCAAAAGGATTTGTATTAGAACAACAAGCATACAATTGTTTCTATGTAACTGAATTGTCACTTGAATAAGTTATAACTAATGAGTTACTTAACATTAAGGAGTAGTTACATTTATTTGACATTACATTCGATTACATTGTTTTATACTTACTAGTTACATCTGGCCCTTTGAGGACAGCCATTATGCTAATGTTCACCCATTATGCTAATGTGTGAAAATGAGTTTGACAACCCTGCTTTAAAGCGTTGCTGGTAAGCGTTTGTTGTGCAACGATTAGCGGTTTATTTATGAGCAAAGTGGTCAATCTTCCTGTTCTACTTCATTGCAGACAGCAAAGCAATCGTAGATGGTAACCTGAAGCTGATCCTGGGTCTGGTCTGGACACTGATCCTGCATTACTCCATCTCCATGCCTGTCTGGGAGGATGAGGATGATGAAGAAGCCAAGAAACAGACTCCCAAGCAGCGCCTTCTGGGCTGGATCCAGAACAAAGTACCCGATTTGCCAATCTCAAACTTCAGCCAAGACTGGAGGAACGGACGGGCACTGGGGGCTCTTGTCGACAGCTGTGCGCCAGGTGAAATAGAATCGTATTTGTCAATTACAAATTCAATTCATAAGCTTTCAGGAAGATGTTAAACTCTGAAGCAACGATTTTTGCTTTTTTCCACATAGAATTTGAAGTAATTAACTCTATCTGAAGAGATCGGTTTATTGAATATCAAGCAGTGAAGGGTACATCTGTGAGCAAATCAATAATAAAAAAATATGCCTGTTAAGGACAACGTTAACCAAACTTCCAGGGTCTTATTGTTGACCGCTTGCATGCACTAAATAGACAAATAAAAAAAAAAAATCTATATTATTTGAAAAACGTTTGTGTTTAAATACCCATTTTTACACAAGTTTCCTCATTAGCCAGTTTTATAACAGGATGTGACATCACAGACCAAACAGCAGTAAGTAAACAGTAGCTGGACTCTTGTATGTTGTTATTTGTTTTGGTGTAACTGGTAGCGCAACGATTTTTGACAATTACGTATTCGTGAAACAAACTACTAGGAAATACTACAGGTTCCTCTACTGTCAGTGGGATGTATTGAACAATTATAATGTTTCTCATAAACTTTCTGATCTTTTGTGATCTGTTATCCTTTGTAAAGTGGTCCAGATTTTTTTTTTTTACAAATTCATAAGCTTTCAGGAAGATGTTAAACTCTGAAGCAATGATTTTTGCATTTTTTTTCATGTAGAATTTAAAGTAAATAACTCTATTTGAAGAGACCGGTTTATTGGATACCAAGCAGCGAAGGATACATCTGTGAGCAAGTCAATAGAATTACACTCTTTCAGGAAACAGGAAGCAGAGCTAGATTAAGATTTAGAGATGCCATGACGCCCTGTAATACATCCTCAGAAAGTAGCGTTTTCCAGCTTTGGGATGCATCCCTGCAGCTGGTGAATGGTTTATTGAACAGCTGGCATCGTTTGTCATGATCTGGGCGCAAAATACAGCTGTGAAGAAGTCCAGAGCTGCTTTTAAGATCACTAATGCTTCCTTATTTGTCCATCAAACTGCATGTTTCGTGTCTCACTTGCTACTATTGTAATATACATCTATGCAACAAACAGAACATTTAATAATATATTTTGCATCAGCTTTGCAATTATTAATTTTCCTTTGACGGTGGGTAAAATTGGTCACTTTTCACGCATCTCACTTCTATACCCACTCCCTAGCAACTGCTTTACTCTCCTAGTTACCATACATCCAAACAACCCGCTAACTCTATGATCCCAAGTAATGCCCTAGTAGCCAAACTCCGGAACCTTTTCGAACAGTTCAGTTTAAAATGACTTAGTCGGTAACGGTGCGTTTCTAAGAAAAGAACATTGACGGGTTTGTGACAACAACCAGAGTGTTTATTTGAGATTTACCTTAAGAACCCAGTACTCAGACAGACTATGACTTAACTACCCAATAATAACCTGGAAACTACTGCAATGTCCTTCTCCTTAGTAACACCCTTGGCCATACAACCCATGAGCATCCCCTCAAACTTAAGAACCTATTGGCATAAAGAAATCCTCAAAGATTTTGGAAATTCTTTTTCAACATTCTTGCATTTACTTTAAGCTACTCTCATTGAATCTGCTTAACCTCTCTCTTTGTTCTAGGCCTCTGTCCTGACTGGGAGATCTGGGACTCAGAGAAGCCAGTGGACAATGCCACCGAGGCCATGCAGCTTGCTGATGATTGGCTTGGAATCCCACAGGTAGGCTTTGACATTATACATTCGCTGTAAATCAACTGAAATGCTGAGCATGTCATAATATTCCACTCCAAAATTAAATACTGGCAGTGTGCCAATCCAGGTTCTAAAAGCCTCCGGAGGGTCCTTCCTACCCAGCCTTTACAGAATACGGCTTGGGAGGATCCTCCGAAGGCTGCAAAACCTCTGGTAAATGGGACGGTCTAGACTCTTATTCTTCTTCTGTTGTTTTATGGCAGTTTGCTTATGGTGCATTAGCGCCACCAGCTGGATCAGTAGTTTGGATCCCGAATTGAAAGAATGAAACGTTCTTGTATTATTAATATTTTTTTTTAAGTGATGCTTTAGTATTTATGTTTTGTGTTTGATACATTTGTAAGATCACTGTAAGTTCTTTCATTGCTTAATTTATTTTCTCGGATTTTAGAATTTATTTTTAATTGTTCTATTTCCTCCTTTTTGTCTTTTTTTTTTTTATTTTGAAAACATTGTATTAAAACATGGTCTGTGTTTTCGTTTTGATTACATTGGTCACATTTATTTTCTAATTTATGTTGTGTGTAATTTAAACCAGTATATTGTTCTAGCTTCATTCTGTTTCCATAAGTTTTATAAACTCCTTCGTCTGCTTCACAAAACATAATGACATCCACCAATTCTTAGTTAACATTAATTTGGCGGTGTGTGGCAATGTTAAAAATAAAAATATGTTTTACAATTCGCTATCACTACCAGCATTTAATGCTTGAATATACTGTTCTTTTATTTAAAAAAAAAAAAAAAAAAACAAATACAAATTCAAGTGTGTTTTGTGTTTATTCTAATGAAAAAAAAAACCACTGCAAAGCATTGTGGGATATCTGAGGCCACAAAGGATGGTCGCGACGCATCCTGGGAATTCAGGGGAAAGTATGATGCATTTCAAGGGTGTATTTTAAGTACCCTTCAGGTTTTTGCTGAAATGAGACGGCCTTGGCGCGCCGGTGTGACGTAAGTGGCCTTATAATGCGCACTCGGGAGGATGCACACTTCTGGATTGGGACACAGCCACTGTCGCTAATAGTAATTCTTCGAGCGACAAAAGGTTTGTCTGAAACTGAAATCATTAAATATTACACTATTATTACATAATTTACAATCGTTTCAATATATTTTAATAAACATTGAACCAACCCTTGGCTTCTAGGTTGTTTGGCCCTGTGTGACAACTCTGCTTAAGGGGTCCTCTTGCACTATGAGCTGGTCAGACTGACTTGAGATCTTTTTATAGTGAATAGTATTCATATTTGGACATCGGTGTGTGATATAAGGATTCATTTATGCAAACAGATCAGTATCTCACTCTGATAAGAATATAGGGCATGGCTCAGGCACACAGACTCCAGTATTTACTGCTCTATTTGCACTGTAGTTAATGTGGTACTCACCACACCTCGGCAAACACAGATCAGCTTGTAAATGTTTTCCAAGGTTTTTTCTTTTTTTAAGGGCAAAGCAAGTGTTTTCTTTGTTTTTGTTTCTTCACTCGAATGCATTCAGTCAAGTTTTCCAGGTTGTTAAGTATTTTTAATTAAAACAATTCAGCAATTCTAAATAATAGTAAAAGTAAAATGGTTTTGTGCTGATTTATTTTTAGTTTGCTACGGTCAATCAGCAATCGTTTATCAATACGTCATGGCACAATACATTCAGATGGGAAAAAAATAGCACAATGTATAATAACAATAGCCGTTTTATTGAGAGCTATTATGAATTTACATATAAATCATCGCAAGAGCCTTCCTTTTTTCATTACATGCTCTGAGTACACAAACATCTGTGCTGCCCCCTAGTGGATGCATTAGTTTAACCTTTATTATCTTAAAAAGGTTTCTGTGTTTTATTCTAGGTTTCAATTCTGCAGGTTCTTAAAAGGTCTAAAAATGTTTGAAAACCCATTTTTAGGCCTTAAGAAGCTGTAAAAATGGTTGTTCTAAGTCTTATATAAGTCTTATTTTTCCAAAATGCATTTAAAGCTTGTTTGAATTCTGTTTTTGGTGTTGCATCACATGATTTGTGGTGTTTCTTGTTTTCACTAGTCCAGATTTAATTTGCTGTATTATGACGACAACATGCAACAGCCAATTTGCTTTCGTTTTTTTGGAGTCTCTCTGAGATTCTTCGACAGGTTTTAGCTCTATGAAAGTGCAGATTTAGCCATACTCGGCTTGAAAAAAATTTTATTATGGAAAAAAAAGTGATTATACTGGCTCAAACGCATCATTATTACTGGATACTGGTCTTAAAAAGTCTCGACATTATGAAACCTGCAGAAACCCTGTTCAATAAAATATTTTTATACAGCTCAAGTGTTCCTTTCGACTTTTCAAAACGTCTTGTGTAACATCACAATCGTGGATATCATTTCAAGGTGTGTATCTTGATTTAAAGAGCATTACTTTATTCCTTTTGGCAAATGTTAATTGGTTAACTGTGTTGGTGGTTTACCTCCTGAACCATCAGATGTTGTGTTTGAAGAGCTCAATTTTGTCTTTGAATCGGACCATTAGGTGTCATCTTGGCATCATTCCCTTCTGTGTACAGGTGATTGCTCCTGAGGAGATCATTGATCCCAGCGTGGACGAGCAGTCTGTCATGACGTATCTGTCTCAGTTCCCCAAAGCCAAGCTGAAGCCTGGGGCTCCTCTCAAACCAAAGCTCAACCCAAAGAAAGCCCGTGCATACGGCCCTGGTGAGCAAAAGCTAGTGGTTGCCATATCCAAAACCCCCTGTGAGAAATGTCACACTTGAGCTTGAATTCTTTTGACACCACGGTCTGCTGGTGAGAGATTGTGTGCTGATAACTTGAGTTTCGTCTGTGATTTTTGTTTTTTAACCTCATATGTTGTATTTTGTCATATGAAGGTCAAAAGTTTACAAATCTTTTTATCCTCTATTCCTAAGATTAGAGTTAGTTTTTTATAAGAATGAAATGGGTTCACACCGAATATTTAAGTGAGCATTAGACATTAAACTAGGCCGGTCACAATTGTAATTTTGCTGTATGATTAACTGTGACAAAATGTATTGCAATAACATTTTTGAAAGTAAAATATTGGCAATATTATGCATAATGATGCAAGGGCACCCTTTTAAAGTTGAGTCAACTTTAGTTAACACTGATTTTGGAAGACACTTCATCCAAATAAATAAAATGGACAAAATTGCTTTTAAAAAACAAATCGTTCACAATTTCCTGACGGAAAAATTTCTTCAAAACTTTCAGGGCCAACAAAATTGTCCTGAGCAAAAATATTTGTCGCAAGCATTGCTGTGCAAGCTACTGAAAAATCAAATGGGTAGTAGTTAAACTTGTTTTTTAACTCTAAGTTATGATCAAGAAAAAGTGACAAAACTCCCCAAATGTTCAACTGAATTAACTTTCTGCTTTTGCTCACGGCGTCTGTAGTCCGGGGACCTGCCACCTCTGCTGCAGAGAAGATTTAGAGGAGAATAAAAACGTCACGTTGAAGTTGTTTTCACACTTTAAGGGATCATATCCTCTCTGAGAGCAGTCTATAAAAGAAACAGTCGCTTTTGTTTCCTACATCCTCGTTCTCCCAGGAGCAGACTCTTGTTTTCAGAAGCTAATTCAGTCACAATTTATGAGCTCAGACACCCTTTTTTTTGGTTCTTTTCTCCAATGATGGCCATTACATGCTTTTTACAATAATTAAAGGTCAAGTTTAGAGGCACTTCCTCTTTAAAAATGTAAATAAAGAAAGTAAAGGTGAATTAATTCCTGTTCTTTCTGTAGTAGAGTTTGATTTCTCCATGTGAATGCAGGCATCGATCCGAGTGGGAACCGTGTGATGCTTCCGGCCGTATTCACAGTGGATACCTTCAGTGCGGGACAGGGACAGGTCACGGTGTACGTGGAAGACCCTGAGGGCCGCAGAGAAGAGGTTAAACCAGTGCTCAATGAGGGCAAGAAGACCTTTGATGTCACCTACATCCCACAAGTCATGGGCGCACACAAGGTTAGAACCTACAGATATTATCAGTCAACCAAAAGATGAAATATCAGGCGTTACATAACCTCAAGCCTGTGAGTTTTGATGTCAGAATCTCGTTTCTTGCTTGACTTTATGTAGAGGCACCGAGTTCATATCCATGCTTTAATAAATAAGTTAAAGCAGAAACAGATTGTGTCATAAAAGTCAATTTTCCTTGCAGGTCACGGTGCTTTTTGCAGGGCAGCAGATCCCAAAGAGCCCGTTCGAGGTGAACGTGGATAAAGCCCAAGGAGACCCCAGCAGAGTTACAGCAAAAGGCCCGGGGCTGGAGCCGTTGGGGAACATCGCTAATAAAATCACTTACTTTGACATCTACACTGCAGGTTTGCTTTGAATACCAAAGTGCCCTCAAAATGGTTCAATCTTATTTAGGATATTGGTGGTGCATGTTTAGAAGAAATCTGGATTATGTACTGCTCATTCTAGCAATTCAGATATATGAACCGCAACATGGAAAGGATCTTATAAGAGATGATTCAGGGGTCGTTGTACATGAGTGAGCGATGGGCTGACTGAGATCAGATCTATTTTATTTTTGGGGAAATTTCGCCATTCCAGTTTTGCCCTTTTAAGAGAACTACTAAGAGTTTGTGGTCAGGTTTGATGTAAACAGAGGAATATCAAACTCTGTTTTTGTCTCAGGGGCTGGTGTGGGAGAGGTGACTGCTCTGATTAAAGATCCGCTGGGCAACAAGAACACGGTGGAGGCCATGATGGAGGATAGGGGGGAGAGTGTCTTCCATTGCAGCTATAAACCAATGCAGGCTGGTCTCCATACAGTCAGCATCACTTTTGGGGGCGTCAACATCCCTAAGAGCCCCTTCACAGTCAACGTTGGGCCAGGTACAGCAGATAATTTAAGAGCTATTCCCAAAATGTTTCACTTGTTTCTTTTATGTTCCATGCTCAGTGCATTGATGTTTTGCAGCTTTCTGTGCATTTTTGAGGGTTTTAACGTGCTCGAAAAAAGTTGCACAAGTATCACAACTGGGTTTGAAAAGTGAGTGTTGAAAAAATTCTCTGTAGCAGCACCTAACGCATTTCAGCTTATTCTCCACACGTGTAGGGGGCCAAATCGACAGGAAGCTGGTTGTTTTGCAAAAAAACTCTTTTGCTTTTTACAAACTCCTCCTAGAGATTTTATCTGTTAGCCTCCAAACTCAATCAATCTTATTTTAAGGCTTACAGGATGTTAAACTCTGAATCTTTTTTGGCTTCGTTTAACGATGTGCGCACCGCGGTCACCGAAAGTTGAAATTTGGCCATAAACAGGAAGTTGTTAATAACTCAGCCAAGCAATACCTGACCGCTTTCAAACTTGCAATGTTTATCAAGTCCTGAACGTGTCAGTTATAGCGCCACTTAGTGGCAACACAGAATATGCAGTTTTATACTGCTCTTTCAGACTGTGTGTGAACAATTTGTTTGACATTTGGAACAATTATATCAATCAACAGGAAGTCAATTATTTTGTAAAAAGTGCACTTTTCACATCTCTACTTTAACAAACTCCTCCTAGAGATTGTATCTGTTCATCCCCAAACTCCATCAATGTTAACTCAAGGCATATGTGATCTTAAATTTTGACGCTTTTTGGATTTTCCTCAACTATGTTTACATGGCGGCCATTAAAAAATTAAATTATGACGAAATTAAAAGTAAGTTGTCATAACTCTGCCATTCCATTCCTTGATCAAACTTTCCACATGTGTTAAGATACCGTGTCTGGACTCATCGATATAGCAACCTACACAATCACTTATAGCGCCATCTTGTGATCTGAAACTTTATTTAGTAGTTCTTATTTCATTTTACCATTTATACCTGAAAAGTTAACAGTTTACGCCTGAATACATCTTATGAAACTGGTCATTGTGCATCGTGCAAAATCATTTCAGGAGCATTTTTGGGTGATTGAAATGGTGCGCTCTTATAATTTGCATCTATATAGTCACTTTTTCATCGTTACCCAGTTCTGGTGATGTTCACTACACAGGAGGCTCTAAATGTTTTCACCATTATTAATTATACAATTGAATGGTTTTCTCAAAGCCGTTCCCCATTTGAAGCCATTTTTACCATTTAATTTAAGCTGGTCGCTTGTATTGTTCTCACAGGATGCTGCTGGTGATTGTTGGTTTGAACTTGTTCAGTGTGGATCATGTTTTGATGAGCTTGACCTCAGAAACCAGAACAAGCCAAGTACTGAGAGAGGAAATCCGAAACACGAGTCCCCAAGAGTCCGTTTTAAACATTTCAGCAGCGATTGAAGTTTGAAGATTGATTTTTTTTGGAGGTTTTTGCATAGCATTCGTTACACAAATATAAAGCTGTAAATTTAATTTATTTTTAGGTGTATGGCGTATGATATTTAAATGTAATTTTTGGACAAACAAAATATTTTAATTTTAATAATTGAAAGAATTTCAGTTCTTTCATGGGTTTACATACTTTTTAATGTTTTTAGACTTTCTGCCACTCACTGTGTGACCTCCGGGTACTGTGTCGTCATGTGCATTCCATCTTCTGGCGCTAGTTAAATGTTGACTTTATTGCAGTTAAAAGCTTTTAAACCTGTGAACACTCATTGTCATACATGTATTCTTGTATCTTTAGCTTCAGTTCCGGGTGCGTGTCGAGCCACCGGTCGCGGTCTGCAACCTAGAGGAGTCAGGGAGCGTCAGTTGGCTGATTTCAAGGTGGACACTCGAAATGCTGGAAGCGGAGACCTGAAGGTCACCGTTAAAGGACCCAGTGAGTAGATTACTGTAACAAACAAAGTCTAGTTAGTGAATCATCTGCTGCAAAGTGACATTACAAATTTTAAAAAGATGGGTTTTTTTGGTTTCTGATGGTTTGCATCTACAAAGTCGACTGTTTCTGCCTGATTATCTGTCCCTGTGGTAAAGCAAATGCAGCATTCACGTGCGTCTGTGTGTTAGCTCTGCATGGAGATGGGTGGTGGAGGATCCCTTAACCTGATTGGTTAGTTGGGTGGAGTTTGGAGAATCAAAGTGTTTTGAGCTCCCAGACAGTGAATGTAGGATTACACAAATTTACATAATGAATTAATGAAAATGTAGCTTCACTAATGTATTTGAAACATTAAACATGGTAAAAATCTATGAAAAGTTACTCGTCTAAACTGGAACTGTTTTTAGTCAAGTCACAAAAAAAAAAAACGAAAGACATGCACGACATTAAAGAGTATGTCTTTTAGCATTTTTCATTGAGCAAACCTTATTTCTCACGGACAGCCTTTACACAAGTTTATTTACCCACATCGATTCCCATCGGCAGGTTAAAGGTCAGAGGAGGCTGAGATTAATGAGCGACTGGGTCAGAGATGCGTCTTTGCTCCGGACTCTCGACTTGAACAGGCATCAAGCTAATGTTTGATTGATTTATATTTTAAAATAAAAAATGGAATTTTATTAATATTATTAAGAAAAAAAAGTAAAAATATATATTAAAAAACATGTATGGTTTAAAATGACATTTTTTTAGCGAGTAATCTGCGCACCCGACACTTAAAAACACAAGATTGATATTTTATATGTAATTAAAATATAAAATGTCAATTTTATGTTCATTTCTCTCCACTTGCTTTACTGCTAACGAATGTGGGAGCCGTTCTCTTCCCTAATTGATCAAATTGCCAATTTGCTGCAGTTTTAAAGCCATAAAGGACAAAAATACATCGCTTTTCTTAGACCCAACAAGTAATAGTGTTGTTATCGCACCTAATACACATGAATTAATGTTTCTCATCAAACCCAGTTAGCATTTAGCTGCAGACAGAGCTAGAGAAGCACATGTGTTTTTAAAACCTAACAGTCACTCAAATTAGGATAAATTGTAGTTTTCTAGTTGAAACAAAACATGGAACGTACCCTTTATCTCCAACGACTTCTGTTTTGGTGACGTAGCCCAACTTCTCGGTGGTGATGGTAGATGTTTCAAACAAAACTGTGGTTTGTAACTTTCACTACGACCCAACTGTCGGGTGAAAAACGCACAAAACTGAACAAAAAAATTACCCAGCATGCTTGTTTTACCTCCATTATTATTTTACCTCCTTAGCCACGCCCACAATCCAATCTGTAACTGGTCTGCATGCAGAGCTAACACATGGGCTGGAAAGCAATGTAAATGCTTTTAAAGGGTGCAGTGCTAGTCTAGAGGGGTTCAACATTGATTCTAAAGTATTTCATAAAGCATAATATTACCCCTTTAAAATGATAATTTTTTTTCTGAAATGCACAAATATATGTATTTAAATGTATTTGTTTTTAAATATTGTATTTTTCAATCAGCACACATAAAGAAGGGTACCTCTTTATGTGGAAAATAAATAGATATTTGTTAAAAGTTTAGCATTGATGGTAATCCAGTTATGTTCAAAAGTAAGAAATCCGGTTTGTGTGAAATTAATGAAAGTCTTCGACTATCTGACATTTGTTTCCAAAATACTTGGTTTATGAAAGAAATCACTGGGTTTCTTTAGCTGAGTAGAACTTCTTCCGTGGACACAGAGCTCCATTTATCCAGTGCATGGTTCTTTGACCTTTTACATTAACAAACATGAAAGCTAATATCTTGTTAAAGCATAAAAGGGTCCCGCATGAACTGGTTTATCCGTTAATGGCTTGAATTGTTCCTCTCCTACAGAAGGTCTGGAGGAACCTGTGAAGCAGAAGGACACCTCAGATGGGGTTTACTCTTATGAATATTACCCTCTCACTCCTGGCAAATTCACAGTGAGCATTACCTGGGCCGGACAGCACATTCCCAAGAGGTGAGAGCGCTCGAGGTCCCGTTGCTCTGCTAAAACAAGCACCAACGTAACGGTTTAAAAATGGTAAATATGTTTTACTGTGGTGCCTCGTTTAGATGATTTTAAGAAAATATTACACTTTTAATTGTCCATTTTTTGGATTGTAATTTTGGCTGTAGAAAGGGCTGCAAATCTGCCTGCATTGAAACCGTGTGTAGAGAGATGAAATGGGCAGAACTTGGGCCAAAGGGATGCAGAGATGGGAAAACAAAAGTGAACACAACATAAATACGGTTCAAAGTGTGAAAAATCTTGTTTGAATAGTTATAAAAGTTTGTTTTATAACGAGTATTTGAGTTCTACCAGCACCTGTGAGAACAGTTGCAACTCATTTATTGCATAGGAGGAAAATGCATAATTTTGGACGTTTTCTTGGTGTGTGGCCCGATTTTAACCCGCGGGATGACGTGTTCTGGTGATCACATGCATGAACGAAATGTCTGAGGTGAACACAATGACCCTCCTGTTCAGCTGGACTCATGTACATGCAGGGGAAACCGATCCGTGACCCCTGATGAAGCTCGACATTCTCCCTTTATGGTTACTTGCACCAACACAAACTCCTGCTCAATGAGGGTTTTCCTGTTAGGAGACTCGCATATGAAAAGGAAAATCCTCATACACTCGAGTGACCTGAGCTGTGCGTGCGGCTGTATCGCTGTGGTTAACACACTTACTGGTTTGGAAACTGTGTCTGGTTCCTGGTTCTAGATATTTTAAAGGGGTCGTGAACTGCTTTTATTGTTTATTATTACTTTATCGGCTGCCTTTGTAGGTCTATTTCATTTGGTGCGTTACCTGGATCTTCAGCATTAACCGTTAATCTGATTGGCCTTTGGTTTGGAATATTCAAGTAGCACACACCAAAGTATTTGCCGATGACATATTGGAAGAAAATTGATAAGATGAAGCCATTTTCTGCTTGTTGAGTCTGACGGCACGCTCTCCACTTGACAGACAATGGTAAAAGGAGCTGAAACTTTGATCATCGACATCAGTTGCCTGGAAATATCTATATTTTTTTTTTGACAAAAAAAAGAAACATGCATTAGTATTGACAGACAATAGTAAAAAGGCGCTGAAACTTTGACACCAAAAATGTTTTAAATTAAGCAAAATGTTGTGTGTAGATTACTAATGTACCGTAATGCTGTTCTGTAATTACAGGAGAAACCCTCATGAGAAACAAATTTAATTTTAGGTTTCGTTTCCGAGCGGCATTTTTGGTTCTTGACTCTTAACTTTTCTACACACACTGTTTTGCTTGATTTAAATCTGATTTAAAGCGTTTTTGGTGGGATGATCAAAGTTTCAGCGGCTTTTTACTATTGTCTGTCAATACTAATGCATGTTTCTTTTTTTTTTGTCAGAAAAAATATATATATTCAACGATCAACGATTTCTGAGCTTGTTGAGGGCTCTTTTTCTCTTATATCTCTTAACTCCGCCGTCTTTTCGAAGCTGCTCTGAACCCCATTGGTGCTGTGGTGGCCGGAAATGGGTCTGTATCTCACAATAAACGTTATCGAGCTTTCCATGTCACCTTATCGAGAATATTTCTTTCACAATAATTATCGTTATTGAAATAATGCCCACTCCTAGTTTGAAGGTACCAAACTCTTAATTTTTTGTGTACAGTTGTAGTGTCTCACTTGTGTATGTTCAGCCCATTCGAGGTTCGTGTTGGCCCTGAAGCTGGGCCCCAGAAGATCCGAGCATGGGGCCCGGGCCTGGAGGGAGGCGTTGTGGGTAGATCTGCAGACTTTGTGGCAGAATCCATCGGGACTGATGTCGGAGTTCTTGGTGAGAAGTGATTAATCACAATCGATTGTTTTGCAGGACTAAAATCTTTGCTATTGAAGCGCAATGGTTTCCATACAAGTAATTAAATAATGGATGATTAATTTCTTGCCCCATCCTGTATTGGCTCATCAGGTTTTGCCATCGAAGGCCCGTCTCAGGCTCGAATCGAGTGCGAGGATCAGAACGACGGCTCCTGTGATGTCCGCTACTGGCCCACAGAGGCCGGAGAGTACGCTGTGCACGTCATGTGCGATGACGAGGACATCGAGCACAGTCCCTTCATGGCTATTATCGTTCCCGACAACAAAACCAGCAACCCTGGCCTGGTGAACAAATACTTCTCGCTAATCCTCCACTCAAACACATTTCCGAGTTCTTTTGGGTGAAAAAAAATAACACTTTTTTTTCTTTTCTGCATGATACGGACAAAAATAGTAGAATTGTTTTTGTTTGCATCAAGCTTGAGCACATTTGTCTCTAAAAGTGCACCGTTTTACAAAATGCAAACATGAAAATCCTTCATGAAAGAGTGCTAACCCCAGTTTGATCCCAAAGGGACTTTCCAGGCTCCTCCCACTTTGCTCAAACAGTCAAATAAGGGAAAAATAACTCTTAAAATAATAAACGGTTTGTGTTTAATGTGTTTGTAGGTCAAAGCGTACGGACCTGGTCTTGAGAAGTCCGGCTGCATCATAAACAAACCTGCAGAGTTCATGGTTGAAGCCAGAGACGCTGGAGCCGGACCCTTGAAGATTTTAGCTCAGGTCTGGACGCACCAAAGATGTATTATCTTTATTTATGATCTTAAAAAAACTATAAAATGGTCTCGCTTTGCAGAGAATTTGCTTCTTGTAAATGTTTATTTTCCTTTTACCATTTGTTCTGTTTTCCTCATGCGCATAGGAACATATGAATATTAATATAAACTAGTTAATTATAGAACAATGCAAATCATGTATAATTGCATTGCTTGTAAGTTTTAGAACATTCTTGTGAGACAAAAGATATTTTTAAGGCACTCTTTAGATGCCAACCAGTTGTTGCAAATGCCAAGTGTGGAATCCAGACTCGTACGTTGCATAGAGATAGGAATATATCTACTAAAAAAAAAACGTAACTAACAACAAGAGAACAAAGTTTTTAGAAAGTTCTGCAGATTCCTTCATTAACCTCTCAAAAAAGTGGCGGAGGTTGTACGGACAGTTTTGCACACAATCATTGGTTCTCTTTGTTTGGGATTCCTTTGTTTGCCAGGATGCAGAGGGCGTCCCAGTGGAGGTGAAGGTGAAGAATCGTGGAGATCAGATCTACTCCTGCTCATACACTCCGACCGCAGCTCTCAAACACACTCTGGCCGTCAGCTGGGCCGGCGCCAGTGTTGCCAACAGCCCTTTCAGGGTAAGAAGCACTCTCTCACACAAGCTCTGGAGATGCCAGGGCCTCTTTCACTGACCACAGATGATGCTCAAAACCCAACCAAACATTTGATCCTCATCGTCACCCTCACCACGAACCGTAATAGTGTTTACAAGGGGGAAACTTTGAATATGGATATTGATAATTACAGAAATACTTTCTTGAGCTCTCTGTCAGTAATTCTATCCTGTAGCTCACTGAACATGGTCAACAACCTGTAGTGCAACTCCTTACATACAGTTTATGCAGTTTGTGAGGGAACCAACTGCCAAGGTAGAATTTGTGGTTGCTATGGAGGACTTAGTGATGATATACAAAGTCCTCCATGCCAGAATGAGTAATATAAACCAATGTCTCTATGACTTTCCTTAGTTGAGATAGTGATATTTCGTAATGGTTGATATGGTAAACTGTCAGGTTGCTATAAAAAGGGACCGAAAAATATATTCGTCACTATAACTAAAAGCCAAACCCCCATGTCTTTATCATTTACTAAAGCTGAGATAGAGTTCTGAAAAACAGGTTGCTAGGGTAAACTGTTTGGGTGCTAGGGAGCGGTCAATGGTGATATAGCAATTTTAATTGTCACTATGATCAGGATAAACCAACCCGCATGTCTTTATCATTTACTAAAGCTGAGATAGAGTTCTGAAAAATAGGTTGTTAGGGTAAACCGTTTGGTTGCTAGGCAGCTGTCAATGGCAATATAACAATTTAATTTGTTACTGTGATCAGGATAAACCAACTTGCAAGTCTTTATCATTTACCAAGAATTAGAGGGTTCTGAAAAATAGGTTGCTAGGGTAAACCGTTTGGTTGTTAGGGAGCTGTCAATGGCGATATAACAATTTAATTTCACTTTACAGATCAAAATAAAATATTTAACCCCTTCTAGAGCATGATACTTTTGCACAGTGGTCGCTATGTTCCACAGTACATTTCCACTTAGGGCACCAGCAGGGATTTTGCAGCTTCGTTATTTCTTATGCAAATAATATAGGTTATATAACTGTTATGTCTATATCATGACCAGAGGAAAAAAATATTATTACTTATGAGAATTAGTTGATTAAAACTGATTAAAATTGATTTTTATGTTTAATGCAGAATTGTTTTCATGAAAACTATTGACTGAATGCACCAGAAATAGTGTGTCCAGACGTCAACTGAAGCCTTTTGTCGAAAAACTCAAGCGCAGCATTGTAAAGTTCAATCCTCCCTATCTGTATTCAGGCTTTTGTCACTTTCTTTTACTTGAATTGTGATGCAACAAACCGCTAGCATGATTTTCTCAAAGCATTTAAGGGTTTGATTAATGACTGAATTCATGTTTTCAAAGGTCACACTCAATAAATTCTACCTTTTCATGTTGTCATGTGATTTATGAGCTTTCCATGATGTGTTCAGACTTGTATTTGAGTTTTTTTTGTTTTACTTAAAGATTAAGAAAGAAAAAAAGACAATGCCACGCTTTTGATTTTCTACAACTTTTAGGAATTTCTTTCTGGTTTTCAACACGTTTTGAAGAATCCTGAAGAAATCCTTTGAGCCACTTTTTAAACTTGTTTTAGTCGATTACTTCTAGCATTGTTTTATTGACCTGATAAAACTCAAAACATCTAAACATACATAGATAAAAAGCACATTTACCCTTGTGAGGTTATTTTTAAAACTTTAAAGCTAGGGTGTGGGTCATTCACACCCAAAATCACCATGTGCTCTAATTTATTCTAATCCCTAGTTTCTTTGTGCATGGTAATATTAACCTGGGCGAGGCTCTTTTCCTGTAGGTGAATGTGGGGAAGGGCAGTCACCCTCACAAGGTTCGAGTGTTTGGTCCTGGGGTTGAGAGAACTGGACTGAAGGCTCAGGAACCCACACACTTCACTGTCGACTGCACGGATGCAGGAGAAGGTAGTGCATTGTGTCACCGTTAACATTTCGTTTTTGTCTACTGTGGCCCAACACAGTGATACTAGTGCAAATCAAAAACCAAATTAAAATTTGTTATTTAATTTTATTCATGTTGCCTTGCAGTTATTTTTTATTTTTCTGTAGCGTTGCGCGTGCAAAGTAGAGAAAATGGGTTAATGGGATCTACACACTGTTCCAAATTGAGATTCGCAGAGTGCTTTTCGTCTTTGTCAAGGAAATATTGAATCAGAATGAGCTTTATTGCCAGGTATGTTTGCACATACGAGGAATGTGTTTTTGTGCAGAGGCACTACAGTGCAACACAAAAACAAGACAAGATTCCGGTAATAAAATATAAATCAAAATTTACTAAATAGACATTCTAAATTTACAAAATAGACATTCTAACACAGTATAAAAGTCAAAAATAGACATAATATATAAAATCAAAAATAGACGTAATATATAAAATCAAAAATAGACGTAATATATAAAATCAAAAATAGACGTAATATATAAAATCAGAAATAGACGTAATATATAAAATCAGAAATAGACGTAATATATAAAAATCGAAAATAGACGTAATATATAAAATCAGAAATAGACGTAACATATAAAATCAGAAATAGACATAATATATAAAATCAGAAATAGACATAATTTCTAAAATCAAAAATAGACATAATATATAAAATCAGAAATAGACATGATTTATAAAATCAAAAATAGACATAATTTATAAAATCAGAAATAGACATGGTTTATAAAATCAAAAATAGACGTAATATATAAAAACAGAAATAGACGTAATATATAAAATCAGAAATAGACGTAATATATAAAATCAAAAATAGATGTAATATATAAAATCAGAAATAGACGTAATATATAAAATCAAAAATAGATGTAATATAGAAAATCAGAAATAGACATAATATATAAAATCAGAAATAGACATAGACGTAATATATAAAATCAAAAATAGATGTAATATAGAAAATCAGAAATAGACATAATATATAAAATCAGAAATAGACGTAATATATAAAATCAAAAATAGACGTAATGTATAAAATCAAAAATAGATGTAATATATAAAATCAAAAATAGGCATAATATATAAAGACATGATTTATAAAATCAAAAATAGACATAATTTATAAAATCAGAAATAGACGTAATATATAAAATTAGAAATAGACGTAATATATAAAATCAGAAATAGACGTAATATATAAAATCAAAAATAGACATAATATATAAAATCAAAAATAGATGTAATATATAAAATCAAAAATAGGCATAATATATAAAGACATGATTTATAAAATCAAAAATAGACATAATTTATAAAATCAGAAATAGACGTAATATATAAAATCAGAAATAGACATAATATATAAAATCAAAAATAGACATAATATATAAAATCAAAAATAGGCATAACATATAAAATAAAAAATAGACATACCGTAATATATAAAATAAAAAAAAAAAAATAACACTTCAAAGAGGGAGTGGGCTGGGTGTGAGGGGTCCAGAGTGATTTTCTTGGCACTTTTCCTCACTCTGGATAAGTACAGTTCTTGAAGATTGGGGAGGGTTTGCCAGTGGTGCGCTCAGCAGACCTGACTACCCTCTGCAGTTTTCTGAGGTCAGATTTGGTTGCTCAGCTGAACCAGACAGTTACGGAGGAGCAGAGGATGCAATGACACTCCCTGCCTGAAGATGGCATTTGCGGTACAACAGATGCACTCTGCATTTTTGTGATATTTACAGCTGCCTATGATCAGCCACAAACAGTATAAACTGCTTGACATCCATTTTTTTCTGCCGCTGTCACCTTATTCACTTCATCAAAAGAGCCACCTTTCATTGGTTGTTCTTCTTGAATAAATCAATGCGATATAGCAGAGCAAACTTTTTTCTTTTTTTAAATTTTTTTTTTATTTGGTTGTGTGAGCTCTCGTTTGGCGTGCGTTCTCTTACTAAACTTCAGATCGAAAACTCTGATAGATGTGTAGAGGCCTTTAATATAATAAAAAAAATGCCATACAGTGGGTTTCCACTCTCTGACGCGATGTTCCCACGGAATTTACCGCAGTGACTTTCAAAAGAGCAGGTCTTGACAGTATTTCGAGATTGCCAGCAGGTGGTGCAAAGGGACTAGTTAGATTTTAACTTCACAGGCATCAGCGCAAGATGTGATGATGTTTTAAGCTTCTAAACGCAGACCTTAACACATTTAACCTTTAATATTTATTGTAATATTCCATGTAAAGTTGTAAATGGTGATGTTGGGGGAAAAAAAACTCATGGGTTTTAAAGATTTTGTTGTGCATGTTTTGGTTCTTTGTGATAAAATGATCGTTTTCACTATAGTTTTGCATATTCTTACCAGATCAATCTAATCGTTTTGGAAACAATTACACAATTTAAAATAAATACATTTCTGAAAAAAAGAGAGAGTAAAAAAGAGCTGCTTTTATATTTGAATGCTAAATGCGATTTGAGTGCTTGAAGGGCGTTGTCGTTGTGTGTTTTAGGTGATGTGAGTGTTGGAATCAAGTGTGAAGCGAATGTGATCAGCGATAAGGAAGAGGATGTGGATTTTGACATCATTCCCAATGCTAATGACACCATCACGGTGAAATATGTTCCCCCTGGAGCCGGACGCCTCGTCATCAAGGTGCTCTTCGCTGATCAGGTGAGTAACCGCTGACTCTGCTGGACGATGATCTTACAATTACAATCAATCTGTTGATTGTCCTGCTTTAATTCAACATTCTATTGTGATTGTTTTCTTTTTTTAAATAGTGTATTATTTTATTATTGACGTAAAATGGAAAAATAGACATAAATGGTGTATTTAAGTGCTGGACAAATTCGTATCTGCATCTATGCAGCTTATTGTGGAATGGTGTGCTCTTGTTTTGGTGTGGTTGGTATTTATCCATATTTTTGGTAGAGTTGGCAAAGGTTATGAGCTGCACAGTGAGTGAAGTCGCAGCCTTTGGGGATGTGGGTGTTCTAATGGTCATTTTGTTTAGAAAATGCAAATATTTTAATATTTACAATCCAGATTTTCATTTATACAGTTTAATGCACTGTTTTATGTTTTCTTTGTTTTTTATAACTCAAATTGTTAATGTTGAATTAATCCAACAACACTGCATGGATGTATTTAATTAAAAGAAATTAAATCATGTATTTGATATATTTTGCATAATAACATCTTTTTAATTTTTGGTTTGTTTTTAATAGTTTTTTTTCCTCAATTTTGATGTATAACCTTTAAAAGACCTCAAAATAGTTCTAATATATTCACAATGTAATAACTACATACATTTTCAATAAAAAATGTGTAATTGAGTGTAAAGAAAAATTGGTGTCTTTAAAACTATTAAATAGTAAAAATCGTTGTTTTGCAGCCCTTGGGGATGTGGGTGTTTTGATACTCGTTTTCTTCAAGAAATTTAAATTTAAATTTTTAAATTTTCAATCCAGATATATATTTATTATTATAATCTTTTTATTTTTTTTATGACAAAATCCACAATACTACATGCATGTATTTGATATATTTTACATCTTTTACTTTTGGTTTGTTTTTATTTTTTTCCCATTTTTAATGTTTAAGCGAGGCTGGAAATTTTAGTGTGTTTTTCTTTTACGTTAATTCATACTTTGTATAGATTTAAATAGCAATATAGTTGTAGTGTATTTACAATGTATTAAACACATACATCCTCAATAAAAAAAAGTGAGTGTAAAGAAAAAAATTGTAAGTGTTTTGATACTCATGTCATTTAGGAAATGATAAAAATTGTTATGTTTAGTTAATATTTGCAATCCAGTTTGATGAATAATTTATTCAATGACATTTTTGTTTTTGCAATTTTAATATATTTGTATTTTAATTTATTTACCTTTAAAATCGAATGTACCTGACTTGTTTTATTTAAAAGGCAACAAATGTCTACTAAAACACTTAGTTTTTTGTTTTGTTTGGTGTGTTTCAGGAAATTCCAGTCAGTCCTTTCCGAGTTAAAGTTGATCCGTCTCATGATGCTTCTAAAGTGAAAGCAGAGGGACCGGGACTTGCTCGAAATGGTGAATAATTGATAATCTATTGCTAATCTTTACAATATCTGATTTGTTAACCAGATTTCATTGGTTTCATATCGATTTCAAAAATGGACCGAAGCATTTAATCAAAGATATTAAAGAAAAATACTCAACAGCTTTGTTCTTTTCTGACCTCATGTGTTTTCTCTGCATCTTCAGGTGTGGAGAGTGGAAAACCCACTCACTTCACGGTTCACACTAAAGGAGCAGGTAAAGCTCCTCTGAACGTACAGTTTTCTTTCCCCAGTAAGGCTCAGAGTGTCCCGGACTTTGAGATCATCGACAACTATGACTACTCCCACACCGTCAAGTACACTCCAGTGCAGCAGGTACTGGGCTCTTCTGAGAGAGACTCTGCATTCAAAACCACTGTAACCGTCAAACATTCGGTTGTGTTTTTTTACAATAAACTCCAGGTCACGTGTTTGTTTTGTTAAAGAGTGCTTTTGGTATTCCTTTTATAACCGAGACGTAACCCAGAGTGTTTCCTGTTCAGGGCGAGATGGGGATAACTGTGACTTACGGTGGAGACCCGATCCCTAAAAGTCCCTTCACCGTTTCTGTCGCGGCTCCACTCGACCTTAGCAAGATCCAGATGGATGGCCTGGAAAACCGTATGTAAATAAATAAATTTAAGTGTCTGAGCTGTTAATTTGATGTAGTTAGCCAGTTGGCTTATTTGCATCGGTTTCATTTTGGTTTGTTTTTTCCAGCTCTTATTTTTTTTGTTAAATTGATGCTGTTATTTCGCAAAGATTTTTGATACACACTTTTATAAACAACTAACTTATCTATGTGTAAAAAAAGCATACATTTACAAATAATAAATTAAAACAATCAACTACACAACTGAAAAAAATACGTAATTGAGTGTAAGGGAAAAATGGTGTTTTATTTAATTTTTTATAATGTAATAAATTGTGTATTTAATTAATGTATTATATTTTAATTTATTTAATTTATGGATCATGTAATATAAAATTAAATAAATGTAGTTTGGTGGTGTCAAACATTCAGGGGTGCAGGTGGGTGAGGATCAGCAGTTTGCCATTGCCACTGGAGGTGCCGGTGGACAAGGAAAACTGGAGGTAAAGGTCAGCAGCCCTTCGGGCAAAGTTGTGCCCTCGCTGCTGGAGCCTGGCAAAACTGGCACCCTGGTGAAGTACATACCCACAGAGGAGGGCATTCACACCATCGAGCTGCTGTATGATGGAAACCCAGTCCCAGGAAGCCCTTTCACAGTGGAAGCCATGTTGCCGCCTGACCCCAGCAAGGTGGGTGTACTTGTTTTACAACCGCTGGTGTATTGTGCACAATTGGCAAAACAAAGTCTGTGAAATCTATAAAAATATAGATGCCGTGTCTGTGAGGTCAGCTGCAGGAGAATGTTGAAGTGGGGTGTCGCCAAAAGTAGTGACAGGGAAACCATAATCTCAGCTGTGCTCTGCTCAATTCTGCACACTTTTAAGGTTTATTACTGTGGCATGCAGTCTTGTCATTTCTTTCCAAATTTAGACACACAAATCCTTGTTTCGCTTTTTATAAAAGGTTAAATCAGTTATACCGGTCTGAATCCATCTTGGGTCTGATCCCTGTTAAAAGGGTTGGCTTTGTCACACCTAGTTAGAGATCTTTTTGTTTCATGCCACAAACGGTAAAAAAATCGTATGAATTATAAATAAGAGGATGTTTCAGCTGAGGCCCCTTTCAATTTTCTAGTTTCTCCTGATATTTTTTTCTCAAGTGGTGCTTATTTGAATCTAAGTTTTGTTTTGCCTGTCCTATGTTAACAGAGTAAAGTTAAGTGAATTAAATTAATGCAGTTTTTATTGCTGCAGAAAGATGGCATTGAAGCAGCAGAAATGTTCTTCTCTTAAGAAATGTTTCTCCATGGTCAGGTCAAGGCATTCGGTCCTGGACTCAAAGGAGGACTTGTATCAAGTCCTGCAGAATTCACCATCGACACCAGGGGAGCAGGCACCGGGGGTCTCGGCCTCACGGTCGAAGGTCCCACCGAAGCCAAAATCGAGTGTTGTGATAATGGCGACGGCACCTGCTCAGTCTCATATCTCCCCACCGAGCCTGGAGAATATCTGGTCAATATTTTATTCGAGGACGTCCATATTCCTGGCTCGCCCTTCCACGCAGATGTCCAGCACCCATTTGACCCCTCAAAAGTGTTGGCATCGGGGTCTGGATTAAAGAGGGGTAAGGTTGGAGAGGTCAGTGTGCTTAATGTGGACTGCGGTCAAGCCGGACCGGGTCGATTGTCTCTCGATGCCGAGTCTGAATCGGGTGTTAAGGCCAAAACAGAGGTTCGGGATAATAAAGACGGGACGTATACGGTCACTTATGTCCCGCTGACCGCTGGAATGTACACACTGCTGCTGAAGTATGGAGGGAAGAGTGTACCGGGCTTCCCAGCCTCGGTGAAGGTGGACCCTGCTGTGGATACAAGAGCAGTCAAGGTGTTTGGCCCTGGAGTCACTGGAGAAGGTAATTTTGTGATAAAATTCCAATTTTTTTTAACTCCAACACCTCTGGCGGTAGGTTAGGTAATTGCTTAAAACTATGTCAGAAGACTCCTCTGTGGTTTGTTCTCACTCAAAGTCTTATTTTATATAAAAAAATATTTAATACACAGTGTTTTGAATTGGTTATTTTTTTTTTATATTTTAAAAGAAAACCGTTCTCAACCAATGAAGGTCAAAATAGTTTCCTAGGTTCCGCTCAAAACATCGGAAGTCCTTTTTTATTTTTTCTTCAGCTCTAGAATCCCAAACACCGGAGACTCTTGGTCCGAGAGTCTGAAGAGGAGAGTTTGGTGCAGGTTTTTATACCGTGATTTACAAGATTTGTTCTGTGACTTCTGGGAACTCCACAGGAAAAAAAGTCCTGGTTGAAGTCGTGAACTCTTAACAAATTCTTGTAATGCCTTGATGAGCTGTTTATGGTCAACCGTGAGCAGCAAAAGCTTAAAGGAGCCATGGCCGATAGTTACCTCTCTGTGACGTCTTGGTTTATAGCTGTGCTGGATCTTCAATGTCTATAAGTTCTTACCCGTCCACTGATGGGTCTTCTCGTAGACCTAAATGGTTCTAACGCCCAATGCTTTGTAACTTACAGATATTTTGATGTGTTTATCACAAAGTGTATGCAAATTATATTACATTTTGAAGGAGAATTGCAATTTCTTGAGGTTCTAGAACAAGTCCATATTGCAATTTGTTTTACTATCTGTCATCATCCAAAATTAGTAACTGGACTTTTTTTTTCACATGTCATGGCATGTTTTAACAGTTTGCAATGTTGCTCTCTTTTAAGTTGGCTATTCTTTGCGCAGTCTTCTAGAAAAACCAACATGGTGCAAGCAGATTTGGCCGATCTCTAGTATTTTGATGGAGCAGTGAAAAACTACAGAGAAATAAGGGATCTCAGGATTGCAGATAAAGATGCAGAGACATGTGCTCAGAGTTGCAATTGTTTAGACGAGCTAATCCGTTTGCTTCCAAGACAATAACTACGGAAATAATCCATTTGTAAATAAATTTACAAAACTATATTCTTTGGCTAATACACGTTTCAAATAGGACAGTTACAAATTGTTTACAATCCACCTAACAATAAGATCAGGCCATAAGGAATGGAGTGATGGATGGAAACAAATCTTGTAAAGATGCCGAGATTTGAGAACCGTGTATTACATGTGAATGGATAATATTTTCTGACACGATCAGGCTCAAAAATGCCAAAAATTCAATTTTTTGCAGGGTTTACAACAAAATAGATCTTTTAAAAGAGTTCTGGAAAAGTGTGCCATTAATAAACAAACTCTTTGATCATGTTTACACTGAAATGCTGCTGGTCTAATTGGATTCAATGATCTATGCAAAGCTAACAGTTCTTTTACCAGAACATCTGAAAAGAACACAACTTATTATCTCTGAGAGTGTAACAACAGCTTTTGTTCAAAAGTATTCTTTTCATTCATTCATTTTCCAAACCGCTTATTCCCTTTCTGGGTAATGGGGGTCTTCCGGTGCCACATTGCAAAGCACATTGGGCGATAGGTACAGGTCGCCAATCCATTGCCGTATGTATTCTGTCTTTAGTAAATTTTGGTTTTGCACGCAGGAGTTTACAGAGAAGCCACCACGAGCTTCACGGTCGATGCTAAAGCTTTAAGCAGAGTCCCTGGAGAACCCATTAAAGCTCTAGTCAAGAGCCCTTCTGGTGCCGCCACCGAGTGTGTGGTTGAGGACAACGCTGATGGTTCTTACACTGTGGAATATACTCCATTTGAGACCGGTATGCCGTACAATCGTCTATAATGGTTATTCGTTCCTCTGGCAAAACATGCCATTTTTGTATCTTGCATTTTTCTGACTTCACTTGAGGGCTCCCTTAGCAACCAAACTGTTTACCCTAGCAACCACATTTTCTGAACTCCATCTCAGCTTTGGAAAATGATGGAGACATGAGGGTTGGTTCATATAACTTACAGAGACACAGGGAACACTATATTAAGTCACTGACCCCATAGCAACCAGACTGTTTACCTTAGCAACCAATTTGATACATCACTATCTCCATTAGAGAAGATCATAAAGACCTGGGGGTTAGTTACTATCACTTATATTGGCATGGCGAACTTTGTATCACGTCACTGACTCTTCTATAACAACCAACAATTTTATCTTGGCAACAATTCCATTATGCTCATGCCTTCTATTTTGCCGTTTGGCAGACTGAGTAGAGTCGAATTCAATCAGTAGAAGCAAGCTCCTTGTTTTATTTTGGCGTGCCTCATTTTCGTGCACGTTCCATCTTTAAAATAGTGGACTTTTTTTTTTTCAAGAACTGTTGTGATTAATTTTTTTTTCCAGATTTATGAGAACACTTTTCTCACAGGAGCTGAGTTGATGCATGAGTCTGTCTTTTAAGCTTTTGTTTTATGTTCTTGTGCAGGACTTCACCGTGTGGAGGTTTTGTATCTGGACACTCCTGTCCCCAGGAGCCCGTTTTCGGTTCTTGTGGGTGAAGGTTGCGACCCTACACGAGTTCAAGCTCAGGGTCTAGGACTCAAGGAGGCATTGACGGGAAAACCAAACCAGTTCTCCATCATCACCAGGTCTCAGAGATGAAGCACATCATCACGTTTGCTGTTTATTAAGTGGTTAGAAGACCTTGTAAAAATATGATGGAAAGGGGTTTACATTAACATTTTTCACATAAATTATGGTGTTTCACTGAGATCACACAAAGAGGAAAACCTGTATTAACCGTTATGTCTTGTTGGGGATTTTTTTACCCACTTTTGATGGGTTTTGAGTCTAAATTTGGACATAAAATTCAATTTGCCAAAACAAAAAAAGTTATTTTTACACATATTTTGAGAAAATGCTTTGAATTTTTTTCAATCTCTACATAAATCTCTTTATCTACCTCAGCTCTTCTCAAAATTGCTAAGTTTTTATTAGCCAGGAATTTTATCTTTTATCACAGTCTTGGACAGGTCAAACATTAGTAACATCCGTGTTGATGGATTTTTACTTTTTGTGTAGCATGTAGCAATTTTAATTTTTTTGTCCTTTGTTTATGGTTCTTGTCCCATTGACTTCCATCATAACAATATTTATTTTCCTTGCAAAACCATGGAACCAAATAATCTGCATTCTTGATGGTCATTCTTGTTGGGAAGAGGTAAAATTTTAGATATTTACTGTAGATCACCACTTGGAACCATTAACCCTTGAGATGTAAGCTTAGTTTCTTAGCTTCTAGTTTCTTAGTTTCCTATATAAAGGTAGATGGAGCGCCACAATTGCTGGATATTGAAATTTAAATATTTCAACACACTTAAAGTAACAATGCACAAGGGATAAACACACATTTATCCATTGAGTCACATTTGTGGCTGTGTAATGTTAAGTAAATAAATCTAATTAAATAAAACTGAGTAGTTTTGTTTGATCAAGAAATTCAGAAGAATCTGTACAGTTTTTGATGAACCTCCAATAATTATTTTACAGATTATAGAAAATAACAAAATTAATTAAAGAAACCTTTTATGGGACGATGCAACTTTACAATTTTAAATTCTTATCTTATGCACATTATTCCCATTATTTATTGTTCAATGAAAGTCAACCTTGGCAAGCAGAAGAAGCATTAGAATAATTCTTGTTCTCCTGCAGAGGAGCTGGTATCGGGGGTTTGGGGATAACCGTGGAAGGCCCATCAGAGTCGAAAATGTCTTGTAAGGATAACAAAGATGGCAGCTGCAATGTGGAATACACCCCATACGAGCCTGGACTCTATGACGTCAACATCACGTATGGAGGACAACACATTCCAGGTGCAACACATGCATTAAGTCCTGCCTGATAATTACGGAATGTTCTTATGAAAACTTCTTTCCTGCCGTGTTGGATCACTCTTCCATCTTTCATAGAATTAACTGCCTTCTCCACATCAGTCCAGTGCACCTGCTGCCATTTTTCTGCACCCCAGCTCCTATGTTTTCATGGATACTCGCTATCAAACAGAGTATGGCCAGATTAAAGCTAGTGTTGTCTGCTTCAGGAAGTCCGTTCAAAGTCGCTGTGAAGGATGTGGTGGACTCCAGTCAGGTCAAGATTTCAGGATCGGGAGTCGGTTCTAGCGTCCGAGCAAAAATCCCACAAACCTTCACTGTGGACTGCAAAAAGGCTGGCATCGCTCCTCTTTCTGTGGCCATCACTGGACCCAAAGGTCTGAATATTTTCATCCGAGTCTTCATCTGAGCACTACACTCCCAGGAGTTACTTTAAAGTAATTGAAACGTGGAGTTCTTGTATTTCATAAGTCTGTTCTGCGTTAAAATGAAGGTGTCTCTGTTGGTAGCGGGGTAGCACATCTTCACATGGATTATTTATGATCACTAGGTGTTAAAATATCGAAGCCAAACTCTCTCTACCAGGCTTCTGAAGGCTTCCACCTTGCTTTGACGTGAATTTGAGCTCTAAATGTTTTAGTGCTGTAAAAACTGATGGAAAATGTGCGGCAGTTCTACTCTCGAACTAAGCAGTGTTTATGTATTAAAACACTTACCTCCTCATGGTTACTACACCCCTGCAGGCGAGGGATTCCATGCGACGTGGAGCTCGTGAACCGTTTAGGTTCAGCTTCTCTCTTCCATTGGTTTCCATGAGATATTTTACACCATTTCCTTTCTGCCTCATATGTAATTACTGTTGTTGTGGTTTCCAGGTTTGGTTGAAGCAGCTGATGTGAAAGATAATGGGGACGGTACCCACACTGTTGCCTACACGCCGTCTGTCGAGGGTCCTTACTCTGTGGCTGTCAGATATGCGGATGAGGATGTTCCACGCAGGTAATTTGTAGTAAATCTTGCTTTTTTTCCCCCATCCTTTTCGGCTGTTTTCAATTAAGTAGGAATGACTTGACCCACCTATCATTTAATTTTGATTTCAAATATATGTAGTTTTCAACAAGGTTATTAGTTTTTATATTTTTGGATTTAAACATACATTATTAGAGTTATGACCCATAATATGCAAGGTAAGTCAAAATAAAATGTGAGCAAGTACAACAGTCTTTCAGTTTTGTTTAAGAGCCCCCAAATCAGTGCCATCTAGACGTGAAAAGAAGGGAAAACCCTTGGAAGTACAAGACCTGTGATATGGCTTGTGTTCTGGTATGAAAAAAGCACAATGGAACAGAAAATGCTTGGAACAGTGTATAAGGTGTAGGAGCGTTTCATCTCACCTTGTCTTTGCTTTTTGGGGGGATTTATTAATTTTTATTTTGGTTCAACAATTTAGATTTTTGTTAAACATAAAAACTGTTCGTTCTAAATTTTTCAGATTTTTTTTTTTTGCAGAATTTCAAGTTTGTTGTGTAGTCATTGTTTAATATAAGAAAAAAAAGAAGCTGGAGTTGTACTATAAAAAAAAATCAAGCCTTGCCACAAAAAACTGTTTTAAAGGTAATTTGTTGCAGCAATTTGTAAAGTAGTAAAAAATGCTCAAAAAAGCCCCAGATTTCCTATTCAGTGCAAACATAAGTTAAATTGACCATTTTCATCAAGATTAGTTAGTCATTTATGATGTTCTTTTTTTTCTGCCAGTTGTGTGATTTTAATAATAAAAGCTCAATAAATATACAAAGTGAATCACCAGATCTCTTCTGGATTGTTCAAGCTGCTTGTTCAGATTAATAACATTTATTTAAACAAATAACAAGAAAAACTATCCGTTTTTAATGCTATACTCTTCTTCAGTCCGTTCAAGGTGCGTGTCCTGCCCACTCATGATGCCAGTAAGGTTCGTGCCAGTGGACCTGGGCTCACCTCAGGTCTGAGTGCCAGCTTCCCAGTGGAGTTCAGCATCGATGCCAGGGAGGCGGGACAAGGACAACTCTCCGTGCAGATCACTGTGAGTCTCTTAGTTTGATCTGAGTGAGCTCCACAGAATAGTTTGCAGATTTTCATTTTTATTTTAGAATATTAGAAAGAAAACCTTCATCCTCCACTGCATGGGTCACTAGATGGTCAAAGTTTGTGCACTTTTTTTTGTTTGCTTGTAAAAGTGCAATTTAAAAGTATTTTATTAGTAAAGTGGAATGGTTGCCAAGGTAGCATTTTGGTTGCTATGGAGGAGTCAGTGACGTCATACAAAGTTCCCTATGCCAATACGACAATTAAATAAAATAAAAATCTTTATTTCTAATGACTTCCATTAGATTTAAATAAAAATTAACCCAGGCAAAATAAACTACCCAACTACTAGAGAAAGTTTACGAAGTGCAACACGAAACACAAAGTTACAATTAAATGACAATCTCTTGTTTTGTTTTTCCCGCATATTTAAGGATCAGGATGGTAAACTCAAGAAAGCCAGCATCCACGACAACGGCAACGGGACCTACAAGGTTTCGTACGTGCCGGATGTTGTGGGTCGATACACAATCGTTATTAAATATGGCGGAGACGAGATCTCCACGTCTCCGTATCGAGTTCGAGTCATGGCTGCAGGAGACGCCAGCAAGTGCACGGTCTCCGGTAAATCTAGTTCCTCCTTTCTTCTTTTTTCCCCAAGTATGTTATTTGAGAAACTCTTCTTGAAGCTTTACTGAATGTTTGGGGTTATATTTGAGATTTTAACACATTTTACTTTTGTTTTTGGCTTAAAAAGCAACCTAGTTTTTAATGTAAACTACAGATTATGATAACAGTTAACATGTAGTTCATACCCGAAAATCATTCTCAGTTTTGCTGGTTTGAATTTTTAAGAAAACTGCTAGAATAAAACAAACAAAGCCCCAAGAACACATCTAGTTCTCATAACATGCCAATTAGTCCCAAATCAGGAGATTGAGAAACTGTGTTCCTCCAGGGCCAGGTGTCGGGCCGACGATTGGCATCGGACAGGAAGTTGGTTTTGTGGTAAACACTAAAGGAGCTGGGAAAGGGAAGGTGTCGTGTCTAGTGCTCACTCCTGAGGGCTGTGAGGTGGAAGCGGACGTCATTGAGAATGAAGACGGCACCATTGATATCTACTACACTGCTGATAAACCCGGCAACTATGTGGTCTACGTGCGCTTTGGAGGAGAAAACATTCCCAAAAGCCCCTTCAAAGTTACAGTGAGTCTGCACTTTTCCAGATCTTTCAACAGACTTACTCAAAACTACCTTAAGATGATCAAAATACATCTAAGCTGATCTAATAGTTCTATATTAGATCTAGATTTTAATATGTTCTATATTAGATCTAGATTTGAATATGTTCATTCAAATGCAAGTCGCTTTGGATAAAAGCGTCTGCCAAATGCATAAATGTAAATGTATATTTGTGATGTCACAAACTTTACGATGAAAATGCAGTTGACCGATTCCAGATCAGCAGTAGCTCGGGATCGTTTGAGACGCCAAAAATCGCCTGTCTTGGAGTATTGACTTGTGAGAATGGGCCTTTAAATTATCCTTCAGTTTTAAAAGGATAGTTCCTGATTGATTAACAATCCTGGAGAGGAGTAAAATCTCGTGCGCGGCAAGACATTATTAACAGATGCTGCATGCAACTGTTCAAACAACCCGACAATTAAACGTCCTCCAAAACATAACCCAAAGCAACTGAACGAATTCAATGTTTGAATGTTGCCTAAAAGCTGAAAATGTAGTAAAAACACCTAAAGATGCGGTTGAGCGTCTGCCCGTCATTAAAATTGGCAAGTCTGACCCTTAAGCTCCGCCTACCAATGCTGAGGCCCTCCTCGAGGCAGAGGAACAAATGGAGAATCTTGATTTTTGCACAAATATGGTCGACTTTCAGCTATGTAAATCAAGCTCTGTCCCAGAGGTGTGTTTAAGGAATGTTTGCTAATGGTTTGAATTGCAATGCAATTTAAAAACCATTAGCATTTTGTATTTTAATGGGGGTCAAATGTGGTCTTTGTAGAACAAAATAATAAAAAAAAAATTTATTTTTCCTCCCCGATTTTTCTTTGGAAGTCTCCTATTTCAGAAGGGAATTGTATGAAAGTATGTTAGTAAAAAAAGGCGCTCTTATTTTTATCATTAATAAATAACAAATATTTAACCCTTATGTGTTTTTGCGGTTTTCGGGTCTAAATTTGCCCATTTACTTTTTAAAACTTTTTACTCTTTTTCGTCAAATTGAATGATTTTTGGTGGCAAATCTTATTTTTACACATATTTTGGGAAAATGCTCAAAAATGCTCTCTGGGGAAACCCTTTCAGATCAATATTTTCAAATATCATCTACCACAACTCTAATCAAGACTACTAAATTTTAAAAATAAAATCCCTTTAATTTTAGGTGTCAGTTATTTTGAAAAAAAAAAAAACACTTATTTTCAATATGAAAAAAAGATTGCAGCCTGGAATTTTTTTTTGTCACAGTCTTGGATGTATCAAACATTAATGTTGCTGTTGGCGTTGGATTTTTAGTTTTTGTGTTTTTTACAGCAGTTTAATTTAGTGACTATTAAAAGCCACAAACACAAAAGTGTTGTAAATGTGAACAATTCACAAGGGTTAACGTGACGTATAATTAAGAAAAACACATTTTTGAGTTAAAGAAGAGATATGCAATCACATCTCGACCAATGGCGTCTCTACAATTATAATAGCCCCGCCTCACACATTATATATTAATGAAACCGGGAGCGTGTGCTGTTATGTGAAGCAAAGCAACCACCGTGTTCAACGCTTGCATCCTTACTTCTCTCCAGCACCAAAAGGCGAGGCCTAGTTGGACTTTGTGCTTTTTCAAGCAGCCATTTTTTTCTTGAGTGTGTTATCTGCCATTTTTCCGTCACCATAAAACTAGCTCTACAGCTGATTGGCTTCCACGTCTGTTTTCATGGCCGGCCCGGACACAGATATCAAGCTTTTTACAGAAGTCGAATACTGATCTGACTAAAACCTATCAATGTTTAGGGATCCCAGTCACTTTTCTCATATCCTGGCAAAAGTCTAGTTGGAGACAGCTTATTTTGTCCCATTTTTGCTTCGGATTCGCTCTTAAGAAAGCCACAGCGCAGACAATTTGTCAATAGTTTTTAGCCAACCGTGCTTTTAGATTAAAATTGGTGAATAGTCATCCATTTTGTATTTTTAGTGAGTAAAGTTTTAATCATTTATCAAAATATGTTTTTGCCTCGTGGTTTAATGGACCGTGCACAGGACACATATGCACCCCCCCTTCTCTCTCTCCACTTTGCTTCTTATCCTCTCTGTTAATTAAAAAACAAATAAGTTAAAGCCACGGCTGCAAATATAATCATTCAAAAAAACTTTTCTTAAGTGTGGGGAGTATTATTTTAGGGTGAACTGTCTCTTTAAATGGAAGCAAAGTAAAGTACATGCAATGAAAAACATGCCTTGTCTCAGTCTTATATGAATATGGGTTTAAACAAAGATATGACTCCCTCAGGCCACCGATGAAGTTCCCATGATGCAGCAGCAGTCGGTCCAGCAGCAGGCAACAGCTCCAGGCCTTGGTTTCCAGCCCTGGGTACCAATCGTCTCCTCATCTAATTCACAAGCATTCACTCGAACTCTTTCAGCTTCCTCTGAGGAACAGTTTCTTCACTGTTCCCTTTATCTTCCCTTTCTCTCTGAGCAAAGGTGTTTGTCTGACACGACAGCTTATGAAATCTCATTATTGTGTGTCTCAGGTGACAGATGGAGCGTTCGTTCCTTCCAACAGTGTAAATGGGACCGGCTACAGACCCTTCGATATGGTGATTCCCTTCGCCTTCAGAAAGGGTGAAATCACAGGTAAGAAACGTTTTAAAATCGTTCTTGTTGACTGCTCGCATGGAAAGCTGGATTACTTTGAAATAGTAACGATTGTGTGAGAGGAAAAGCCCTGTTTCTCTGCTCTTCAGGAGAGGTTCACATGCCGTCAGGTAAAACGTCTCGTCCGGAGATCACTGATAATAAAGACGGGACGGTGACGGTCAGCTTCTCGCCGACGGAGGCCGGACTGCACCAGATGCACATCAAATACAATGGCGCACACATCCCAGGTCAGAGGTCACGACGTTCACCAACTGCTGGCTTTGTGTTCTTGTCATGCAGGTTTACATTTTGAATGAAAAATAATCAATGAAACTTGAGTTTCTGCTGCCAAACTGGGTAATATTTCCACAGTAAAAGTCAGCAAATTTTTAAAGACGCAATTTAGCTGCTCATTTCTATACAATAACTAGTGTACGGATAAAAAACTCTTATATTTCTGTCATATGCAGGAAAGTATTTATGAATTTATCTATTGGATTGATGGATATCGTACAGATTATTAAACTTTTTTTTTTTCTGTGAATTTCTAAGTCTGCTTTTGTACAATTATTCACTGTATTTTATTTTGTATTAGGCCGTGTAGTTTAAATTATGATACATTTTTGTCACTTACTTGATGTAACTAGTTGTTTTATTATCATTTTTATCTTGTTTTATTGAGTATTGATGTTTTTTTTTTTTTCAGAACTTGAAAAACTTATTTGTTTTGGGTTATTTTTTTCTTCAATTTAATTTTTTTTTGTACAATTTCTTTTTTACGATTTGATTGAATTTTTCAATCATTTCACCAAGTTCCCATTTACTTGTGTTTGCATTGCATTGCTAATTATAAGATCTAATTATGTTTTTCTTCTACGTACGTCCCCAATCAGAGAGTCCTCTGCAGTTTTACGTAAACCATGCAAACAGTTCGAATGTGACCGCGTACGGCCCTGGTCTGGTCTATGGTACGGCTAATAAAACTGCCATGTTCACAGTCTACACTGAAGATGCATCTGAAGGTACGAACACCTTCTTCTTTCTATTAAAAACCTCAGTCTCAACTAACCTCAGGGTGTTGTAAACCTGGAATGATGATGATGGGATATAAACTTCATCATGTGATAACTTAGACATTTTTATTGGATGACAAAATGTTCTTGAGATATTTCTGTCTTCAGCAACAATAGGTTAGAAATGTTATTTAAAATCAGAGGAATGGAGATGCACCACTACAAATATGCTACTCTGTGTAAAAAGAGCCTCATTTCACACAAATGCTACACACAAATCAAACACTAATCATGTGACGCCTATAGCTGTGCTCATAAGTTTAAAAAGTTGGCCATTTTTTAGAAAATGTGAATGATAAGGACTCTTTTCCCACTCATTGTTGGTGCTTGGGTGAAGCCATTTATTGTCGGTTTCATGAGGTAGTTGTAGATGCGGTTCTTTATATTTTATGTTGGAAAAGCTGCCATTTTCTTGGCAAAAAGCCTCCAACTCTTGTAAATTCTTGCATGAACTGCACATTTGAGTTCTCGCCAGAGTGACTCAATCATGAGGTCACTTTGTTCTGGTGTAACCAATAACAAGTGGACTTGGATAGTAACATTCCATGCGCAGCTTCCAGGCTGATTATAACAAGCTATATTCATCTTACCATCCATTTTGACCAAGTTGCCTTAGCTTTTGGAGCTCACACTTTTCCAAATAATCAGTGACCCACCTCCGTGCTTGACTCTTCTTGTTGACTCAAGAGGAGTGGCCAAATGGAGCTAAAATCCCCTTTTAAACAGGAAAGTTTCTGTTGTCATTAGTAAAAGAGTGAAAACAGTTACTAACTCTGAGTGGAAAAAGGTTTGTCTTATCGTTCTTATTTTCTGAAAAATGGCCAGGGTGTTTAAATTATGAGCACAACTGTAAAGAGTCAACTGTAAATTCAATGTTTAACCATCAGGGATAGATCATTAAAAGGTTCTAACAATTATAGATCTTTTTTTTTTTGCGAAAGCCCTGTTAATTAAAATCTGATGCACATCAAAGAGTATGGGTTTCTGTTTTCACTTAGGCGGTCTGGATCTGGCGATCGAGGGTCCGTCGAAAGCTGAAATCAGCTGCGTGGATAATAAAGACGGCACATGTACGGTTACCTACCTGCCCACGCAGCCTGGAAACTACAACATACTCGTACGATACAACGACAAACACATTGCAGGAAGTCCCTTCACTGCCAGGATCACGGGTACAACCGCAAACTTTACATTTATAAAGTGTTTGTTTATAATCCTATTTCCTGGGTGACTTCTGAGAAAGAATAGGAAATACATAATCAACGGGGAATACATCACAACCAGGAAGTAACAAAGCTGTTAAAGGGTTGCTCAGAGAGATTTTCTCTACTTCCACTCTTTTCACCTTCTCTTCCACCACCTCTCACTTTGACACAAGACCATGTGGTTCTCACTTGATATTTAAATGTTTAAGTTAAATAAAGCCTTTTTTACTGTTAAATCTTCTTAAGCCTTGCCTTCCATTAGGAGTAGCAGGTGCACAGCTAGTTTATTAATAAATTCTGTACATTTTTGTGTTTACATGGTTGGTGTGAGAATATTTGCAGTTTATGGGTCTGAACGTTGTGGTAATAACTCCTTTATAAACATTAATTCTTTGAGAGATCTTAGCTTGTTTATCTTTATTTCACTGAGCAGAGGAGCAGACGCGGCGGTCTCAGGTGAAGCTGGGCTCGGCAGCAGATTTCCCTCTGAATATCAGTGAGACAGATCTAAGTCTCCTCAGCGCAAGCATCAAAGCTCCGTCAGGAAGAGACGAGCCTTGTCTGCTCAAGAGACAGCCCAACAACCACATAGGTGAGTCTCACATAATTGCTTCACTTTGTGCAGTTGGTGCTCT
Organism: Danionella cerebrum; assembly: GCA_007224835.1. NCBI lineage: Eukaryota > Metazoa > Chordata > Actinopteri > Cypriniformes > Danionidae > Danionella > Danionella cerebrum. The sequence goes on along the minus strand of SRMA01026823.1, from coordinate 100,041 downwards.
CTTAACTGCAACTTTGAGAAGGTACAAGGTTCTAAGCAGTCATTGTCAGATTTCTACATGTTGAAATGTTATTTTTTATCACTAATGTTTCAGTAGTTTAGAAGCTCTCATGTCTCTGCCTCAATGCCGCTCTCTATACTCTTTTATCTTTCTTTTTTATCTGGTGGCAGTGGTAACTACTACAAATAGAGAGGTTTGAATCAGACATTGCAAAGACGGTGGATGGCTGTGATACCAATCTGAAAAGAGTGGTGAGATTGAGCCACAGGATCCCCCCACTGCTCAGATGGGACATAAAAGCCCAATTTTTGGGCTGTCTATAGTAATTCTGATTGGCTTTACAGCAAAACTTTCCATGATTTTGTGTGTTACCTGTTGGTACCTGTCTGGTTTATGTGAGCCAGTTTTTTTTTTTTTATTAGATATGTTTGTCAGCCTCAATGCTCTCAGTTTACACGTTACAACATCTGGTGGCAGCGGTGACCAGTGCAAAGATAGTGGATGACTTTGATGCCAATCCAAAAAGAGTGGTCTGATTGAGAGAAGGGATCCCACCACTGCCACCAGTTTTTGAGACCGGGATAATGTAGACATTTATAACCGTTTAAATACTTTTTAGAAGTTTAATCAATTTTATTGGGCACATTTGGTGAAGTAAGTCTCAACTGCTATTTCCACTGATGACCCTTGTGTCTTCATCCAACTGATTCTCTATTTTTTTTCTCCTTGATCTCATTTAACTTCTTCTTGATTACAGGTATTTCCTTCATCCCACGGGAGGTTGGAGAGCATCTGGTGAGCATCCTGAAGGCCGGACGTCATCTGCCCAGCAGCCCCATCAGCATCATGGTACTGCAGTCAGAGATTGGTGATGGCACACGGGTGTTGGTCTATGGACCGGGCCTGCAGGAAGGACGAACCTTCCAGAGTGCCCAGTTCAGAGTGGACACCAGAGAAGCTGGTGAGGAGACCACCGATCCCTTTGTGTCAAATATCAGTTCTAAATATCTATAGTTGGAATTATGACTAGTCAATTAGAGTTGGTGCTACCGAAAGTGTTTTAAAACGCATTTGTGGAGGTTTGTTGAGTAGGAAGTCTGAATGTACTGTTATTTATTGCGTTTCATTAATTTAAATCTTTTAAATCTCTTTTGTAATTGTGAGGTTTTTGTTTGGTTACCAAACAAAGAATAAGATTTTAAGCTTGTTTCCCACAATCAGCTTTATAAATGTTCCTCATAAACGAAGCTGAAGCGTGAGATGAGGTCGTTGGTCTTCATTCCTCTGTTGTGATTCAGGCTTGTGTTTATTGAAGGATTATAAAAATCTTATTATGGGATCGAGACGTTTCCTCTTTTAATAACACGGCTTGATTGGAGAGTTTCCTTTCTAACCTGAGGATCTGATCAACGATCTCTAAAAAAAAACAACATCTGCTAAACGTCTGGGGTTTTAATGATGTTTTTGCAAGCCCTCACATTTACCTAATGGCCAGAATAATCCAAACAGGTTGTGCTGAGTAACTTAAAGAAAGCTTTTGGAAAACTGGGAACAAAGTAGCAAACCATTTCCCACTTTACTATTGAATATTTAAATATTTATACTTAATTTTAATTTATACACCTCTCAGAATCGTTTCCACCTCATGCATAGAGTTAGATTTTCTTTTTTTTTTGTTTGTTAAAATGCCTTTACTTTTATAACTTGTTTAATTTTCAAGAATGTTCTTGTCAGAATGTGTTTCACCTGTCTTTCAAATGATGCTTAAATGTAATAAACTTTCTTGTAGGTTATGGGGGCCTGGCACTGTCCATTGAGGGTCCCAGTAAAGTCGACATCCAAACTGAAGACATGGAAGATGGGACTTGTGGTGTCTCTTATTGTCCAACAGAGCCGGGAACATACATTGTGTCCGTTAGGTTTGCAGAAGAGCATGTACCGGGTGAGGAATCACATTTTTTAAATAAATTGTTATTTTGGGCTTTAGCAATCTTCGGTGGACCACATAACTTTTCTAGCTTTACTTGCAAACTGGGTTTTAACCTAATCGTTAGCACTGGTTTTGTATAATGGACTTTGTGCTAGATTTCCTATAAAATAATTAAAACACCAAATAAATTACATTTTGAAGACTCAGCTTGTCTAATATTTTATTTGGCTCATAATTTCGACAGGAAGTCCGTTTCATGTGAAGGTGACCGGCGAAGGACGGATCCGTGAGAGCGTCTCTCGCCGTCAAAAAGCCGCATCTGTAGCAAGTGTGGGAAGCGTTTGTGATCTCAACCTGAAAATCCCAGGTAACTACATTTCTGTGCAGCTCTCAAATTTCCCTTTCTTAATGAACGTCAATAAAACTCAAGTTTGGTTCTTTAAGAAGTTCTAAATGTTCTTTCTTTGCTTTCCTGTTTTTCTCTCCTCTAAAGCTTCCAGCTGTCACTTCTCCACACTTGTCTGTTTCTTCCTTTCTTGTGTTTGTCAGTCAGCTGGTTTCTCCTGTCTCTCTCTGCTGACCTTCTTTCTCGTGGTGTCTATCGCTCGCATCTCTCTCTGCGGCTCCGAGTTCAAGGGCAGACACGCTTCTTCTTCAACAGCAGAACGGTGATGGATGGTGTGTGTATTTAGATCAGCACTGTGCATGTAAAGCTGCATTTTGTGAACGTAACGGTCCATTTTGTTGACAAAACAAAGGTAAATGGTGTGTTCTGTAGGTGAAACGGTGTGTTTTGTAGACAAAATGGTCCATTTTGTAGCTGAAAAAGTGCATATCTTAGATTATCCGGTTCATTTTGTAGGCGAAACGGTCCATTTTGTATACAAAAATGTACATTGGTATAGTAAATGGTGCATTTTGTAGGCAAATGTTCCTTATTGTAGACGACAAGGTGGATTGATCTATTAAATGGTGGGTTTTATAGGTGAAACAGTGTACTTTGTAGACAAAAAGTGCATTTTGTAGATAAATATGTGCATTTGTATTGTAAATGGTGTATTTTGTAGGCGAAATGTTGCGTTCTGTAGACGAAATGGTCATTTTGTAAATGAAAGGATCTATTTTGTAGGCGAAGCGGTCCATTTTGTATACAAAAATGTACATGGGTATAGTAAATGGTGCATTTTGTAGGCAAACGTTCCTTATTGTAGACGACAAGGTGGATTGATCTATTGAATGGTGGGTTTTGTAGGTTACATTTTGTAATTGACATTACAAAAGATGCATTTTGTAGATAAAAGAATCCATTTTGTAGACAAAAATGTGCATTTGTATTGTAAATGGTGCATTTTGTAGCCGACATGCTGCGTTTTGTAGGCGAAATTGTATTTTGTAGATGAAAAGGTGCATTTCTTCAATTAAAGCGTTCCATTAGGTAGATGAAACCATCAATTTTATAGATGAAAATGAGCATTTTTAAAGTGAAATTACAAGCCGTAAATCATGTACACAAAAAGACCCTCTCTTTTCTTGACCGTTGGGATGAAGTAATTGTTTTTGGTTTTAATGTCTATGGGAATATGGGGTGTATAATCTTTTAAACTGGGCGTATTGTTCAATCTAAAGTCCATTTTGAAGATCCGCCCATATGATGCTTCCATCTTCCTCCACCTTTCTCTCCTCAGACATTGACATGAAGGACGTCACTGCTCAGGTCTGTGGTCCATCTGGGGCCATAGAGGCAGCCGAACTGGTTTGTGTGGGCAGTCACACCTACAGCGTTCGCTTCGTGCCCCGTGAGCGGGGCGTACACATGGTCAGCGTGAAATACCGCGGTCAACATGTTCCCGGCAGCCCCTTCCAGTTCACTGTTGGACCATTAGGGGAAGGAGGGGCTCAGAGGGTACGGGTGGCCGGGCCGGGCCTTGAGAAGGGGATCGTCGGAGAACAAGGTAAAGTTCGATAATAAATGCCAAGCTTGAGGGTTTTCATTGATGGAATGTGTGTTCAGCTGAGTTCAGCGTTTGGAGCCGTGAGGCCGGTGCTGGGGCTCTCTCCATCGCCGTGGAGGGTCCGAGTCGAGCTGAAATCTCCCTCGAGGAGAGAAAGGATGGATCCTGTGGAGTCTCTTACCTTGCTCAAGAGTCTGGTACGTCCAAACATTGCGTTTGATTCAACTGGAGTTAGTTTTAGAGATGATTCAACTCTAAAGTGGGTAAAATCGAGGGTCGTCAAATAGATTTTTACCTCTCCTCACAGGGGATTACGAAGTGTCTGTGAAGTTCAACGAGGAGCATGTTCCTGAGAGTCCGTTCCTGGTCCCTGTCTGTGCCCCTCTGGGTGATGCCCAACGGCTCACTGTTGCCAGCCTTCAGGTGAGGCGCCAGGGAACACACAAGCTCAGCCACAGCTAACAAAGCACATCTTCGGATCAAACAAGAGTCAACCTGGTTTTGTTAAAATTAACGTGCATGTGTTGGCACAGTCTTTACAACTCATCTTTGGCATCGGGCATGAAAAGAAGCAACAGAAAACAAGTTTTAATTGTTGCAGTCCAGTGTTATAGTAATAGTAGAGCACACAGGTAAAAGTCATCAGTTGGGTAAATATTATTTGGAGGAATCTGTAAATTGTGCCCAGATAAGATGGTGCACTGATTACCCTGAACAAGTGGTTGGAGGAATCCGGGGTGATGGGCACATCCTATGGTCTGCTCTAGGTTCAGCTGCAGCAAGAATGCCCCAGCAATGGATTTATTTCTTCCCTGATGGCTCGGCATATTCCAGGGTGGCAATGCCAGGCTTCATCATGGTTCAGTTAGCATGAGAGCTGTAATCCAGCCTATAAAGGTAGACCCGAGATTATTCAAATGAACGCACGCTTTTCAGAATTAGCTTTGATACCCTTTTAATTATTCAAAAAGTAATCTCAAGACACAAGCCTCTGCTTTACCAACATTTTTATGTCTTTTGTGGCAATATAAATTAAGCCCGACCCGATTCGTTGGTTGCAAAGATCTCTAAGCCCCGTTGAGAATCTTTGGGATGTGCTGAAGAATGCTTTGGTGAAAACAATTCCACAGCAAATACATGCCATGATCAAAGGTGAAGGCAGTGTATGTTTAAAAACCCGGCTCGTTAATTGCTATATTGCGTTTCTTCAGTCTGCACATGAACCATTTAATTTTTTTAATTTTAAAGCTAGAGCAACGTGACCTTATCAATGTGAATGTCGTATTAATTACCATGACAGAAGCAAAAAAAAAAAAAACACCAAAGTGCAAAAATAAAGACGAGCGAAGAACATTTCAATCTGTTTTTGTTCGTGGAAGGAAACAAAATACCATTCTGCTTGACATGCCAGACCACCAGGGACTACCCAGTGTCTTGGTAATACTCAGAGGTTAGGCTGCTGCAAACATTCATATTTATCAAAATAATTATGTAATTAGACATATTCGCCAGCATTTAAATACAGGTCAAAATAAGCAATTAAACATAGCTTAGTGAAGTTACAATAAAAGCTGAATTACGCTGTGGTCACGGAAGAAGGCTTTGAGTAGCTGTGGGCTTCAGTGGAGTGTGTTTCTGTGGTGTTTCATTTAAAGGCTTTTAACAGATTCCGCAGCTCGCAGCGGATTGGTTAAAGCAGAGAGAGAAAACACACATCGAGCTTTCTCCCGTAGCTTAGCAAACTCTCTCTCAGCTTTAGCTGGTCTCGAATGCATCCAGGTGAGAATGGTTGTCGAGCATTTCTTTCTACTAAAACAAAAATCAAGAAAACATTTCATCCGTCACATTTCCTGTTGGGGAAAAAGATCAGTTCTTGCTTAGGAGTGCTCAGTTCTTGTGTTTCATGGCTGAGCTTTGCGATTAATTGTCTTAACCATTTGATTTGGAAAGGGATCTGAACTGTTGTAAAGTTGGTTGATCCCGGCCAGTGCTTAATATGAGGAGATCCTGGAGCTTTTTTCACAACTTCATGACCCCAACCATCATTTGGAATATGGTTTTTTATTAACTTTTCAGGATGTAAAGCATTAATTTGGTGCATTTTAAGGGTTAAAAAACAAGTCTGTCTTGGAGCTTCCTGAACCTTTTTTTATTGTCAGTTATCTGGTTAAATTACACAATTTTGCCTTATTTTAAGGGTTAAAAAGTGTCAGTTTTAAGGTTAAATACATTAATTTGGGGTATTTCTTGCTAAAAAAATGTTGACCTTAGAGGACCTTTTGAACACTTTAACAAAAGTACAACCTTTTCAGGTTGAATGGAAAGTTACTGAATGTAAAAAATTCATAGTTTTTGTCTTATTTGTCTGCATATAACCTGCAGTTGAACAGCAGCGTGTTTGATTGGGTCACAATGAAGCGTTTTAGAGTGACGTTAATAACCATTTTGTGGTCATAACGTATTTTGGGTTTGGCAAAAGGTCTCTAAGTGATCCAGTCTTAATCAGCTGCTCATAGACACCAATGTATTTCAGCAAACATGGAAGAACACATATTTTTATATTATTCCCAACATTTCCATGAAGTTGATTTCTAATAATCAGTGATTTGTAGCAAAATGGTCCAAGAATACTTTGATGACCATTTAATACTCGTTTAACCATTTAAAATGCACATTTTTACAGAAAAGTTTGGAAAGTTTTTGATTGGATTTCCCCAGTGGAATCAATTTTTCCGCTTACTGTTTGTGTCTGAATGAACATGTGTGTGATTCAGGAGTCTGGTCTGAAAGCCAATCAGCCGGCCTCTTTTGCGGTGCGTCTGAATGGGGCGAAAGGTAACATCGATGCCAAAGTGCACAGTCCATCTGGAGCTCTGGAGAAGTGTGTGGTCTCTGAACTCGAGCAAGGTCAGCAAAACTTGACTGGCCGTACATTGATTGAAAGTGTTGGGTGTGTGCTTTGAAATTTCATAATAAGAGTTCTTACTGAATTGTGTGTATATATTTATTTATTTATTTTTATCCTCTAGATAAATAGATTTGTTTGTGTTTAATTTTCAAGGATTGATGGCTTTGAAGTTTTACAAATAGATACTAACACTAGAAAATTGGAAAAAGAGGGTTGAACATTTACCATTGACACATATGAATGAAATCTTCCTAGCAACCAAACTTTACCCTAGCAACCAAATTTTCTTAACTCTATCTGAGATTTAGTAAATGAAATTGGAAATGAGGGTTGCTTTTAAGAACTTTATAGAGATAAAGGAAACAGTCACTGACCCTCCATAGCAACAAGACGGTTTACCTTAGCAACCAATTTGCCATAACACTGTCTCAGCTAAGGAAAATCATAGAGATATGTGGGTTGAATTAAATCCCCCATATTGGCATGGGGGACTTTGTATAATGTCAGTGACTCCTCCATAGCAACCAGAAATTCTACCTTGGCAACCAGTCCATTTTGTTTATTTTGTAATTCGCTTTAACCCTTTTGCTCGAACAGATAAGTACGCCATTCGTTTCATCCCACGAGAGAATGGTGTACATCTTGTCGACGTGAAGTTCAACAGCACACACATCCCCGGAAGCCCCTTCCAAATCCGAGTCGGTGAGGCAGGACAGAGTGGTGACGCCAGTCTGGTGACGGCACGTGGAGATGGACTCCACAGAGGAACTACAGGTGCTAATAATCAACCAATAACCTGAATCTGTTTCTGATGTGTTGCACATGGTGTATCAATTTAGCTCTATATTTATTTTTTTGGCTGTCTGGGTTTTCCGCCTCCTACACAGCCATTTCTGTTTCAGTTCATGACTGGATTTCAACCTACATGCCTAAATCTTTTGCAGAGTTCAATACTTAATTAAATTAGTATATTGGAGATAATACTGTAATTTTTCTGCATTAGGTATTGATCTTGGCCTAAAACCTGCATTATTTTCACACCTCTTTTGTTCTGACAGGAAACCAGTCTGAGTTCATCATTAACAATACTAAAGCCGGCCCAGGCACCCTCTCGCTCACTATTGAGGGTCCTTCAAAGGTCAAGATGGAGTGTCAGGAGTGTCCTGAAGGGTTTAAAGTCCACTACACACCGATGGCCCCCGGAAACTACATAATCACGATCAAATATGGCGGCCCCAACCACATCACTGGAAGTCCCTTTAAAGCCAAAGTCACTGGTGAGTGAAACCAGTTATGGGTGTCCAGGAGATTTAAACTTCATTATGAATTTACTGTCTATATATGAAACATTTGGTTCAATAAATGTTCCATTTGGAACAAAACAAGCACAGGCTCATCTAAATAATATGTTTTAAATCGCTACATAAGGAGTAAAGCACTGAAGATGTGCTTTCTGACCGGGGGATTAAAAAGTGCTACATGGATTGGTCTAAGTTTTATCAAATAACAATGACGGGAATTTGAATAGAGGCCAAAGTGGTGGTTATTTTGCCGCTATAACTTTTTCTTTTTATAAATGTTTAGAATCTGAAATGCTGTGATATTTAGTTTTTGGGGTTTTTTTAAAGTAAAGGATAATCATGCATTCGACTTTTTGAACCGCATGTTTTTTTTACTTTAAAGACAATACATGAAGCGCTTTTTAACTTCTCAGTTCATCTATTTATTTTACATCTGGAAATGTGTTTATTCTGTGGAAAGCAGGGTTTAATTTCACATCCCACATGCCTGCTGTGTTGCTCAGGTGCGCATCTGGTGAACGTGTCGAGCATCAGTGAGCTGTCCAGTCTGCAGGTGGAATGTTTGAGCATGCCTTTGTCTCCGCTGGGAGCCTCTTCTGATGCCAGTAAAGTTCTGAGCAGTGGTGCAGGACTCGGCAAGGCTTTCGTGGGTCAAAGAGCCTCGTTCAATCTAGACTGCAGTAAAGCAGGTCAGCGGTCACTCTTTAACTTTGCCAGGGAAACACATTCAAATTCTCTGAATGGATTAGTTTTAGGTAGAATGATACAACATCTTTATATTTATTTAGTTTAGAACATACTAAATCTCTGTAAAATGCTAGTTATTTTGCTAATATTAGCCCCTCTGTGCTAATAACAAATAACTAAAGGCTGTCCTCAATCAGTTTGTCCGTGCACCTTATTGTAAAGAGTCTTTGCATCGTGACGTGTGGCTTTGTTGAAATGCTGGTAGTATTCAAACAATGCATGTTTTCCTCAGGTAAGAAAATGCTTCTGGTGGGCGTGCAAGGTCCTCTGACACCTTGCGAGGAGATCTTGGTCAAACATCAAGGAAACCTTCAATACAACGTCAGCTACATCCTCAAAGAGAGAGGAAACCACATCCTGGTGGTCAAATGGGGCGACCAGCACATCCCAGGATCACCTTTCCAAATCACCGTCCCATGATGCACTGCAGCTCCAACCAAAAACACTCATGTGTCCTGTAGACTGTAAAAGAGATCTAGGGCTGCTCTCAATCAGGTTCTTGACTGAAAAGTGATTTTTAGACGTTTTACACCCAAACGTCTCTTAACTACTGACATTCTAATCGTTTCTTTTTTTAAATACAGTCACACTAATGTTTGATTTCCATTGTATAGCTGTGATGCTAATCAAATCCTTGTCTATCTGAACAATTCATGCACTTCTACTACAAACTTTCTCTGCTAAAGACTACGTAATGCAGCTACAACGGTTGCATGAATATTTTCATATTACTCAAGACCAATAATAGCAATGTTCTTGTGTTGAATAATTTTTTAGATGTGCTCATCTGCATACATCACCGCTCTAGATTTATAAAATCTGTCTTTTTTGTCTTAATTCTGATAGCTTTGTTTGTCTGGTGATGAGGGGTTTTAAGTGGCATGGGGATCTTCTGACCTTTTCTATGCAACCAGTGGTGCCTTATTGAGAACATGAATTTATTTGATGTACATTTGCATTTTTGGAATAAAATAAAGTGTTTAGAAAGCTATCTTGTCTTCATTGAAGCTATGCATAAACCATATGTTGGTGAGTGTGAGTTGCTCTCACACAAGGTTAGCTGCCTTGAGGGGAGGTCGGTGGGAGGGTGAAAACAGGATCTGGTTTTATGGACATGGGCTAATAGCGACAAACGATTTATAAAACTAACTAGATGGCTTTGAAATTGACTGGTACATGTGTCTTTAAAAGTATTTACAAAGCTAGATGGACTGCTTGCTAAAGAGGAGTCAATGATGTCATACAAAGTCTCCCATGTCAATATACGTGATTTAAACCAACCCACCTGTCTCATATGATTATAGTGAGATAGTGCCAAATTGGTTGCAAGGGTAGGGGTCAGTCTGGTTGCTATGGAGGGGTCAGTGACATAATTGGATGTTTCCACTGACTCAATAAATTCTATTAACCAAACCATGTTTTTCTCATTTACCAAAGCTGGGATGGGAGTTAAGAAAGTTAGGTTGCTAGCGTAAAGTTTGGTAGCTAGGGAGCTGCCATACATTTTTTTTTATTGTTTCGGGGTAAATGTTTACAAAATAAACAACTATTGCAAATAAAAGAGAATAACAAAACCTAAAAATAATTCTGTTTGATTCAGTTTCTATTGAAAGGAATCACTCTGTTTAATGTGTAACCATGGCAACTGTGGCGTCACGCTACAAATGTAAGTTTTCGTATTTAGCCCATACTTTTTTTTTTTTTTTTTTAATCATAAGAGGGGGTAGAAATTTGTAGCCGATCCAGGACAAAATTATTCAATTTATAAAAAATTGTATTCCAAAATAAAGATTTGGGTGCTTGACGGTCTATGAGAATCTAGTAAGCCTATCCTGTCCCTGTTAACAGTAATCTGCTCTCTGATTGGTCGATCTGAGCGCTCTCGTGCAGAGCAGTGGACATCTGTGTCTTCTTCAATCAACCATTTACCATTCAGCCATGAGGAGTTTGCTAACCACTAACGAGCAGAACTTTTACCGCGAACTTATCCTGAAGGAGGCTTACACTCGCCTGGCCTGGAAGATGAAGTTCAACCAGGAGCACCCGAGTTCCTCCATCGCAACCAAACCCAAAACCATTAGGTCTCTGAAGCCACCGGTCGTCGTTGACGGCAATCTGACACTTCCACCTGTCGTTCAGAAGCCTCGGGTGCCTCGTGCGCATGCTCAAACTCAGGCGCAAGCGCAGGAGCGGCAGCCCCTGAACGGTGGTGGCGCTCCTCTAATCATGAGGCCCCCGAGCCCTCAAAGCAGAGCTGCTCTGTTCCAGGGAGTCTCTAACGAGGGCAAAGGAAGACTTCTGTATCTGAGAAAAAGAGCCCAGAAAGATCCTGAAGAGAAGTTTGAGCACCCCATTCTGTCCTCCTGGGAGTATGGATGGAGACAAGGTGAGCACTGTCGTCATTCCCAAGCCACGTGGTCGCTGTAATATTTGATTTTCTCAAAGCGTTCTGCAGAAAAAAAAAACTTTTTATTGTATTAACCTGGCGGATTTCTCAAGAATATAGCTGATAAAAGGACCTTCGAATATAAATTAAAGAAAAAAATGTTGAGTAAGATGTGCAAATATTAAGTGTGGTTGAATCATCTTTTTTAAAAATATGATATTATATGTTTATAATGCAACTTGCTAAATTATTTTGTCATCACTGATAAATCACTGCTTGTTTAAACAAAAGTTTAGAAATAAACCATTACAGTAGTATTATTCAGTAGTACCACTACAGTAGTAACACAGATATTAACTAGATAAGTTTGTTCACAATTTCGTAATATGTATTTAACATTCTCATCATGAGTACCATATATTAACCCCAGTGTTATTATGCTTTACCAAATTTGAGTTATGGTTCTACCAAATTGGTTGCTAGGATAAACAACCCGGTTGCTATGGAGGAGTCAGTGACCATTGAGTTCAGATCTCCTTTAATTTTCTGTTTTGTGTTAAATGCAGCCGTTTTGAGGCTTGTTTTGCCACTCGGTGTCAGTGAAGGGGTAGAGGCTCTGTGGGAAAGGGGCATCAATGTAAAACTGTTTATTATTTGGTATTGTTCAATGTTCACAAATCATTGCTGCCTTTAATTATCCTGTAATCACGCCTTTCCTGTAATTTTCAGCTAAACAAAATGTTTTAACTTATGGAACTTATGCAGAATGTAAAGTTAAATGTGTAGTTTTTATTTAAATAATAAATAAATATGTTGAATATGCCATTTATGCCAAGTAACACATTGTGTAAAAAATAAGGAAATATGTCGCTTGCCTACTATTACCCAATATGAATATACTGAAAATACTAGCTGAAATGTGTTTAATTCTGACTTTGTTTACCCAGGAGACTTTGAGATTGACTGCAGGACTCCTGCTAATGGTCGGTCCGGGATCGTGAGGAGCACTTTCTATGCCAGAAATGGCATTTTTAACATTCCCTCGGTGACCGATCAGCTCGGATGAAGAAGCTTTGAAGATTTTTCTGATTTCTTGCGAAGTTAACTACAAATCTTAGAGTCTGGAGGCAGATTTTGAGGTAAAGCAGAGATCTGATTTAAGTGAATTATTTCCGAAATGTATCCTTATGATTATGCAGTGTTAGTTGACGTTTGTGTTTTATAAATAATATTGTCGGAGCAGTTTCACTAAAACGACTGCCAACTTTCAAAGAGTTGTGTTTCTCCACATGAAACATATGTATATTCTTTTCACTGAGAGATCAACGTTTCTGTTAAACATTTTACCGAAATGTTTAAAAGAATGAGATTGAAAGCAGATAAGGTTTATTAAAGAGTGGCAGCAAACTGTTTTCGTGGATGTAGGTAATTATTGTAGAGGTTTAGACAGGTCAAAGCCTTGCAACAGATCCCTTCGGTCTCCTAGCAGCCAGTAAACCAATACCAGAAACCACTCCTTTATAATTAACCAATGCTTTCTTCTGGTAGTTTTAGTTCACCGTAAGTTGTTTGTTGTATTGGACTCAGATGTATGCTACAAACCTGATAAACAATGTTTGATCTTGAATCACTTTATATTTCCAATGGAATATTCAGTATTTTTTACATTATTATTTTGGCTTGTAAAAGCATCTCCCCCTGGACCACCAAACTTTCCCAAGACATTCAAACTCAGGTTCCTCAAGGGAATTCTTAACATGGGGTCAAACTTTGTGAGACTGTACCCCAAATTGAGAACCTCATTGAAACTTCAAACTCACCACAGGTTAAAAACATTCCAAAAACTGCAAAAGTATTTGCACCCTAGGCTCTTGGAGGGGGTTAAAGATTCACCATTGACTTGTAATGGCCTTTGACAGTAAATGGAAGAAGACAATAAAAATATATTTCGAAGGAAACATCATCGAGAAATGGGGGTTTGTTTGTGTTACATTTTTATGAGATCACTGACAACTTCCTAGCAACCAAACTGTTTACCTTAGCAACAACATTTACATATCTCTATTTCAACTTAGAAAAGTCATAGAGACAAGGGTGTGGGTTTATGTTACATTACGAATGTTTTTAAAAAATTGCTTCACAAACCAATATTAAAGTTTGTCAACAAACTTTAGTCATCTAGTTATTATTATCTATTCCCTAAGAAGATAAAAGGCCATTTATTGGTAAGATAGTGGAGCAAAACAAGGACCCATCTGCGAGAAAACTACTTTCTTGTTCAACTATAACTATAACTGGACACCCATTTGTCCCTTCTCAGGTCATTTCCCCTTGTGCTGACACTAAATACGCAATTCATAGCAAGATTTTCTTGGTGTTCGTCAACACGCTACTGAAACATTCCAATTTGAATTCTTTAGAAAGGTTGATAATGTTGTATTCTTGTTAACTATGAAGCTTTTTATTTAGAAACCACGAGACCTCTATGAATAAACAAAGATTTGTTCTCCCTGGAAAATGTGTGTGTGAGATTTTGAAACACAATATACACACTTTTTATAAATGCTGAGGTACAGCTTTTTTTCATGTATGAAACCAGGAAAAATTCAGAAGGCAAGTCTGAAACAGTGCCATATAAAATATACATTTAAAAAGCACCTAATGTGTTTTGTGTGCATTATTTATTAAATAACCATACGGAACCAAGTCTTCTACCTACACTGTGATGTCTAGCACACATTTGTTTGGATCTGGAGTACGGTGCACTGTATCCTATCACCATAGCGTAATCAACAGCATTATATATTTTTATCTCTATCTGATGGACCTTTTGGGGTTTTGCTGAGAGGTAAGCAACATCTTTGAAGTATTTATGTGCTTGGAATATGTTTGCGTCCAAACAACTTACACGCCACGAAATGAACACATGTAATTAAACGGCTTCACATACTCACAAGATATGCAAATTAAAACAAGATGGTTTGCATTAGTTTAGGATCACCCAATATAGTTATATCTTCATTTTCTTATTTTTAAATATTTTTATCTGACGTTAGATGCAAACAATAAGCATATACATAAGTAAATTAAACGTCTGGGTTTCGGTTTATTAGTGGTTGTCACAGTCAGGTAAGTTAAATCGTTGATTTTTTTTTTTATCAGCGATGTTTGATAAAATTTAAATAAACCTTCGCTGCGAGCAGGGTTCGAACCTGCGCGGGGAGACCCCATTGGATTTCAAGTCCAACGCCTTAACCACTCGGCCATCGCAGCTACGATCCTTGTTTGGTTGAAACCAATAAATTATTGTTATAAGACTGTAGAAAAGTGGACTGTAGAACAGTTTATTTCCTGTGGGCCTGTTTAAAAAATATTACTTTCAATTTTGTGCGATTTCTTTCCCGGGGTTTCTGGTGTCCTGTCACATGTTAACTGGTACATTTTTCAGCGGGGTGTGTGAAGGACGAATCACAACCTTTTGTGGCCGCTGTCATTTAACTACCCGTATCATTCGAGTGATTCTGTTCGATTTATTTGTGCATGAAGTTTTGCAATGTATTACCTATTGTAAAATACTTTGGTAACTAATTTCACATCTATTAAAAAAGAGATTCAGAACTGATCGCAAACATTACCCGCGCGCCCCCTCTGGCGGACAATTCCCCAAACAGAAACGACGTCCTCTCAGGGTTGAGCGATGGCCTCCTGCTTTGATCAGATGTGCACCTTACAGATGTTCCGCCAATATTATCTGTCGACAGACTATTAATCTTCGCCTTTAAATCGAGTGTACATCTGCTTTAACGGCGCGGGGTGGAGATCGACGAGAGACATGAGTCCGCTTTGATCTGATAGGGAGCGTTCACACACTCAGCGGAGATTCACAGGTATGATTAATAAAATATATGATATTCGTCACAATTTTTGACCTATAATAATGTCTTTAAACGCGTTTCAGCAGCGTAGAAGCGAACGGAAGCTCATTTCTTTGATCACGTGACATATCTGAGCCGTCAATGCAACGGTAAAGTTTACAATAAAACTACGACGATAAATGTACATTTGTTTAGCAAGTTTTTAACGGACGCTTCCATAGATTAGCATAAACATATACGCGTTTAATTCTGTACGTTTTTATAAGTCATAATATCTACATGAGTATTATGTAATAGTTAACCTGATGCAAGTTATTATGAATCGGAAGAAATAATGGTTAGAGCCATAACGTTATACAAATGAGCGTCTTTTAATGTAGATTAATATGTTTGAAACTAATATATTTTTGGGGCTCACGAGTAGAAACGATAAGTATGTGGATGTCTCATATTTTTGTCTTGACAAATTGAGAAATAAGATGTTTTACGTTGCCTATAAATGATGTTTATCGTATATTTTACCAACATTAATTTTAATATTATTAATATCAACAAATATTGATGTTGAGGCTGCTTAAAAGTATTTTATAAGCTAAACAGATTGTTTGCCCAGGTAGAATTTTTGGTTGCTCTGTATACAAAGTTCCCCATGCCAATACGAGTGATATAAACCAACCCCTATGTCTTTCTAACGTTTCCAAGCAACAGTAGTGATATCCCAAATTGGTTGCTATGGTAAACAGTCTGGTTGCCATGAAGGGCTCAGTGACATAATGTCATTTATAAGCAGAGATATATAAACCAACTCCAAAGTCTCTATCATTTACCAAAGCTGACATAGAGCTCAGAAAATGTGGTTGCTAGGGTAAACAGTTTGGTTGCTAGGGAGCTGTCAGTGATCTCATTTTTTATTTGTTACTATGATTAGCATAAACAAACCCCCATTTCTCTGTGATGTTTCATCTTGAAGATACATTTGTTGCCCATCTGACTCTGGGTTGGGTTATTTAAGGTGCCTTTTTATGTAATAACTATTTTTTTTCTCGATTATTGTGTCTAAAGTTGTTAGTTTGTTTGTCCACTCTCACAGGACGATGGATCTGGACATGGTGAGCATGTTCCTGATCGCAGGGGGGACGCTGGCGATCCCCATTTTGGCTTTTGTCGCCTCGTTCTTTTTGTGGCCGGCTGCTCTCATTCAAGTCTACCATTGGTGAGGGACACATTTAACTTTAAATCGAATTTACTAAACAATTTTTATTGTTTATAATTTTCGAGTGGGTCAAGATGGACCTTGTGATTGTAATGGACCTTGAAAGCTTGTGATTGTAATGGGGTGAGGGGCTACGGGTTGATTTCTAAGTTGTGGTTTAGTCCTATTGGTCAAATATATCTATTGAACTGGGGGGCTTGCCATTCTTAAAGGGGTGGGGGGTGGGCCCCCTCTTATTGAATGATAGGGGAAACACTGAATATGATAGGATAATGGAAATAGAAGTATTCTCAAAGACAATGTTTTTTGTTTTATTAATTTGTTTTTTTTTTTGGATGCTGAAATGTAATTTGGACCCCAGGATCACGCTGAAATTCATTTTGCCCGTCTATATTCATCACCAATTCAATTTCCCTCAGAGTTCAGTAAAGCTGTGGGCAGCTGGAGGAAAGGCATCTGGAATCTTGTCTTGTTTTCACCAAAGAAACAAGTGCACAGAGTGAAAATGACCCGAAATGTAATTTTGATTTATTTTCTGCTAAAGCTGAAACTGGTTGAAAATGATGCAAGCTGCAGATTAGACTTTGCTTCTCTTTACGACCAGAGGCAAACTTTGCTCTGAATGACGATGCATTTAAAACTCTATTCTCAGTCTCACTGTCAACATGATAAAAAAAACATTGCGTTTGTTCCTTTAATGAAATTTAAGTCATTTCCGTGCATCAAAAGCATCATTATACTATAAAAAACATTTTATTTCTTTAAAATAATAGTTTTGTTAAAAGACGTGTTAAATGTAATCAAATCATCCTTCAAATTACATTTTTAGCATTTATTTGATGTTTAAATGCCATTAACTTTGAAAGTAAAATTGGTCTAGTTTAAATTTTAGACAGTGAAAACCTTTATAAAGAATTTGACAAATCTGAAAATTATTCATTACATAACACAAACAGAGATAAATAACTATTATGCAAAAAAAGGAATTGAAATGAGCTACAAATGTAGAATTCCTGAAACCAAAGAAACACGTGATTAAACGTAACCAAACCAATTCACGAATGAATTTTTGAAGTTATATTTACATTCAATCATGTAAATTTATTATGGTACTTTTCTTTTTCCGTGAGCTTAAGATTTGATCCTCCATTCCTCCTTAGCCCCGCCCACTAAGTAATCCCGATGTTATGATTGGTTGTGATTGTTATGATTGGTCTGCTGTTCCCCGATTCAGGTACTGGCGCCGAAGACTTGGGTTGAAGGTGGATTATGTGGAGGATGATGGATATCGATTCTGTTACTTGCACAGAGGGAACCCGGGCTCGCGTCCATCCATCCTCATGTTGCACGGCTTCTCTGCTCACAAAGACATGTGGCTTGGAGTCGTCAAGGCAAGAAATACAGATTTAATCATGAAATTATAGATTGAAATAGAGAGGGATGATATAATGTACACAGTTACAATTATTTTATTTTATATAATGAACTAAAAGCCGACAGTTCTTTGATAACTCATTCATAATCTTAAAGGGGACACACAAATAATTTGAGCATCTTATAACCAGATTGGCTGATTATTCACATTTTTTGTGCAGTTTCTCCCTAAACACATGCATTTGATCTGTGTGGATATGCCGGGACATGAGGGAACCACCCGGACCAGTGCTGTGGATTATTCCATTGAGGGTCAAGTCAAACGGATAAATCAGGTATTTTATTTCTTTTCTTAAATACACCGACCTGTGCAAAAGTTTAATGCAAAATGCTGTAAATAAAGATGGAAAATGAATCGGTTACCTTCTTAATAAATGGCAAAGTGTGGCATTGGTTGCCACTCCTCCATGTTGACTTCCTGGGTCCCACCACTTTCCCCCAGTTTTGAACTAATCCACTTCTGAACATTTTCCAATTTCGATAAGGTCATTTAGATTGATCCGTCTTTCATCTGCTACACTAAGTTTCCTTTACTGTATCTGAGAGTGACCTTGTTGATGCTGTGTAAATACCTTGTGTCGTTGCAATTCCTAGACAAGAAAGTGTCTTTCTAAAGGTCAGAGATAGCAGAGTTCAGCTGCTCTTCACCCTGTGTTAAACCTCCTACACAGCTGTTTCTGTTTTAATTCATGACTGCGCTTCATTGTACATGACATTGACAGTGATTTACACCTGTTTGTTAAAATTGTTGGATCGTACACCTGACTATAATCCCATAAATCCCACACTTTCTGCATTCTATATTTTTTGCATTCCATATTTCGCAGCATTTTTCACACCTGCCTAAAATTTGTTCAGTACTAAATCAGATATTATATAACAAATAAATGTTTTTATTCATTACTAAACACCAAAATTACTAATATAAATAGTTATATATTACTTATACTGATTAAAAAGATAATATTGTATTAAATATTACAATATTACAAGTAATACTTATAATATAATTCTATAATTTATTAATTTATTTATTAATTGAATTGTCAATATAAATTCTATTATTTTTATTTACTCATTGCATTATATTCTCTTTCATGCTTTCTTTTTGTGTGTATTTATTGCATCCAAAAGTTTGGAAAAATTTGGTTTTACTTCATTTAGAGGTGGCATTTTCTTAAAGCCCCTGGTTTTATTTCATGTGATTAAACTCGCTTATCTTCACTTGATTTAACTTGAGTCCCCACGAGGCCTCTGACCCAGTTTCCGTTTCAACATGTCCACTTATAAAAACCTTTCGTAACATGTCGACTAATAATAATGCGATTCCCCTGATGGCACAGCGGGTTTATAAAGCTCACACTCTGGAGATCTCTGAAAAGCTCTTGTGTCCTCATCTGCTCGGTTTGTTGCAGTTTGAGCTAATCAGCTCTTTCAGCACTCTCTGATTCAAACATTTGTGCCTAAAATTAGCTGTTCTTCCTTGAATTTGGCTTATTTCTAATGTTCTTGATGAATTCAGCCATTTGTGATTCCACCTTTTTCTTATTCCAACTTATTCATTGCTTGTAGTAAGTGTTACAAACTTGGACATTCATTGCTTTTCAATGGGAGGAAACGCAGGTTTGGGTAATAAAGGGCCAGCATTCATCAATGACTAAATAAATTGGGACTAAATAGATTTTAGAGAGAGTTTTGTATCTATTTTGTGATCCTGGTCACTAGGTGGCAGTACACTATACACTATATATTGATGGCAACATCTTTTCGGGCTGGGCAACACAGATTCTTTAAAAAAATGCTTACGTTGTTCCAATTTTACGTTAATAATGTTGAACAAATGTTCCAAAAATTCACATTATCAGTGCATAGAAAGGCTTTTTGCCACTCACTCTGCAACTTCTGAGTACCTTGACGCCATGTGCATACCCTCTGTTTGGTTTCACGTTGAGAACGCAAGCAATTGGACAATAAATACAAAGCCAAAATATTTAATTCAAATGTAAAAAAAAAACTATATATTAGATTTCTGGTTCGACTCACTCCGGAAGCATTGGTTTGTAACTTTGAGACATTTCTGGAACATCTTGAGAATATGAAAAATATTGTGTCACAGCATCTCCAAAGCCTACGGGTGAAGAGCAGTGACAGTCGCGTCAGTGACCTGAATTCATTTGTGACTCAAGATACATTGCTAAACCATAACAAACCCCCCATCGTTCAAAAATGTGTGTTAATATTTGTTTTTTCATAGTTTGTGAAGACCGTCGGACTGAAGAAAAAGCCTTTCCATTTGGTTGGCACCTCCATGGGTGGAAATGTGGCAGGGGTGTATGCCGCACGGCATCCGTCAGATCTTTGCAGCGTCACACTCATCTGTCCAGCAGGTCTGTGTGTGGGTTTTCACCATCCTCCTCCTCCTCTTGGAGACTCTGTAAAGCTTTATCAGCACTTTGACTTACACACTCTGCTCCTTCTAGTGAATGCTAACAAAAAGATTCCATTGTAGAATATGTGCGTGATAATAAACATGCTTTTTAACATGAGAAAAACAATCTTTCCCTTACCTCCCATTCTCTTCCTTTAACTTACTTTCCCTTCTCTTCCCCTGCCTTGTTTTTAATTGCCGTACCTTTTCTTCCCTTACCTTCCCTTATCGTCCATTCCCTTTCCTTAACTTCCTTTACATTACATTCTCTTATCTTCTTTTAACTTA